>OY748299.1:5693007-6036228 GCA_963556515.1 Nudaria mundana
GGTTCCCAGAATGCTGGCTGTGTTGCCACGTTGGGTGGCGATACTTATTCTTTGGGACAGAAAATAGCCAGCCTTCTGGTTCTGAGAAGCATCGATTAAGCGTTTAGCAATGTTGCAATAAAGACGGCGCGCGCTCGGATCCCATGACCCCAGTGTTTCAACCCCAAACAGCTCAAATATGTAATCACCTACTAGGTTAGCATATTTACGCCGTTTAAAACCTTCAGCCGATGCAGCAGCAACATTATACCTACAGACGAACATAATAACCTTCCGGTTAAAAAAATTGGCAGCCACACAGTAATTTTTTTAAATCATAATTATAACAAGGTTTTCCTTCAGCATTCCTAAAATTGCTTAATCGATTCAACCTCTATCGTAGGACGAACAATAGAAACTTTACAAGGCTCTTCAACACTCGATGCTCAAAGCTGGATGGGTTTTTAACACCATTGTTTATTTGCGACTATCGCATCTCTTAAATTGCGGCACATTGTTGAACATTCGTTCGCTTCCGAGGAACATTGCATTCTTGTGCAACTATTCCTCAATAAAGTATTAGGCCTCTGTGAACATAGCCTTAACATAATTGTTAATATTAGTTGAAGTAATATTATAAAGACTAATATTTGTTAGTGTTTGTTTGAACGTGAAGGCGTTACTAACTGTAACTGCTTCGGTGGCTTGGTCGGTAGTGCATAGAGAATCTGGAGGCTCGGGTTCGATCCCTGGGTCGAATTAAATGTTTGTGTGATCCACAAAATTAAATTTCTGCTTCGGAGTTTGGGTGTTTTCTATGGTATATTATGTACTTATTATGTACTTATATATTTAGATATATATAAGTACCTATGTTTACCAGTTGTCTAGATCCCATAGCGCAAGCTTATAGTTTGGTCTGGGCTAGATGACAGACCCTGAAAATGTCCAAATATATTAATAAAAAATATTTATTTATTTACTAACACTACTACGATTACAATAACGATATTGAGAGCTAATACCCGGAATTAAGAAAGAGGCTTCCGGTACTTGTTGTGTTACTTGATTCTCGTAATGTGTTCTTAAGGAAATTGAGAAAGAGAAAACTAATTGTCAACAGGTGGAGCCACTGCCATCAGTCTTTTCCCAAATTATATGTAAATTTGTATATATTTGTTCCTATACCACGGTCTAATCATTGAATAAATGTGGCTAATGACAAAGGATTCTTCTGAGCAACAGGAATTTTAAAAGTAAATAAATGATTCAACCACATAAGTACCTACTGTACATTACGATAACCCCAAGTTCACACCGGTCAAAAAGTTTTGTGATAGGCTCACGTGAGATGCGTAAGATACTTAACGGGTCAGCCTTACTGTTTTTGTTAGTTCAGTAAATGTCTTCACTCATTACCATTTCTACGGTGTCGTAACTTTTAACAGCCGTAACTAGGGTATGAACGTTCGCATGACTTACATTGTCCAAACAGTGTTCTGTTATGGTTATAATCTGTGCTAAAACTGTCACATTTATAGGGTTCCGTAGTTAAAGTCTCGGAACCCTTAAAGTTTCGTCTTGTCCCGTCCGTCCGTCCTCAGCTTTCCTCCCAAACGGTTAGTGCTAGACACATCAAACTTTGCATAAATATTTTTATTACGCCGACAAATAGAAAAAAAATTTTTTTTTTTTTTGGTAAATGTAAAGTGGGAATGATATTTTTTTCTCACGTCTATCCCACATTGAGAGGATGCTAAGATGATTTTAGTATCCGTTTGTGAAATATTTAGAAGCATAATTTTGCGAAAACAGGCATACCCACTCCCTCCCCCCCTCTAAAATCTAAATAGCTGGTGTGAAGAACCTGAAAAAATTCTTGATGGTAGTCCATGTACTCATGTCATTAAGAGATAAGTTTAAGCATATTAACATCCTTACAGTGTATTCACAGTATATTTATGAAATTTTATTGTATACCCACAAGAACAAAGTTTCTTATATTCTATCCTATTTTGTCCCTAAGAGTTAGATTTAGTTATCTTGAATAATAATAGTTTATTGTTTCTCCACAAAGGTTACAACATTGACTTACAGCTAATTAAATACATAATATTAAACCTTTGTGAGAGCTGGTGTCTGTACTAGGTTTCATACGAATCCTGTATTACAGATCACCAGGCCCTCAGTTCCCGCGAAAACGGACAAAAGTAAATTTGTGAAAAATAGTGATAATCATAATCTAAACTTAAGAAATAAGGATAAACTGGCTGTTCCTAAATTTAGGCTTCATAAAGTGAGTAATTCTTTTGCGGGGAACTTTATTCGAATGTACAATACATTGACAACCAAAATAGCAAATTTATCTGTTAATAAATTTAAAAAACTAATAAAACGTAAATAGTGCCATAAAGCTTATTATAGTATTAATGATTTCTTAGATGACAAGGCTGCCTGGTTGTAACACGAATTGCTCCTTTCTAAATAACTCTGTATTAGATTTAAGATGAAATATTTTGGAAAAAAGCCGAACTGAGTTTCTTGAGGGTTTTTTTAGAGTTTATTTTTCTTCTCAGTCTCGTTGCATTTTGGAACCCTCGGTAGAGTCACACCAACTTTTGACGAATCTAAATAATTTTCTAAAAATTTCAAAGATAATAAATGTTATTTTATTTTTATTTTTATTTTGTACCGAACTTTTAACGAAAACTATAGCGAATGAGATAGCTCTGTCAGTTCAGGAGTTGTTGAGGCTATTATGGGTGACTACGGAACCCTATTCTATGCGTGGCCCGACACGCACTTGGCCGGTTATTTTTATTGCATCGCTGTCATTTACCATTCAATCGTTTTAACCTTAGTTTTGGATAAGGTATGTACTGAATTAATTCTTAGAATAGGAGACTATCATTTCTTGCTGTCTGTCCATCCGCAAACCACATCTCGATGAACTAAGTCTCGTACATGCGATTTAGTTAATTATTTTTGTATATTGTTTTGCTTGATTAGAATAAGGTGCAAGGGCAATATTTTGTGACCTGAAATGTACCGGAACTACCCTTCGGAGACAGGAGAGTGAACAGCGGAAAGCCGTTCTCCGACCTACACTTAATATATTTTCATTGAGTGACAAGGGTGCCTTATGAACATTTTCGGTGCCAGGTCATCTTCATCTGCACGCACTACACCTGCTGATAGGCAAACGAGGTTCTGGCAAATATAATGTGGCGTGTGTGTGCACCTCTGACGTCATATATACGAGACGTCTAATCATACGAGAAGGCAGTTCTAGTCCCTTCTACAAGCTTCTACCAGTTTCCATCGGCGCATACGCCATAAGCCACACCTCCTTATAATTGAACTAGCCCCCAACAACCACATCAATAATCTAAGTTCCATGCACAAACGGCAACAGAGTCGACTCTATAATTAATAAGTGGGACGAACAATGTGCCTTTTTTTTGTCATCTCTGCGAGACCACGGCCTTTCCCATGTCCATTGCTGCGGGCGTATGTGGTGACACTAAGGTATTTCCAGTGGCGCCCGGCGGATTTTGGCCATGCATGTGGCCTCTTCGGGGAGAACAATGTGCCTAGTGAATTGTGGGCGTAACGGACGCTCACTTTAGGAATAAAAATGGAGTTGTGTCGTGCTCTTTACAACTCTAGGTCTTTGATCGAATCTCGAGGCATACAAATTTCCTTCATTATGCACATAGGTACAGGTACAGGCCATTAGCAAGTTGCTGCAAATTACAAAAGAATTGTACGCATAAATTTTAATATAGAGACAATTCTATCAATCAAAATATCACCTCTCAAATGTAAACGGAATTATCAAAAGGGCCATTTAATTTTAGATTTTGAAGTTAGCACTTACCTGAACGTTAACACACGACCTTTTTTAGTTCAATACCCTCACAAATGTTGACAATGTGTCCCGACATTTACGAGTATAAGGTGAATATTATGAGAATTTGCATAAGCACTCATTGGAAGGAAAAGTGAATTCGTTGCGCGGCACATTCACCACAAGGTTTTTGAAGTTAAGTCTTTTGAAATGCACCAGACCATCAAACGTTCTAAATTTGAAATCGGATTTCGAACTCGCTTTTGTATTTTAGGATAAAAATAACCAGTTCATAACTGGTAGCCTGATCTTTATATTTTCTTACTGAGGAAAATATGGGTTTAGGTAGGTGTTAAATGATGCCTAATCATAAACACAGGTTGAAAGCCAGAAATAACCAGTTTTTCGTTTTAGTGCACGTTCAAATAAATTCCGCGAATGTTGTTAATCTGTAGAAATTATCTTTATTTATTGTTCGTTAGAAATAAGTACCTACTTATTTACAATGAAGGTTGTTTAGTCTCAAAAGAAGCACATATTTCGAAGCGCAAGAAAAGAAATATTTAATACGCGGTGTAACATATCATGTTGGCTAAATTCAAGAACACGCAAGATCTAATACTAAGCACTCGTGTGATAAAGTGGGGAATACATCGCAGGCGACTGCTCCTTGCGACTCAGTTGTAGGTTTAAGGTGGCCACCTTTCGACATGTCAACGCTCACTTCACCAAACGATTTATTTCTCCCTTTACCAAGCCATATTTGGTAAGATCGTAACAACAAGTTATAAATTTGTATATGTAAATTTATCTTTATTGGAAGACAATCCTCATGGTTAATGAATTTATATTTATCCTAGTAAACACAATCAAACCATTATCTAAATTCTATAACGAAATCACACTCAATGACTTTTTCTACATATCTTTCTACAATGACACTTGTCAATTTATAAAAATCCAGCATAAAGGTTTTATGTAGGTACGTTTATGTAGGTACACATGCGACCCCCAAATATACGGGATAACACCCGACGCCTTTTGAGAGAGGCAGTTACAGGTAGCCAAAGTCCAAACTGAGGTTAGGGCGACATTCTGATCGCTGGCCGCCACTGGAACGCCGGGCGCCACTGGAACGCCGCAGAAAAAAAAGCAGCATTCTAAAAATATAATAAAGCAGTCATCATTTACCGTTCCGTAGCGTACTTCAGCCACAATAGTTATCAATTTTTTAATAAAACTATTTGACTCAATAGGGCACACTAACAGGTGCAAAGTGATGTAAAATGCATATCGGTAAAGGAATGCAACGGTCACGTTACTGTTGTATCGATAAACGTTATGACACAAATTGTATAGGTACAACGTAATATCGATGAGCAATATTTATTTCTTATTATATTTGTCGTAAATTCCTATTATCATGAAAACAATGTAATCGAAATGCGATTCGTAACTGTTATGATTTCGATTAGTCGAAACATTTTTTGTACGTATTGTGTCGTTATATCATGAAATAATGTTATAATAATTATTGCATAACGATTTTATTCGATGCTTTCGAATATAGCTAATCGATTTTTCTTCGATAAAACGATGATTGCGGTTGTATTCACAGTATTATTTGCGCAAACGATGACACCTCATTAATTAAAGAAGCCGTTAACATAAAGGATAAAAATAAAAATTAGTTGCATAATTATTGGTAACACATGCTTTTTTATTTCGACCTCGATTCAGGTCTTAATATATCTCTAAAAAGCATTACTAAATTATTTTAATTATTGTCGTTTTAATCACAATTTGGTTTAGTCAAATGAAATTAATTTCACGAGTTAACACTTTAATAGCGAGGACAACAAAAAGCGTCTCAAATGGAAAATGGCGCAAGAACACGACCGCAATATTTTAGTCTTGAGAATAGTAGGCACATTAACTTAGAGAATTTAGAAATATATTAGGTAGGTACTTATTATTGTGATTGAACAACACTGCTGTACGGTAATTTTGTCACATAAGGCAGTATGGTCTTAGGACTCTAGACAATCTAGCCTGTCCATTAGATGGGCAACTTTAAAAAAAACTCACATCTACAGCCCTTCACCGGCGAGGTTTAAAACAATGTTATAAAAGTTTTCAAGTTTACATTAACCAAGATTTGTGGATGTAATCCTTAAGTTGTACTAATATCTTCTTCTTTTTCTTTAAGTGCCTCTTCAATAATATTTCCTGAACCGATCCCTAACATCTTGTATATTTTATTGCCTACTTTAAAAAAAAACATCGTATAAAAACACTCACCTGTTCGCAAGAGAACCCCGGTGGTGTTCAACCATTTTATTATACCTATATAAGTACGAGTATGTATAGATAACAGATTCGAGCCAAGCGTTTCGCTGTAATCACCAATCAGTCACTTCCAACGGCTCAGGTCAATGTTCCAACCTCGACCCAAGGTAAAGTGAAAGTGAAATCGAAAGTGGAAGTATACTTCAAATGGTTTTATTGAGTATTTGTCCATTCTCAGAACAGAAGTTTGGATTTCGAACAAAAAAAATCAGTTTTGTTTTTAAAAATGAACCTACGGCATCGGAGAATGGAAAAATTATTGCAAAAACGTGTTGGTATTAAAAACGGGATCACCTATTGACGTCTAGGCCCTGAAAATGGATACACCAATTATTTATCATATTACTGTACTACTACTGTTTGCTATTAATCCATCAGCTGGGTGTATTACCAATACCTTTGAATTTCAAACAATTTTTTAATATTAGAAAAAAATACATAGAAATAATTTAGGCCAATTTTCGATATTTTATTTATATAACAAGACCAGCATTATCATACACACTATCACTAAACTATTTAATTTGATTTCGGATTTATTTTCGGCTTTATAATATCTAAAGCAGTTTAGGCGACGCACATGATGTAAAAGCAGATAGGCAAAACATCGATCTTCATGACATGTATCCATCTAGAATTGGAGCAATTGCTCAATTTACACTTGCATTTCGTTTTACGAGATTTCCTCATCAGCAATATCACTCAAACACTAACTAATACTTGCCATACATAACCCAACCATAGCATAATAATGTACTTACCTTGCTGTATTTTTCAGGATTTACCGAAGGTACGAGTATATTTCATGATAAATTTAACTACAGACTTTAAACGTAGGTAATTATAATTTTATTGTTTCGAATTTCTAAATTGTCCATTTTGAATATTTCTTGAACATTTTTGAATAATATTATCAACATGTGAACTAAACGAAATAATTTTAATATCGCAGTCATTGTTCTTTGAACTAACTGGTTGTCTCTAAATATTATTAAATAATTGCGAACAAAATGACTGGTTAATTATTTTTTTTCGGACATTTTCACACAACGCCATCTAGGCCAAACTAAGCTATAAGCTTGTGCTATGAGATCTAGACAACTGATAAACATACTTATATATTTCTAAATACATACATAATATCCATAGAAAACACCCAAACTCCGAAACAAACATTTGTGGATCACACAAATATTTGATTCGACCCGGGGATCGAACCCGAGACTACGGGAGTCGTAAGCCGATGCACTACCGACCACGCCACCGAAGCAGTTAAAAATTATGGTTGTAATACTGTAAATGCTAGTAAGAATGCCTCTAACAATCTCTTCGTGGATAATAACGTAATTGTGTGGATTTTAAGAAACGAAAATGTGGCTTCGAGCGATATAAGTCATCATCATCGTGGCTAGGCCCCTTAATAATCGCAATTCGTGCCTCGGAGAGCATGTTAAGCCGTCGGTCCCGGTTATCATACGAACACCTATAACAGTCTTACGGGTCAATGGTAAGTAAGATGTTAAAAACTTTTTTAAAAGTCTTACGGGTATTTGAATCCCTAAAACAAAATCCGACTGGTCTAACTACAGAGCTTCGATATTGCCTTTTGGTTGTGAAGGTCAGATGGCAGTCAGCTATATACAAGTTCAGCTGCATCGCAGTTAATACTGAAATAAAGTCGACCACAATTGGGTTGGGAAAAGGCACGGTGGATGATGATTAATCGCAATCAGAAACAGGAGTACCAGTAGTAGTTAATTAACCACTGTAAACGACTCCATGTTCCTAAGCCTGGGTATCATGTCATCGAAACGCAATAAGTACCAATACTTATTATTCGAACTATAATTTTGGTTACGTCCTTAGCCTTCAATTTAAAATCGATCAGAATACTTCCATTCTTTTTTAAATGTATAGTTAAGTACTTATATCAAACTCCTTTTTGAACCTGATAAACGAGTACATATTATGTAGTAGTATAAAGTGCCTTATTTCAACACTATTGGAACAGTGCCGACAATTTAAGCGTTGTGGGATTTAAAGTCGTGACACGAGTAAATGCCACAACTATACCCTAGAACAACAGAGGGCTTACCAGTAACTATCATTAGTACATTCTTTATTATTTTTAATGCTTGAAATGTACGTAATGTCGAAAATGGTCAATCGTGTCGTGTCGTTGTCTGTACCTACTTACCTACTGTATTAAATCGTTGATCAAATACCAAAACGACATATAATGACAATTAATTATGTACTTGTTACATATTATACTCAATGCATAATAATATAATAATTAGAATGACATTGAAAAAAGCTTATTGTAATCCATCTAATGTAATAACAAAGACATGGGTACCAATATTCTGACGACGGAGGCAAATACTGTTGGCTTAACAGTAATACTTAACACAAAGTCATGCAAATACCATCAAAGTACCGATATTACTAGCAGATCAAAAGAATCTAATAATCTAGATTTTAGTAAGATTCCTTCGTCATATTGGAAGTCATCTGATGTTTCTCAAACTTTATAGCTAAGAACCAAGAGTATCACATCCACCTTCAAAATTCGCAGCCAATTCGGTCCATTCTTACAGCTGCTACGATGCCACCAGACAGACACCAAATATTGGTACAGATTAAACTTACACCACTGGTGTTCCAAAGAGAAGACTTCTGACTTGTTATAGGACTCAGGTAAATACAACTGGATCTAAAGAGGTGTTCAGGCTCGGATAAATATAAATACCTCGGATAAATACCACGGATTCTGGGAGAAAGGAAACACTTTTGGCTGTATAATATAAATTGTCCGGTTAGCAGAAATAGATAAGCCATCTATTAGGTGGTAGGTAACTACCAGCAAAGTTACTGTACTTGCGAAGCGTTTAAAATAATACCAGAAGCATCATTGAATGAAATAGGGAGAAGGAAGGAAACAATGAAAGATAAATGTGTCTCTGACTTTCCCTCAAACCGTGCGAAACTAAAGATAAACTGTTTGACGTTCGTCTAGTGGGAATGTGGTAATTATCAGATGCAAATGAGATAGACTCAATTGATTACCAGTGGATATATTATTCCTAATGAGTATTCCAGAATCTCTTTAATGGATTCCACGTTTCCTTGATACAATGGTAAAAACCTAGCCTACATTAGCCAAAATCGCCATTTAAAACACTTTTATTACATTACGTTTTTCAATAGATTCATAATAAAACATACAATGTGCAAACGACCATACTTATGATTGGAAATTTAAGTAAACGAAGTATTACCCATTCGTTCTATAATATAAACCTAAATTAGCATATTAGGCCATAACAATCATCTGTATTACAGACCTACTTATGTAGTTTGTGGCTGTATTGTTTAGACTCCCTGACCTTCACACTTTCGCTCAAACGTGCTCACTGTTGAGCGCTAACTTAGTACAAAATGTCACATTTATTCATTCATTGACTATCTCGTATGTACAAGACTTGATAAGTTTTTTTTATTTATGGCTCGTGAATATTAGTTTCTACAGATACTTATATATATATATATATATATATATGCAATGGTAAGTAAAATATTAAAAAAAAAACACTTTAAACTTATTTTAAATTTCTTAATAGCACTATTTTTCACTGTCTCAGAGAGAACAGTCTCTCTGAGACAGTCTTGATAATGCTTCGTTTAGAGGCGAAACAATTGTCGACGTTTTGTTGTCTTTTTAACCCTGCGAAAAATAGTGCTGTTAAGAAATTTAAAATAAGTTTAAAGTGTTTTTTTTTTTATATTTTACTTACCATTGCTTTATATATATAGTACCTTGAATTGGTAGCCAAGTTCACCCTCATGGAGCGAGAGCTAGTAGACATTTCAGGGAATGTGTTTGAATCTGAAAGTTGGTCAGATTGCTCTCCTATAATACGTACTCTACACACATCAACGCATATCTAGCGAGTGTGTTCACGATGAAAAAATTGTTTCAAGCACACTTCTTGTGTCAAGTTTCGCGGAGATTGGATAACAAATATGGCTGCTAGCCCAGAACACACTACTAACGAGTAAAGCAAAATTGTCTTGTCCCGAAATGTAGATGCTTTGCTCAATTTGTTCATTTGGTCAATTACAATTAGTTTTATATGAAAATGTAGTAGAAAACCAACATCCGTGATAGCATTAAATGACCTTCATGCCGCATACCGTTTCCACCAGCTGCATACACTTCTTTGTCAGTTGTGCAGTCAAATTAGCACGCCCAATATGAACCAGTTTGGAACTGGTCATGTCGAAATATTCTTGTCCTGTTTAGTTTAACACAGTTACAAGTTAAATGTAAGTAAATATATCACTGTTATTATCACACTTAGTAATCGTTGTATTTTGTAATAATACGAGTTTATAGGTAGATAACGTGTTGTCTATTCTTTGAATGCCAGTCTTAAGAAATTGCAGCGAATTTTGTGGAAATATCGGTAACATGACCAAAATAAATACAAATCTTTACTATATTATGGTATTGTACCCTTCATTTACCCACAACGAAGTCCACGAAGAAAAATTAAAAATAAAAATAAAATAAAGTATCAAAGAAAAAATGGTTTAAAATCCGAACTATAATCTTCGGTACCGCCATAGTCCTAGTGACGATCACAGTGGGTGTGTATCTGTGGCGTTGTCTATAAATTTCTTTAGAGTGGTGTGAATTCCATGGGAGCTGGAATCGAGATCGCGTCATGTTTCAATGACACATAGAGGCGCTGCCTAGAGTGGAGCCACAGGCCTGAGTCTCGACTTTTTGTGTAACCGAGGCTCAGAGGTCCCATCTGTGCCGAGATCTCATGGAGACATGGAAGGTCGACTTGATTAATCGGGTGCTGTCTCAAACCCGAAGAGCTACGTGTGTGGTGGGAAGCCGCTTACGGAGTCATCATGGCTGAACAATGGTTGACCCGACTGTAGGAGCTACTTGCAGGTCATCGCACCTTGGAGGTCGATCATAGTCATGAAGGATCAAGCTCTAGAGAAATCAACACAATACTTTCTTGCTATATTTTGAAATTTAACTTCCTGCTAGGCATATACCGACGATACGCAATGTTTCTAATCGGTATGCAACTGTTTACGATTTATTAGGCTATCGTCTGAGATCAAAAATACTATTATGTATTTTCTTTTATATATTTTTGATCTAAGGCTATCGTTCAATTATCTATATCCAATAAATGATTGCCATAAACCTGTTTTAACCACAAATATACATATGTAAATACTAGCTGACCCCGCAAACGTTGTTTTGCCATATAACTACTACTTACATTGAAACAAATATTTTTAACTTTTTGGGTTTAGTGTTTAGAAAATAGTTAATAGTTACGACCGATTTTCAGACCTACCAAATTAATATGCATAATTTTTTCATAAGATTCGTCAAGCCGTTTCTGGAGAGTTTGGCAGCAAACGCACAAAATATACGAGAATTTTAGACATCGAACAGATAATAGATGCACGAAGCGCGAAAGCACAGAATAGGGAATAAATAGTACCTGCAAAGGTATTATTTTACTCTTTAGGTAATTACTTATTTAGTGACAAGATAATGGCAGCTTTTAATAAATGTTGTTCTCGAATGATTATGCTTATTTTAAATCAGAATAAAAAAGAAGAAGAAAAAAAAAGATGAAGAAATCGCAAATTCAATCTACTAGCATTCTCGTTAACCCCTCCGTCAAAGCTAATGGAATCATTGAAACGCAAATTCAACCCCTAACCAGGCGTTCGTACTTCAAAATTAAGCTTATCTACATAAGATAAAATAAATATTTTTGGACATTCTCACACAACGTCATCTAGCCCAATATAAGCTATGGGAGCTAGTGCTATGGGATCTAGACAACTGATAAACATACTTACATATTTCTAAATACATACAAAATATACATAGAATACACCTAAACTCCGAAACAAACATTTGTGGATCACACAAATATTTGATTCAACCCGGGAATCGAACCCGAGACTCCGGAGTCGAAAGCTGATGCACTATCGACCACGCCACCGAAGCAGTGGGATATAGGCACAGAATAGGTATTAGTACTACGTTATGTAGTTACTCAAATGAAAATGTTCTGAAAGGGGTTAGAGACAAACAAGCAACAGACGATGTAGGCATTTTGATACGACGATATTTTTAATTTAAATAAACATAAAAGAAGGGAAAAGCAGGGTTAAATAAAGAGAAAAAGCCGAGTAAGATTACATACAATATTTATTTGTCAGGTGAATTGAAAAGTAAACATGGAATATAATATTAACCATAAGGTAGAACCATTGGTAGAATATAGGGATACAGGTAATACAGGGAACTAAGAGCTCTATAGACACAAAGGACAAAAGATTGATTTTACAGGTTAATGGCAAAGTAAATATCGAATACTTATAATAATATCATGAGCCACAACCATTGGTAAAATAGTGTAAATATTTCACCGGTCAAGGAACTTAAAGCTCTATAGGTACTAAATACAGAGAGAGATTGTAACATTATTCGTATTTTCTAAAGAATAAACTTTCCAAAACGAGGACGGACCACAAGAAATAAATATGATTCATATGTCAGTACAGACAAGGTTTATGACCGCTGCGGTTTCATACGAGTATTTATTTGCACTATCCACTTGAGTTATTCACAAAGGTTATTGATACCTCCCCCTTAACCTCTGAAATTTTATAGATAGTAAATGAAGCTATTATATCTATTCACACTACTAACTCAATCTTTTTTTGTGTGTGTGTTTGGTTGATTGATTGAATGCGTGATTCTCGGGAACTGTTACTGTAGACATGAAAGTACCTACTATTTCCTATTCTGTGCTGTAGGTCCAAACAAATATCTGTTATAGTGGTGGATAGTTCATATAATATCATCGTAATAGGCTGTAATATGCTACGACCAAAAACATTGATGAAATACGAGTATAATGCAAAATTATGTAAAAATTGCAATATAAGACGCTCCGATCAAATAGAAAACTTTCATGGCATGCGCGTAAACATACGCTACAATTTTGTATCAAAGCATATATAATAGCAGATTGTGAGTATCCAAGAATTCCATGTGAACGTAATCCTTTGGTCAATCAACATGATTGTTAGTAAGAGTAGATAAAGCTTTTCTTCTGCTGTTTCTATACTTCTCTCTCTCTCTCTCTCTCTCTCTCTCTCTCTCTCTCTCTCTCTCTCTCTCTCTCTCTTTTCAATTTCCACGTTACGTCCATCTGATATCATACATATATTCATCAATCACTGAGCCTTTTCTCATCCCAGTCAGTGACCCCGTTCGGTAAGGGCGTCTAGTCTATAGTAGCGGCTGAACTTGTACCTGGGGATCGTGCGGAGTATGGCCCTATACGGGGCTCCCGTATGGGCGGCGAGATTGACGGTCAAGAACGTGACTCTGCTAAACAGACCACTGAGGGCGTTGGCCGTCAAATCAATAAGGGGTACCACACGATCTCCGGAGAGGCCGCATGTCTCTTAGCCGGGACCCTTCCATGGTATCTGGAAGCGAGAGCCCTTGCTTCATTGTCCCAATGGCTCAAGGAGGCGCTGGAGCGGGACCACATGCCTGCGACTCGAGAAAGCGACTGCGAGGACCAGCGGTCCCAACTCCGCTAGGATCTCATGGAGACATGGAGAGTGCGACTTGAGCAACCAAAGTGGGGAACCACCGTCATCGTGGCAGTGAGACCGATCATGGACGAGTGGCTGCAGAGGTGGCATGGTGACCTCACGTATCGTGAGATGCAGATAGTTACCACGCATGGATGCTTCGGTAACTACCTGTTTCGCATCCATCGTGAGGTCACACCCCGGTGTCAAAATTGCGAGGTTTCCGACGACGACACTGCACTCCACACGTTGGTGGAGTGCTCAGCGTAGGCGAGTCAGCGCCGGGACCTCGTAGTGGGTCTGGACGTGGATACCCTCTCGCTGGAAACCATGCTCCAAGCCATGCTCCAGCGCGACTAGGTGGAATGAGGCCGTGTCCTTCTGCGAGCAACTTATGCTCGCGAAGGAGGCGGCCGAGAGGGAGAGGGAGCGTACTCTCTCCGCTGAGTTCCGTAGTCAGCGGCCAGGGCGCTGCAGACTCATTTACGCCCAGAACCATCGACCTCCATGACCGGGGCCTGAGGACGGTGGGATAGCTAAAAAAAAAGCGGCTGAACTTCGATATTCCACTCATCATATTTTATTGGAAATGCCTTTAGGTACATAATGTTTCGTGCTGATTTCAGTCAGAAGTTATTCTATTTCTACAAGATCTAAGCAACAAATAAGTACCGTTCACCCACACTATCTTAAAGTTGCTACTATGACTCAGTTGTCGAATAATTCATATATTTTCGTGAGCAATTATTTTCAAAACCTAAAGGTTGAGTTTTAAGGTCATAACAACTAATTAAACCGAACATTGAAAATGTACATATTCATAAAAGTCGCTTTAACTATTAGCCAATCTCTTGAATCTTCTTAATTAGCTATAAGCCTGAGTCACGCGAAAAATCAATATAAATGTGTGTATTTGGTGAAATCTTTGCAAATCATAAAAATCTATTGTGGATATTAATTTTATATCCCAATTATGTTTAAAGCCCGCAGCTTTTCAATGACTGGTAGAAAATTATGGCTCAACGAAATTAATCCATTCGTAAATCTGGCTATAAAACAATACCTACTATTCAAACTAATTAAATACATTATCTCTATACCTAGGCCCAAGGCCGATGCCACACTCACATTTGTTGGGCGTCTCTCGTACGCACGCAGAAGATATTTCCAGTGGCGCCTGGCGGACTTTGACCACCTGTGTGGCCTCTTCGGGGACTAAAATAGGCTTAACATAATAGGTGTTTATAGCAAGCATTAAATATGTATTAAAATATATTCCTGTATTTGAAAGCAACGTGCGTGTTTCTACTATTCTTAAATATTTAGATAAATAGGTATTATAAAACCCAAAAACTGATAGGTTTCCAGTGGAGGGTTTGAATACTGCTTTTGGCGGGACCCGACCCTCAGCCTTATCTTAATGTGTTCTGACCACTGATGATGACCTATACGGACATCATCCAATTTTTGTTTCATACACTATAATTTTAAGATCGCGTTATTAAGGTTAACGTTGGAGCCACCTCCGGAATTTTCCCTTGTTAGCAAAAGCTGTGGGTTCGCCTCCTGCCGAATACTTACTAATAATTTCTGTCTAAATATTTAGATTAGCTATGAAATACAATATTATATCTATTACAAATACAACATAGATTTCGTGTGCTGATACATGCATGATACTGAACGAATTTCCTTTACATTTTTAACGAGTTCAGCTTGGTCTAGTCTAGTGCATTGTTATATCTGTGGTAAGACAAACAGTTCTTGAGAAATATAGATATTATATTTACTCTTATTATATGATGCTAAGATATAGTTTCACTTAAAAAAATAGTCCGAGACGCCCAGGACATTAATTGGCTGTGCCATAGAGGCTGGCACGTAAGATTTTGTTGCCTTTCATCAACAATTCATCGCAAGGCAACGGGTTTCATTTCTTTTTCAAAATTACAATATAGCTGCTACGTTTTATTAAATTCTTTCGGTCATTTTGGACATAACCCATTATAAATTAGCCCGTTGACGACAATAGGCTGGCCCCCTATTACGTGTGTTATATGGCAAAGCAAAACTAGTCTAAGCAATGGTAAATATGATGTTAAAACTTTTAATTCATAGCATTATGTTTTAACATCATATTTACCATTGCTTTATCATGGACTTTCGCCAGGTAACGCCTGGTTCCATCCAATATTTGAAAACTAGTCTGTTTTAAAATAAACTTTAATGTAATTGTTTATAGTACTAATTTACAACTTAACACTACGGAGTTGAACTAGAATTAGTAGCGGAGTTCGGGAATACATGGGGCACATTAAAAATTTTGCACTTCTAGCTAATCGGAACTATTTGAATTTCAAATGTTATATTTTTTTAAACGTTGCAACCTTCTTAGTAATAAAAAAAAACAATTGGCGGGAAATCATTTGTCAATTGTTTTTTATCACACATCAAAGTTCTACGTATGCAACGAAAATGGAATTAAGTCGAAAAGATTTTAGAGCGATGATTTTTTATGATTTTAAAAGTTCTCACTCTCCGCAATACTGTGCCGCTCGTCTTTAAAATGCTTTTGGGAGAGAAGCACCTTGTTTGAGCACCGTGAGGCGATGGTGTGCTGAATTTGAGAGAGGTCGAGTTTCTTTACATGACGAATTTCGTGAAGGGCGGCCTTCAACTGCCGTCAACGAAAATAATGTGGCTACTGTTAAGCGGTTAATTGAAGAAAACCCGCGGATTACCTATGAGACAATTCGAGGACTATTGGGGATTGGTATGAGTCAAATCCAGAAAATTTTACACGAAGAATTGAAAGTTTGGAAGCTTTGTTGTCGTTGGATCCCTCATGAATTGACTGCGGAGCAGAAGCGGGCTCGCGTGGAATGGTGCTCACAGATCCTACTGAAGTACGACCACGGACATTCTAATGCTGTTTATGACATTGTCACAGGAGACGAAACGTGGATTTATTGTTTTGAACCCGAAAAAAAAACAGCAATCTTGTGAATAGGTGTTTGAAAATGAGAACAAGCCAACAAAAGTGTTACAGGCGAGAAACGTTGGTAAAAAAATGATCGCGTTTTTTTTCTGAGCTACGGGTCCCATCTGTACAATTCCACTTGAAGATCAAAAGAGTGTTAATGCCGAGTGGTATGGTGGTGGTGTATTTGTTTACCCAGGGTGTTAGAAAAAGTTCGCGAAAGACGACCCAAAAGCCGCGTTCTCCTACATCATGACAACGCTTCTTCACACACGGCCAACAAAACAAAGTCCTTTTTAGCTTCCGAAAAAGTACAACTTGTCATCCATTCTGTGCATAGCCCCGACCTAGCACCCTGTGATTTCTATATTTTCCCCAAAATCAAAGATTTGATGAGATGTTTCACTTTTACCAACTCCGAAGAGGCAGTGATAGCGTTCAATCAGCACCTAGAAAACATGCCTTCAGATCTGTGGTCCTCCTGTTTTAAAAAATGGTTCGATCGCATGAAAAAATTTTTAAAATGTAAAGGAGAGTATTTTGAAACGCAATAAACATAATATTTTGGTTTTAAGATGTTGCTTTTTTAAGTTACGCAAAACTTATAGTGTGCCCTACGTATAAGTGTGTCGGGACTGTAGGAACATTGTGTATTTATACAATTGTGATCTATGGTCGTTATATATGGGTTGGCAGAGATGCATTACATCATACACACACATATCATGCCTGTATCCCCGAAGGGCTCTTCGGGGATATTGGCGTGATATGTGTGTGTGTGTGTGTGTGTGATAAAAAAAATATATATGACATAAAATCATACTTAAAATATTTCCTATCTGTTATAGAAACTGCATTCATATCCCAGGCATTGTTTACAATGACGGATTACATACTTTTTTATTAATACATACACAAAGTCAAATGTTTTTTACTATTGGAAAAAAAAGAGCAGGTTCTATATTTTTAGCTAAATTTTAGCTATTATAATTACGGCTTTACTTAGATCTCACGTTTTTGTTATTTTATTCATTTATTAAATGTAATTAAAATTCAAAAATCACGTGGATTTTACCGACCACAGAACAAACTGAACGTCTGTAGACTCGAGCGTATCATTGGACCGTGACTTTGGATTTGATCAGTTTACGTTAATTCAATAAAAATAAAAATAAACCTTCACCTTGAACGTAACATAATAAAATAGATTTTATAATTATGCAATTTACTATATTTTACATTATTGCAGTAGAAGAATGAGAATGGAAACTTATAAACGATTAAAGCGTATGATGTCTGTTGCTACTTCCAAACCAGACCTGTGCGTCTAGTACCAGTTCCTAATAATTATGTTCCACCATACATTTCACACAGTTCCCTAACGTTACCTATAGGGGCGCTGGTGTGAAATGTATGGAGGAACACGAAAACACAGAGTGTGGCCCACAATCGCTAGACGTCGTCACGACTTACCACCAGGCGGGCGGCGTCAATTTGGCGAACCAAACATAAAAAAAAAACTCATTTTGAGTTATTAACGTAAGGAACTGTGTGTCTAGTACCAGTTCCTTACGTTAATTTACTCGAAATACGTCTTCGTATTACTCCATACATTTCACACAGTTCCCTGACGTTACCCCTAGGGGCACTGGTGTGAAATGTATGGAGAATACGTAAACGAATTTCGAGCAAATTAACGTAAGGAACTGATACTAGACCCTCAGGTATTAGACACACTGATTCTTACGTTAATTTACTCGAAATACGTTTTCGTATTCCTCCATACATTTCACACAGTTTTCTGACGTTACCGCAAGGGGCGCTGGTGTGAAATGTATGGGGATTAAGAAAACGTATTTCGGGGAAATTAACGTAAGCAACTGGTACTAGACACTCTGGAGTGACCATTTTGGACTATCACCTCGTTATATTTTTGTTTTGTATGTATTTGTATTTCATAACTCTTAAATATTAAGACTGAAATTATAAATAAATCACAACAACTGAAATGCCATCGGCAGGCTTCGAACCCATGGTCTTACCCTTACAGTGGGAATACTCTGACCAACTAACTATCCTTGATAGTGCGATCTAGAAATTATGATATGAAGCAAAGATTGGATGTTGTCGGTATTGTATGTATTTGTATTTCATAACTCTTAAATATTAAGACTGAAATTATAAATAAATCACAACAACTGAAATGCCATCGGCAGGCTTCGAACCCATGGTCTTACCCTTACAGTGGGAATACTCTGACCAACTAACTATCCTTGATAGTGCGATCTAGAAATTATGATATGAAGCAAAGATTGGATGTTGTCGGTATTGGCCATGGTAACTCAGTTAATCAGAGCATTCCCCCTGTAAGTGAAAGTGTTTCTATCTTAATAATTATCGCCTCGTTTTTTGCAAGTTTTCAGTGGTTTAAACGGCCTATATAACGACAAAATTATCATTTAAAATCGCATTAGTAGAAACCTACTTACTTCTTAAGATTTTCAATGAAACATACTTACCACTCTTTAAAATTATACTTATTTTAGGCTGAAAGAAGTTTTCATGGACTCATCAACAGTCACCGACCTATAATTTTATTTTTTTACTTTAATCTTTTTGTGATCATCAATTACCAGTTGAATTTATTTTTACTGAGGTGTTTGTGTTTTGACAGTACCAAATAAAAAATAATGGCATTTATTGTAATTATTTAATAAAAATCGCTGTAACAATATTTGAAAATTAATCTCATCAGGTTAATGAACTTGTTGCTATGAACCAGGAACAATATAGGTGCCACTGGAAATACGTTCTGCTTGTAACCAGAGACCCGGCAACAGACGTTAAAGAGACCGCTGCCTTGGGCCGGAGAATTAAAAAAATAAATAAAAGGATAGGAAGGACCTAGTCAAATAGGCATAACCTACTATTGGAAAAAGGTGGACAGAACATATCTACAGTAAGTCAAATAATAACATATTATAATTCATAGATGACTAGTTTACATTTCATGTGGGGTAGGTGGGTAGGTACCTTTATGCTTGCAAGTTGTTTGTAGATAAACTTGTTCTTACAAAGCTTAATGTATGTATATAGTACATCAACGGTAATTGCATTCGGACTTTAAATTAATTGTAACATAACCAGTCTATTATTGATGAAGTCAGTAATAATTCATTTTTCCTCGAAAATGATTCATTTTGTGAAAAATTTAAATATAATATAACCTTTAATGTACAACAGAGTTCTACATATCGTATGCGCAAGGGACAACTCTATTATTAAAAGCAATTTTTTCATTTGTGTTGTGTCATCTTTTTTGTTCAAATTAAACGTTTTTTATTTCTTTCTTTTTTCTTCTTACTCTCTTTCACAGGCAATCCTTGGATGGAGATTGATTATAGCAAGGATGGAAAGTGGGATTGCTTAGTCAATGGGGGATATTATTAAATTAAGCTGCGCTAGAATAACCAAAAATATAAAATATAAATACCTTTACATAAATAAGTAATATAAGTACTATTACGTACCCTCGAGCTTTATTACCAAAAATAACCATAAAATTATTCACGGAGTTGGTATGTGCCTATTGAGAATTAATCATTGAAATTACAAAATTATAATAAGAGGCTATGTAGACAGAGGCGGATTTCAGACGCAAACACAATAGGCTCACCAACCTTGAACAAATGCCATTTAACTTGACTCGTGTCAATCACCCGTTATGATAAATGCTTTACTCAATTCAAAACTGAAATATTGGAACAAACATTTGACATTTGAGAGGACCAATGTAGGTCAAGATCGATCGAACGAACAGGCAATTTATAGTGAATAATTATACGACCAAATCTGGTGCAAATGTTTTATTCAATATTATAAGTTAAATAAAATTGGAACTTATTGATTAAGCATGTCACCATTCTAAATTAAATTTGTTAGATACCTACTGCATTGGTCTCTTAGCATATTAATTATCTAAAAAAAAGGATTTATTTTGGGTTTCCAACCCATAAATTGAATAATATATAAAATTTAAATTCCTTACGGTCATCATTTCATTTCATTATTATTAAATCTAATATTTATACACAGTCAAAGTAATCACTATAATTACAATTCCAAATTAATAAATAAATATAGTTTAATATCATATTACTATATTATAATATAGTCCAATTAGTCAATAAGTAGGTACATAATCAAGCCAAATAGTCGTTTTATAATTAAGATAGCATTAGTCCAAATTAGTTAAAACACTGCAATCTGCGTCTTAGCTCCTTTTCCAGGGAATAACCGTTTCCCAATACATTAAACTTAGTTTAGTTAAAGCTGGAATATATTCCACAACTACTATGTTTCGTAAAGTTATTGAAATTTATTGAGCTTGCGGAAAAAACTGACCTCTAATCATCGATATATACATAATCGATTACCGGTTTTATAATCGAATACACAAGTAGAAGTTCAGACGATTCGGAGCGTGTACTAAGTGGTGTGAAACGGTAACTCACGCGAAAGTGAAACTTGGAACGTGCTGCCTTGGTTACGTAATCTTACATTGTTCCGAGATGGGTTTATTACACGGTATAAATATATAATCCCAGAAAATCGATCACAGCCGCAGCTCTGCTGAACGAATTTACACTTCGCTCAGTTCATTATGAAAGGTTTCATTTTTTTTTATTTTCTACATTGAATGTCTACAAAATGTTAGGCTGAACAACAGCTGGGCGAAGTTTTGTGAAAGAATTTAAAAGTTATAAAACATACTTAACAAAATCATATCGTATTTCATTTGTGATTGATTAGCAAAAGAGAGAGACTCCCAAACCCAAAACTTCGTTTGAGGTGGAGTTCGCGAATATCCGCGGACTCCATGCAAACCTCGATACCGTCCACCATCACCTGGAGTCGGCACGGCCTTCTGTGATGTTCCTAACGGAGACACAGATACGCCGCCCTGACGACACGTCGTACCTCTGTTACCCGGGCTATATCATTGAGGAACAATTCCGCGATAAAGCCGGGGTGTGCGTGTTCGTTAGGGCGGATGTTTGCTGCCGCCGGTTGCGCTGTCTGGAGAACCCCTCCTACTCCGTCCTTTGGCTGCACGTGGATCATGGCTCCATGAGCCAGATCTACGTGTGCGTCTACCGCTCCCACACAGGGGACACTGGGACAACAAGGCTTTTCGAATACCTCAGCGAGATGGCTGACGATGCGCAGGTGCGGTTCCCGAACGCTGACCTGGTTTTCCTGGGGGACTTTAACGGTCATCACGTTGAGTGGCTGGGGTCCCTTAGGACCGATCATGCGGGACGAACCGCCCATGCATTCGCTCTCTCCCACGGGCTGACCCAGATGGTACGGGGGATCACCCGGATACCTGACAGGTCAGACCACACGCCCGCCTTGCTGGATCTACTGCTGACGAGTCGCCCAGCCGAGTACAGTGTGTCGGTACGCGCCCCACTGGGCACATTTGACCACTGTGTGGTGCACGCCAGCTTCCAAGTGCCACCGCCTGCTCGTGCTGAACAAATGACTCGACGACTATGGCACTACTCGTCGGCAGACTGGGACGGTCTCCGCGATTACTTTGCGTCCGTCCCGTGGAGCCAGCGCTGCTTTGTAGGGAAGGCGCCTTCGGATAGCGCTGCTGCCATTGCTGGCGAGATCAGTCTAGGGATAGAATATTATATCCCTTTCACTGATGTCGCCAGCATCCGCAAAGCTCGCCCCTGGTTCGGGCGTGAATGTGCCGAGGCTGTCCAGAAAAAACAGTCGGCATATCGCGCCTGGGTCAGGGCTCGGGCGGCACGTGACCCGAACGTGAACCGCCTCAAAGCAGCGTACAATCGGGCCACTAGGTTCAGCAAGAGGGCCTTCAAGAGAGCGGATGCCCAGCGCGTCGCGCGGCTTGGTCAGGAGCTCACATCCCATCCCACGGGCAGCCGTGGATACTGGCAACTGGCCAAAGCCGTACAGTCAAATTTTTGTCAACCCTCGCTGCCACCACTGCGTTTTCCTGATGGATCACTGGCTCACAAAGCCCAAGAGAAGGCGGACATGCTCGCAGACCTCTTTGCGGCTAATTCCCGGGTCGATGACCGTGGCCTGCAGCCCCCCGCCATCGCCAACTGTGGCCACACTATGTCTGATATTGTTATCAGGCAATGTGATGTACGGGCAGTGCTGCGGTCACTCGACACGCGGAAAGCCAGTGGCCCTGACGGCATTCCGGCGGTGGTGCTACGAAAATGTGCTGCTGAGTTGTCTCCAGTATTAACGCGTCTGTACCGCCTGTCATACTCTACGGGCCTCGTGCCGGAGGCCTGGAAGGAGGCGAACGTACAACCGATCCCCAAGAAAGGGGATCGATCCGATCCAGGCCACTATCGACCCATAGCTGTCACCTCAGTCATTTGCAAGGTGCTCGAGCTTCTTATTAATAAGCAGCTCATGCGATACCTGGAGGATCACTCGCTAATCAATGATCGGCAATATGGTTTCAGGCCAAAACGATCAACGGGTGACCTCCTGGCATTCGTCACGCATGTATGGGGTGAGGCTATGGAAAAGTTCGGCGAGTCCTTGGCTATTAGCCTGGACATCGCCAAAGCTTTCGATAGGGTCTGGCATGCTTCGCTCCTTTCCAAGCTTCTTCTTTATATGGTCTACCTCCTCAACTGTGCAGCTGGATTGCCAGTTTTTTAAACGAGCGCCGAGTGCGGGTCCTCTGCGATGGCCAAGCAGGGGTCCGTACTGTCACCAACTCTCTTTCTTCTGCATATCAATGATATGCTTTCCCTCGGGAACATTCATTGCTATGCAGATGACAGTACATTGCACGGGAGTTACTCGGTTCGTCCGACGGCGGGGCGATCTGTGATAGAGGAGGAGAGACGACATCTCGTGGGTGATCTCGACCGAAACCTCGACAGTATCTCCCAATGGGGTGCCGAGAACTTGGTCGAGTTCAATGCCCACAAAACACAGGCGTGTGCATTTACAGCGAAAAAATCCCCTTTCCTTCCCCTACCCACTCTTCAGAATGCAATATTACCAATGAAGGACAATCTAGACATCCTTGGCATAGACGTTCGTCGAGAGCTCAATAACACAAAATACATTGAGAGATGTATTGGGCTAGCTTCGCGGAAACTAGGAATACTGAACAAGGTAAAGCGATTCTTTACACCGCACCAGAGGTGTCTGCTGTACAAAACGCAGATTAGACCCTGCGTTGAATACTGCTCTCACCTCTGGGACGGCTCCGCGAAGTATTTGCTGGACGCACTCGACGCTATGCAGCGCCCTGCCTGCGCACGTGTTTCCTCCAACATATAACCCTGGGCTCTTTAAGCGAAGCGTGAAGACGCCACTCTCTATAGTATTCCTGTGTACTGTGAGAGTCGCCCTCAATTGCCAGACGTCGCCTCAGCTTACCATCAGGTGAGTGGCGTCAATTTGTCGACCTAAATATAAAAAAAAAAAAAAAAAAAAAAACCCCATTAAATCCCATCCTACATCTCATTAAAATAAATAAAACAAAGTTCTTTTTTATCGTTTTTATGGTTTAAGGCACTGATTTAAAATGGCATATTCTAATAACATTGTATTATCATTTATTACTTTTTTTTGACTTGTTTAAATTTTTTAACTTTGATAAGATATTTACTTTTAACCGTAAGGATTATCACAATCACTAGACAAAAAAACTTTACCTTGAAATTATAATACTAACATAATGTAATAATTTTGTATTATATTATTCACAAAATTAATATTATGCATTGTGGTTACCACCTTCAACTTGAAACACATAAATATTTGCAACGTGATTTTATTTTATTCATTCATTAATGTAACAAAATGAGTAATTACATAACATTTTTAAATTGTTATTAAATATACAAATGAATGCATATTTATTAGTAAAGACTCTAATTTTGTTCCTACAATTCCTGTAAATCACAAAAAAATTACGATCTGAGGTAAAGGTTACAAGTGTCACTGTAAAAACTGAAACTTGTGACAGTGTCAGTTTTTTCTACTTTAGTTAAAATATAATATTTTACACGCGTATAAGTATTTTGTAGTTCGAGACGTCCAGGACTTTAATTGGCTGTGCCATAGCGGCTGGCACGTAAGATTTTGTTGCCTTTCATCAACATTTCATCGCAAGGCAACGGGTTTCAAATTGTTTTTCAAAATTACAATATAGCTGCTACTTTTTATTGAATTTTATTAAACATTTGGACACAACCCATTATAGATGTGCCCGGTGACGGCAATAGGATGGCCCATTATTACGTGGGACTAAAAATACTGGCAAACTGTGGGTGTGTAACGCACCTCTGCCTACCCCTTCGGGGATTTAGGCGTGACACGTGTGTCTGTATAAATATTTTGGTTCCACGTTCGTTTCCCCTCTGTGGTAATAGTGAGTCAGTACAATAACAACCAGATATACCATTTGCGTTGCCAGATAGATCTCACAATCCAAAGATGCGTAATGACACCCGATCCCCCCTTCACGGAGGTCGCATATGTGGCATAGGTGACCAGAGTTCACCGACGTCACTGGAGTTATCCCTCCAAGGACGTACCCGCAGCGGTGGTTAAAAACAACAACACACAAATAGATATTTGTTCGAAGCACACAAATCAAGAAAACTGTAAATAGCGTGAACCTATGTTCATTACAACATACACTACATATTGAAAGGAATCTCTTCTATTAAACATGACTGACGTCACTTCCTGTTCTATGGATTTCTTGGAGGTGAAAAACTTCTGTCTAAAATATAATTTATAAAACGTGTCACATTTAAACTAACCAAAGACGCCATTGGCCTTATTCGTACATCATAAATCACTCTCGCTTTACAAACTGTCATAGCTGATTTCGTCATTTTATTATCTAATACTAGAACTATAGATCCTCGTGAAGCAATAGGAAGTCAGCAACGCTGAATTCGAATAATATAACGTAATAAGGAAGAAGAAAAAACCACGAACCAATGAATTTAAAGTTTGAATTTAAACGTCAACGTTCGTACAGAACTTTATACTCTCGAACTTCGCTGCTTTTCTATAAACGAATAGCCTATAAATAATCAAGACGTAGACTTTTAGTAACATTTAAAATGACTACGTGTTTTATTAGGAATTTTGATCATAAATTTGGACATAAATATATGAATGACAGTGGAACTAGAGAGAATTAAACCATATATTATATAAGTATGTAATAAATGGTTTAATTCTTCAATCGGTGTGGTTGTAAGTACAACCACACCGATTTCCCAAAGGGTTTATGCAGATAGACATTTTATACTTTTATACACAACCACTGTAATTTTACCATCCTGCCTAATTGGGGGTGAGCTTATTGCTGCAAACCGGGAACCTTTAATGTTTGTCAGAGTCCAGATACTCGACGTTAATTGGCAGATGCACAAAGATAAAGGAGAGGAGCAGCTCGGCTAAGATTGCGTCTTTGCTTGCCGAGAAAAGATCGCCTTATAGGCATATTATGGGTCTCTTCTTCAGTCATATTTGTGGTAAAAAAGTTAAATTTTACTAGTGTTTAAGGAGTCATATTTTACTTCATAAGTAAGCTTATACTCCTCACGGGTCACGGCTGTTTCGCCAAGTACCTGTGGGAAGTGGCAAGGATCCTGACCGGATGAGACAATGATGTCTCGCTGCCGGCCATCGTCCAATCCATGGTCGGGAGCAACCAATGCTGGGCCGCCGTCGCCTCCTTCGCTGGGGAGGTGATGGCGGCCAAGAGGCAGATCCTGCGTGAGCAGGAGTATGCAGGTCTCACACTCCGCAGTGCACCAGTTAGTGGACATCGGCAGATCGCCTTCGCCCGCGTCCCCGCCTGATGAGGCCGTGGGTGGTGGGTCGGGGGACCCACCCCTCACACGAAAGGCCCCGAGAAGTCCGATGCCCCTAATGTTTTGGGGGCGTCGCGTCCATGACGATTAGGGGTGAGCTAGGTTATGCATTTAGGCAAAGTTTGCCTAAATGCATAGGCAAACCGCGCGACCACGTTAAAAAAAAGTAAGTAGCTTATTCGGAAATCAAAATGACGGTCAAAATAACTAAAACCAGCAAAATCTTATTTTAATACTTTGAATTCAAATTTGCTATTAAATTATAATAATCACTTGTTATTTTAGTATTTTACAGTATTTTAACGTTATGACTACTTCTTCAGAAGCTAAAGTCACGGTCAAAGTAACCATTAGAACTATATCGCGTATTATTGTGATACACCCCAAACCGGTATACTTACATGACATCCGAGTTAATATTCCGAAAATATTTCAAAAAATACAATGCATACACATAGTATTTTACGTTCAGGTAGTAAGCGCGGACACTGATCTAGCTTATTACGAAGCGAGCTAGATTACGAAATAAGACACATCTGTTAATGGATGCCTATATCCTCACTTCAATTATCAATGTATCTCACCAATTTCCAGTATGTTTATGTCATTGGGAAACTTTGTTTATAACTGTTAGAATCCAGTGCCAATTTACTTTTTAAATCTAGGAATAAAAACTTCAAAACATGTTTTCATTGTAACTCATCTTAGTCTTGGCCTCTTGGAATAAATTAAACTTTAATTAATGTTTTTTTGTTCCTTTTCAGGTACGTAACTGGCACATGGCTGAACTGTGAGAAAATCGGCTACTAGAGATCCTACACGTAGAATTCTGTTTATCCAAAAAAATATTAAAATATTAATGGAGTTCAAAAGATCAGGAGCCTATCTTATTCTTTTGAATGTGTGTTGATTTCAATTGGTTTCTGGATGGCTTAAAAACCCAATAGATGGTGGATAGTTTCTGTGGCGTTACGACAATTTTTTTCATCTTCCACCGCTGGCTTATAAAAAGTTTATTTTCCAGTTACCGGTTTGCATGCTTACCTTTCACTAGAAGAGACAGCTTAATTAAGCTGTCTCTTCAGAACAGGACAACACTCTATTAAGTTTATTCTACTGGTTTACAATAATATCTAGCCAGTCAGCAGCTGTATCTATACAATCACATATTAAATCAATTGAGGCTTCAGCTTGTACCTACTATGGTATTATATTCTGCACTTGAACCTAATTTATATCTCAGCCTTACTGTTTTACAAAAACTCGTCACCAAATTCTATTCTTCCTTTTTCTCATGAAAGTAACAGTGCAGCGATTCATTCACTATTGTTAGAGGAGTTCCGAGTAATTGTTATCTATTTCTTTTCAGCTAATCTTCCAATTATTAGATACAATGTAGGTAGTAACAAAATAGGTTTATACCTATAGGTATCTCAGAAATTAAAGTTCTATTTTATCTCTACCGCAACATCTCTTTTATAAAATTTTGAATCTAGTATCGGGGCTATTATATAATTCCTATTTTGATACTTTCGTCTTACTTTGTAAGCCGTAAGTCCGTTTATTATCAGAACTTCTACATGTAATAATATAAAAAATAACAGTACTTAAAGTAAATTAAATATTTATACTTACAATTATTGACTTACACGATCTCATAAATCATTTCATGCAGACGGTAGTGACTAAGCAAGTACCTACATTCTGTTGAGTTCCTAAATCAAATGCTGGTTCATTTCAATGTAAAGTTTTTATGCTTTTCAAATTAGGACTACTTATTTTTTGTTCTACGTGTATAACCTTAACGGCTTCGTTACCAATACTAATTAGATCAATATACGAACAACACAAAGAAACGAAACAAAGAGTGGAAATATAAGTCAAATATTGTCCGTGTTGCATGAATATTGTATAACAATAACATTTATTTATTTATTTGAAGACCCACACGCAATAAACTTAATTAACCGACACACATGTGTATCTAAAAAAATATCGAAAAGTATAGTTTTATGATATTGGACAAAAACGCTTGTACTTTCCACTTGTTTTGACCACGTGAACGTGAACCTTTTATTAATTACTAGCTGTTGCCCGCAGCTCCGCCTGCGTGTTACTTTAGATCTACATAACTTTTTTTATTTGTGAAGCGATTGAAAACCAAATCGCAAATTCAAATCAAAAAATCGAATCGTTTCTGAGATTCAGGACATCATAAAACATTCAGACAAACAGACAAAACTTCTAAAAAACATTATTTTGTGTTTTATTGCGTTCATATAGCCCCCCTACGCCAGTTTATCTATTATATCTTCTATTATATTTTCTATTATACCATAAAAATTAATGTTTGTTACGAAAATATGAAATATTAAAAAAAAACACCTAAAACCTACGACAAACTTATTATTTGCGGTTGGTAGAGTAATCGGGTCTAGGGATCGAACCGCAAAATTAAGTTTGTTTTTTATTGTATATACTTTTCCGGGATAAAAAGTACCCAGTGTGGTGCCCAGGATATTAAAGAATAATTATACCAAGTTTCATCGTAATCGAACCGGTAGTTGTTGCGTGATGCCTGAACAGACAGACAGACAGACAAAAAATTTTTTAATCACATATTTGCGTTCTGTGTCGGTCTAGTAACACCCCCTGCCATTTATTTTTTTGATATTTTCAATGTACAGAATTTTCACTTCTACAGATTTATTATAAGTATAGATGAGTTTCTGTCAAAATAATTGAACCAGTTGATGGCAACGAGTCGCAAGTTTAGCAATTTTAAATGATCATCAACATATTGCAGTTAAAGAACGTCAATAGCTAACTAGATAATTTTAATATACTGAAATCATAACTATCATAATTCAAATATATCTTATTAACAAATGCCGTTCGCCTGAAATTGCACCAGAGAGGTCTTTTTTAACAGGGGAATGCTTATCCACCAAGCTACGAACGACTTCACTGATTATTCATTTCTAGATAGGTTAATATGGATTAACTCAGTTTTTTTATTTTTTTTATTTAATCCGCAGCCCCGGGCCGCGGCCGAACCTACGTCCATTGCCGAGCGCCTCTGATGGATACTAAAAGAATTCCCAGTGGCGCCCGGCGGACCTTTGTTTATGAGTGAACGTTGTCAAACGTGTTCACAAGTGAACGAGTTTGTTGGTTTTTGGAATAAAAGACAGGAGCTCGTGATAATACGTGTCGTGTATTTCAGTCGGCCATGTTACAAAGTGAGGAAAGAATGAAGTGAACATAGACAAGACAATATTGATATAATCTAAGCATAGACTAAACTAGGCTATGGCTTACAAGCTAATATAATATTATGACATCTTCCCTTTAAGTAACTTTATTATAACTTATATTTTAGATTCTTATATAAAAATAACAAAACGCATTTTAGTGTTTTGACACGAGACAATTTGACGTTTTAAAAGATTCTGACAGTTGACATAATTTGAAGTTGTCAATTTGACGATTGTTTCTAAATGTAAACAAACAATGGTTTACAACATTTTAGTTTACTAATTAATTACTTATAACTAAGTACATGACAATGAATACGAAACAATGTTTATAAGACTGTGTCTATAAGACGTTGTGGTTGCCTTATCTCTCTTCCTGAACTAGAATATTTCTTAATTGGTTGACTGCTAGTACGTTGAGGAGATTGACTATGAGAAATTTTAGAGTAATCATTTGTATAACAAGGAGTATAACTGATATAAGTTTGATTGGAACTGACTGGTTGAGTGTGAAAATTATTAGTCTGTGTGTTATGTGAATGAAAAGAATATTGAGACTTTGGTCTAAGTGTTATGTATTGTCTATTGCGACGATATGTACCAAATTTACTTTTTATGATATACGACCTAGGTTCAGGACTAACTTGTTGTATAATACCTGGAAACCAAGACGATTGTGGATGTTTTTGAAACATAACATGACTATTTACCTCCAAGGGTTTAAGATCTTTGGAATTTTTGTTGTAATACTCTTTCATCTTATGTAAATTTTGATTATTGACTTGTTTAAGATGTCTATAGTTACACAATTTTGGTTTTAAAAGTTTTTCTACTATAGGTAGCTTTGTACGAAGTCTACGTGACATGGAAAGTTGTGCTGGTGAACATAAATTGTTTTTGGGAGTATTGCGATATTGCAATAATGCTAAATATGGATCAGTATTATCAAGTAAACATTTTCTAAGCATATTTTTAATTATGCCTACTGTCCGTTCTACCATACCATTTGAACGGCTGTGATAGGGACTGGAAGTGACATGGTGAATATTCCAATCTTGTGTGAAATCATGAAAAGATTTGGAATTCATCGGTGGACCATTATCTGACATTAATGTATGGGGAATACCATGACGAGCAAATATTGATTTTAACTTGATTATGACTTGGTCTGCACTGTAACCATTACTTAAAATTGCTATCTCAACATATTTTGAGAAATAATCGACTACAATTAAGTATGTATGCTTGTTGAACTCAAAGAAATCTATACCAACCTTATGCCAAGGAATGTATTTGTAATCATGTGGTAATAGACTTTCTTTAGTGTTACTCTTTCTTAAAGTGAGACAAATTTCACAATTACTGATGTAATTATCTATATCTTGACTAATATTAGGCCAGTAAATTGTATGTCTTGCCAAATTTCTACAACTATTCAAGCCTTGATGACCTTCATGTAATAGTTTTAAGAAATCTTTTCTTAAAGAAATAGGTATAATAACTCTATCTGACAAAAATAAAAGGTTATTAGCATAATGAATATCATCTTTAACAGGAAAGAAAGGTTTAATACAATCTTCTACTTTATGCTTTGAATTTGGAAATCCATTTTTACAGTAATTAATAAGAGTTTGAAGAGTTTGGTCAGACCTGGTAGCTTGTTCAATTTGTTGTAACTTGAAAGGACTAAGTGACAAATTAGCAGTGAGTAAATTAACATGAAGTTTAATATCTTCATCCAATTCTACTAATGCATTTTCTGGTAATGCAGCACGGGACAATGTGTCTGCGACATATGAAGAACTAATTAGAGACTTTAATTTATTGAATTCTTTCTCATGACTGTCATTCCATGACCATATTGTGTTTTTATTAAGTAACTGTCTTATGTTTGATGTTTCTTTTGATAATTTTTTTATGAATGAGCCAAGAAAATTAATCATGCCCAGGAATCTCTGGACATCTGTGACATTCTTAGGCTGTGGCATGTTGCAAATTGAATTTACTTTAGATGGATCTACAGACATTCCATTTCTATTGAATATAAAACCTAAATACTTGACTTCACTTTGACAAATGTTACATTTATTACTATTAAATGTTAGACCTATATCTTTTGCACGACAAAGAACTTTTTCTAGGATTTGATCATGTTCTTGAATGGTTTTAGCATGTATAAGAAAGTCGTCCATCATTATTTTAATGCCTTGTATGTCACCAAACCGGGAAATCATTTCTTTATGAAAGATTTCTGGAGATGCATTGACACCAAACGGTAGCCTTAAAAAACGAAATCTGCCATAGGGGCTTATAAAAGTACATAGTTTGGATGATTCTTCATCTAAGACAAGATTCCAAAAGCCTGACTTAGCGTCTAAATTTGAAAAATAACATGAACCATTTAGTTCTGCTTTAATTTCATCAATATGTGGAAATGGGTAATGTGAACGTTTAATAGCTTTATTTAACTTACGTGGATCTAAACATAATCTAATGCTTTCATCCTTTTTAGAGACAATTACCATAGAGTTGACCCAATCAGTTGGTTCATCAACTCGAGCAATAATACCAGTGACTTCTAACTTATTAAATTCTGCCTTGACTTTATCCTGTAATTTAAAAGGAATTTTTCTACTTGCGTCTACCGACGGCTTGACATTTTTGTTGAGAGTTAAATGACATTCATAGTTTTTAAGAGCTCCTATTCCATTAAAAACCTTACTATATTTCTTTAGTATTGACAGACTGTTTGACTCTGCTGGGACTTTGTGACACATTGACTGTGATATGACTTGACTTTGACTGTTAGACTGACTTGACATTGACTGTAAATTGTTGTTCTGGCTATGCTGACTAAGTGTGTAGTTTGGACTGTGTTCAGATATGTTTTCATCAAAGGTTACTGACTGTATTCTTTTTATGACTTTTAACTGTTGACATGACTGTCTACCCAGAATATTTTTGCAATCTAACTGTGTAATATGGAAACACAAGTTGTATGATTTGTCATTATACTTACATGGTAATGTACAATAACCGATTGTAGGTATACTTTGACCTGTAAATGTTGTCAAGTTAAATGGTGTTTGTATAAGATTTATCTCTTGCAACGCTAGTTTTTCAAATGCTTTCTTAGACATCAAATTCACATCTGCACCTGAATCAATAAGTAAGCAGACAGATTGACTACAGATACTTAGGGTTATTGACCATTGGTTACTACAATTTACAGAATTACATTGATAAACAGCACCTAAAAAAGCTTGATCATCATTAGAAAAATCTTCTTGCACATAATTAACATATTTTTGCTTGGACTTACACATCTTTGAATAATGATTAAGTTTTTGACAGAAATTACATTTTGCACCAAGAGCAGGACATTTAAAACGATGTGTTTGACCACACTTTGGACACATTGAGTTATTCATAGACTGATTGTTACCTTTATAACCATTGGGACTGCTATAACTCGATGAATGGGATGTATTGTATGACTGGTTAGGATTGTACCTTGACTGTTGACTGTGACTCTGACTTCTTGATTGACGATCCTGTGACTGCGGATTATACCTTGATTGTTGACTGTGACTCTGAATTCTTGATTGACGGTCCTGTGACTGCGGATTACACCTTGATTGTTGACTACGACTATGATTTCTTGACTGATTTCTTGACTGACTATGTTGTGAATGACTTCTACTGGACTGTTGACTACTTCTGTTATGTATACTATCTATACTAGCTACAGATGAATTGGGATTTGTGCCTGATAATATTTGAACTTCTTTCCGGGACGATTCTAGTGACTTAGCAATATTTATAGTGGCATCTAAAGTGGTAGGTAATTCTTGCAAAATTTTCTCTTTAATGTATTGATTCTGATCATTTAGATTCCAACTAAATATATATTTTAGTAAATCGTCTTGCAATTCACCAAAATTACACTGATGGGCTATATTTTTGAGATCTGTTATATAACTGTCCAGCTGTTCATTTTGCAGTTGCTTTCTGTTAAAAAGTTTATGCCTTATCATGGTTATATTGACTTTTGGGCTGAAATAACCTGCAAATCTGTCGATCAACACTTGTAGCTTGACTGTTTCGACATCTAGGTTGAAAGAATAAAATATGTGAAGGCAATCTGGTCCTATATAATGTAATAAAAGTGCAACTTGCCTATCTTCGACAAAGACAGGAGCTCGTGATAATACGTGTCGTGTATTTCAGTCGGCCATGTTACAAAGTGAGGAAAGAATGAAGTGAACATAGACAAGACAATATTGATATAATCTAAGCATAGACTAAACTAGGCTATGGCTTACAAGCTAATATAATATTATGACAAGACAGACAGACAAAAAATTTTTTAATCACATATTTGCGTTCTGTGTCGGTCTAGTAACACCCCCTGCCATTTATTTTTTTGATATTTTCAATGTACAGAATTTTCACTTCTACAGATTTATTATAAGTATAGATGAGTTTCTGTCAAAATAATTGAACCAGTTGATGGCAACGAGTCGCAAGTTTAGCAATTTTAAATGATCATCAACATATTGCAGTTAAAGAACGTCAATAGCTAACTAGATAATTTTAATATACTGAAATCATAACTATCATAATTCAAATATATCTTATTAACAAATGCCGTTCGCCTGAAATTGCACCAGAGAGGTCTTTTTTAACAGGGGAATGCTTATCCACTAAGCTACGAACGACTTCACTGATTATTCATTTCTAGATAGGTTAATATGGATTAACTCAGTTTTTTTATTTTTTTTATTTAATCCGCAGCCCCGGGCCGCGACCGAACCTACGTCCATTGCCGAGCGCCTCTGATGGATACTAAAAGAATTCCCAGTGGCGCCCGGCGGACCTTGGCCACGCATCTTTGGGGTTGGGTTTTATCCCTGTGTCGCACGATACGTGAGGCCACCGTGCTGCCTCTGCAGCCACTCCTCCAAGATCGGTCTCACCGCCGCGATGGTGGTGGTTCCCCACTTTGGTTGCTCAAGTTGCGCCTTCTATGTCTCCATGAGATCCTGGCGGAGTTGGGAACGCTGGACCTCGATTTCTCGAGACGCAGGCCTGTGGTCCCGCTCCAGCGCTTCCTTGTGCCATTGAAACAATGACACAAGGGCTTTCGCTTCCAGGTCCCATAGAAGGGTCGCGGCTAGGAGACGTGCAGTCTCTAGGGAGATCGTGCGGTACCCTCTTATTGTTCTGACGGCCAAGGTCCTCAAGGTTCTGTGTAAAACAGCAGCGTTGTTGACCGTCAGTCTCGGCGCCGATACGGGAGCCACGTACACGGCCATACTCCGCACAGTCTCCTGCCTCCAGGTACAGTCTCCTGCAGGAAACGTTGGGTCCCTTTAGGACTAACTCAGTGGGTTCAGTTAAAAAGTTATAAGACATCTGTCTCTTATAAATAGCAAATTCCTATCACATTTTTTACAAAGTGAATATCTTTTAAAGTTGAAGGTGTAAACCACACTTTACTGCCAAAACAGTATCGTACATTATATATCTGCCCTTATCCCAATTATTTGGCACACCCTTCTCCAACCATCCCTGTCAGATGTCATTTTCTCAATCACTCCTTTGTCATATTTTCATCCCATTCATCTTATCAGCCACAGACATATTTTGTATCTTTCCAACCACATTACATTCCTTTCTTCTCATTATGTCAACGCCATAACGGTCGTTTGCTTATCAATTTTTCATTCACTGGCGCAACTTTCAAACTTCCTCTAATATACTTGTTCCTTTGAATTAATAACTACGACACGATTTTTTCAACTGCTAGCTTATTAAGAAAATTGTTTTGATGAATAATGCCATTGTATTCTAATATTCTACGCGTTGGTGTTGACACCTACTATTATCTTGGTATATATTTAAGTAACTAATGAGTGGTAAATACTGAATACATTTTCAAGCAGTGTTTGGTGAGCACGTCACTTATTCCTACGTCAATTTGCCAATAAGTCACAATGTATTAAGCACGAAGGACCTTAAACCAGTTGTACCTATAGTAAGTGCCTACATACAATAAAGTTCATTATGTTATTTATGACTTCGGGTCGTTCTGTCGGGTTCGGGGGTGGTCGAAACGTCATCAGGCCAATCGTAACTAGTATAATGAACTTAGAACACCTACAAAATACAATGAAGTTGTCGGTTTTTATCAGGGATATCTTGTACTCTAAATCGATACCTCCTAAGTATACTGAGTCAACTAGCAAATTTAGGTATTTTATGATTTTTATATAAATGTTTACAATAATCTACGAGTATGATCTTTATGATAGTTTTAAAAAAAATTAAAAAGAACAATATTACTGAGATACTCGTAATTTCGCGTATACTAAATCAATTTCAACATCAGATAGAATCGTATATTGTATACTCATTCAACTGACATCGTACCTGTATAGGCGGGGTGTGTATCGGCACAAGTGTATTGCGACTCAGTATACGATGCACGGTGGTGAGTCGTGCGTGCGATTTTGGCTAACAGTTTTGACGAACGTCTATGCCAAGGATGTCTAGATTGTCCTCCATTGGTAATATTGCATTCTGAAGAGTGGGTAGGGGAAGGAAAGGGGATTTTTTCGCTGTAAATGCACACGCCTGTGTTTTGTGGGCATTGAACTCGACCAAGTTCTCGGCACCCCATTGGGAGATACTGTCGAGGTTACGGACGAACCGAGGAACTCTCGTGCAGTGTGCTGTCATCTGCATAGCAATGAATGTTCCCGAGGGATAGCATATCATTGATATGCAGAAGAAAGAGAGTTGGTGATAGTACGGACTACTACGGTACCCCGGCATTCACTTGCAAGAAGCGAGAAGCCTGGCCATCGCAGAGGACCCGCACTTGGCGCTCGTTTAAAAAGCTGGCAATCCAGCTGCACATTTGAGGAGGTAGACCAAATGCCGGAAGCTTGGAAAGGAGCGAAGCATGCCACACCCTATCGAAAGCTTTGGCGATGTCCAGGCTAATAGCCAAGGACTCGCCGTACCTTTCCATAGCCTCACCCCATACAGGCGTGACGAATGGATCATTGATCATTGATCAGCGAGTGATCCTCTAGGTATCGCATGAGCTGCTTATTGATAATAAGCTCAAGCACCTTGCAAATGACTGAGGTGACAGCTATGGGTCGATAGTTGCCTGGATCGGATCGATCCCATTCTTGGGGATCGGTTGTACGTTCGCCTCTTTCCAGACCTCCGGCACGAGCCCCGTAGAGTATGACAGGCGGTACAGACGCGTTAATACTGGAGACAACTCAGCAGCACATTTTCGTAGCACCACCACCGGAATACCGTCAGGGCCACTGGTTTTCCGCGTGTCGAGTGACCGCAGCACTGCCCGTACATCACATTGCCTGATAACAATATCAGGCATAGTGTGGCCACGGTCGTCGACCTGGGAATTAGCCGCAAAGAGGTCTGCGAACATGTCCGCCTTCTCTTGGGCTTTGTGAGCCAGGATGACGCAGTGGTGGCAGCGAGGGTTGGCAAAAATTGGACCTCACGGCTTTGGCCAGTTGCCAGTATCCACGGCTGCCCGTGGGATGGGATTTGAGCTCCTGACCAAGCCGCGCGACGCGCTGGGCATCCGCTCTATTGAAGGCCCTCTTGCTGAACCTAGTGGCCCTATTGTACGCTGCTTTGAGGCGGTCCACGTTCGGGTCACGTGCCACCCCAGCCCTGACCCAGGCGCGATATGCCGACTGTTTTTTCTGGACAGCCTCGGCACATTCACGCCCGAACCAGGGGCGGGCTTTAAATAAAAATAAGTCTCGGTAAATTATATTGGTCCAGTATACGTGAATGCTTAAATACTAATATAGCTAAATACATTCCTAGTATAATGAGTCAAGTGATGTAATTTCATTATTTTATTATGAACTGAGCCAGAAAATCCCAAAAATACCAAAAGTAAGGGATGATATTAATAAAATGAATTACTATTGAGTCCCGCTGGCGTATACTCAGGCATGTACATAAAATCTGGGGGCACGGCAGTGGCCCCCGCCAAGTCGAGCGCAAAGCAAACACTGCCGTACCATCCTTTACTGGAACCATTTCACCGCATTTTCAGGCCACTATTTGAGAACTTCATGATAAGACCAGAACGCAGAAATTTTCGTCATCCAGTAAGCTATAATCACATACTTAAAATCCAAAATTTCAAGTCTGTAGGTCATTTAGTTCCGAAGTTAAGCGAAAGCAAAGTTTCGCATTTATGACACTCACTCACTCATGATCATCAGAATAGAACTAGTACGTCCCATAAACTCAGAGAGCTGAAATTTGGTACAGAGTTAGGGTTTAATAGCCACATAAAGGGAAAACTATGAAAACTAGGATAATCTAAGATCTAGAGTACCTGGTGACCCTAATTAGAAAACACAAGAGCCCAGCCAAACTATTAGAGATCGACATACTGCCTTTACAAAAAATATTCAACTTGGTGGACCGCTTCATTTGATGTCAAAAATCGAAGGTCTGAAGTATCTGATGAAGAACCCTCAGCTGGTCTCAGCTGTAATTAGAGATATGGTAATGCCCCCGTCTTATATTCTAGAGGCGCTGGAGAGGGACCACAGGCCTGCGTCTCGAGAAATCGAGGACCAGCGGTCCCAACTCCGCCAGGATCTCATGGAGACTTGGAGGGTGCGACTTGAGCAACCAAAGTGGGGAACTACCGTCATCATGGGGCGGTGAGACCGATCATGGACGAGTGGCTGCAGAGGCGGCATGGTGACCTCACGTATCGTGGGACGCAGATCTTTACCGGGCATGGATGTTTCGGTAGCTATCTGTTTCGCATCCATCGTGCGGTCACACCCCGGTGTCAACACTGCGAGGTTTCCGACGACGACACCGCACTCCACACGTTGGTGGAGTGCTCAGCGTGGGCGAGTCAGCGCCGGGACCTCGTAGTGGGTCTGGGCGTGGATATCCTTTCGCTGGAAACCATGCTCCAAGCCATGGTCTCCAGTGCGAGTAGGTGGAACGCAGCCGTGTCCTTCTGCAAGCAAGTCATGCTCGCGAAGAAGGCGGCCGAGAGGGAGAGTACCCTCCCCGCTGAGTTTCGCAGTCAGCGGCCAGGGCGCCGCAGACTCATCTACGCACAGGACCATCGACCTCCATAATCAGGGCCTGAGGACGGCGGGATAGCCACCCGCGCCGATCTTTCAGAAATTAAACCGTCTAAAAGAATAAATAATGAACGCAAATGGGCAATACGAAAAACCTGTTGCTACTGTACAAGAATCAGAACCGGAAAAAAGAAAAGAAAGATTTGTAATAATAAAAACAACTACTATTACAAAGAAAAAAACTGTCATATAAGAAAATCTAATAAAATAATTCAATATGAGCATATTGAATTATTTTATTAGATTTCTACAAAAAGAAGTGAAATCCCACCAAAAACATTCTGTAAAAAACTAGCCAAGTCTCAATGGAGCTGCTGGTTTATCTCTAAAAAGTAATGAAATCTAGACAAAGTCGTGCCAAGTTTAAGGTTCCTCGATTTCTTTATTATTATAGTTAATGTTGTGTGACTTGGCCGTTGAAGGGTAAACAGGGGTACAAAACCAGGTGCTCCATGACACCATTGCACCAATCTGTCCGCTACCCATTGACTATGGAAATTTGCCACTTGGAAAACGTTGATTCAATAACCAGTCAATTGTAGGCTTGATAAAGCTGCGTATTTCAATTGCAATAAACCAGCAGCTCCATTGAGACTTGGCTAGTTTTTTACAGAATGTTTTTGGTGGGATATAATTTAAAACAAAAATCAGCAAAAACATTTCATACCAAAGGAAAAGCTTCCCATATTTATTAAAATAAACATTTAATTTACTCTAATTAAGATTAATTTCATAAAAATATAAGCGATTTGTCTTCAAATCGCTTAAATATTTTTCCTGTAAAATTACTATAATGTTAGTTGACTTAGTATACTTAGGAGGTATCGAAATGTGGAGTAAACGTCTCACTCTCATGGTAAACCTTTTTTTTTCAAGTCAGGCTTATACATTACCTACTAATATACGTAGGTTTCTAGTACCTACTATTATTAGGTACCTAATAATAGAAAACTATTCCACGCGGGTGAATCCCTTTTTTTTAATTCGTACGTCCGTTGCCGTGCGTCTCTGGTTCACACGCAGAAGGTAATTCCAGTGGCGCCCGGCGGACTTTGACCACCTGTGTAGTTTATGCGGGGGTTTGGTCGGGATGAGAATCCCGCGTCGTTGTGGTAGGGTGTTATCCCGCGTCGGTGAGTGAATCTGGTTGCGTGCTTTGGGGCAAAGGCCCCGCAGCATGCAGCCCTTCTAGCCTGCTTCTGTAAGGACAGCGGGTGGCGATCCCGCCGTCCTCAGGCCCCGATCATGGAGGTCGATGGTCTTGGGCGTAGATGAGTCTGCGGCGCCCTCGCCGCTGACTACGGAACTCGGCGGGGAGGGTACACTCCCTCTCCCTCTCGGCCGCCTCCTTCGTGAGCATGACTTGCTCGCAGAAGGACAAGGCCGCGTTCCACCTACTCCCGCTGGAGACCATGTCTTGAAGCATGGTCTCCAGCGAGAGGGTATCCACGTCCAGACCCACTACGAGGTCCCGGCGCAGACTCGTCCACGCTGACAGATGAATTCCTGGCCATCAGCTAGTGTATTAAATAAATTAATGGCTGCTGTTTGCTAATATGCCATAAATAAAATAGGTACTTGTTTTACCGGCTCTTTTATCTGATTATTCATAATTTATATTTTAAATTCCTACCTATTTGTATTTGCTTGCATGGGTCATCACCACTTAGACCATAATCACAGTAAACAAATTAATAACCAAGCCTTATATAGAAACTGGATCGTTTAATAACTTTGCATCAACATTTTATTGGTAGTTAATGGGATTAGAATCATGTAATTAATAAGATTACACACAGATAACTAACGTGACTTTGTAAAATACAATTACATCGCTATATATAATACGAACGCATCATTCTCGCAATTATTAAATAAAAAATTTCGACTTTGCTTACATTGAAAAAGTGGGTTTATTTTACTTTAGGTAGCTCACACCCACTGGAAATACGTTCTCCACTGGAAATACGTTCTGCTTGTAACCAGAGACGCCCGGCAATGGACGTTAGAGCGGCCGCGGCCCAAGGCCGAGGAATTAAAAAAAAATGTAGCTCACACTGGTGAGCCACGTAGTAACATCATTATTCTTATCTATCTGCCCTTTTCCCAATTACGTATTTGGGGTCTTAACCAATACTACGAGTACCAATACTATAAACGCAAAAGTGAGTCTTTGGTAAAGAATTGCACCAACTGTGGTGGGATGCAATTCCTTAAACCGATACCAAAGACTCACTTTTGCGTATAAACCAATACTATAAAGTATTGGTTAAGACACCCTTTCTAAATAGAGTAAATAAATTTACGTGTTTACAGTACATTAACCACAGTAATGAAATGAGTGCACCTTGACGGTGCACCGAGGCGTTCACATAACAAGGTAAAGTTTGGTGGCAAGGTGAAATCAATATGAGCAATGGTTTTTACTTTTTCATTAAATATTGTTACTAAGCGACGGATAAAATAATGTAGTGGAAATGAGAATGTTAAGATGCCACCAGTAAATAAAATGCAAGTGACTGTCATGGTAATGGATGGACAAGAGGAAAGTAACTATGATGTGGTAAGAAAGGTGCAAAGTACAATGGCTTTAGAAGCACAGGTAGGCAGAAAAGGTGGAGGAAATGCTTGAAAGAGGATATGACAAAGAAGGGAGTGACTGAAATGAAAACGTCTGATAGGGATGTGTGCAGGCGGAATAGTTACATGATGTAAGTATGATGTAAGTATGTAATTGGGATAAGGGCAGATAGATAAGAATAATGATGTTACTATGTGGTTCGGTATGCCTACATAATGACCATGCCTACTTTCCTGAAAGACTTATGTGGATAATGTGGGGGGCTCAGTTGGCTGATCATTTTCCCAGATAGAGCATTACCGCTTATTCAAGCCCGAATATATGCATAATTAGTTATGACCATTACATACCCGACTGTGTCAGTGAAGTTTATGTTTAACGCATGTATGTATGTATTTATTGCAAATATGTAATTATGTAAGACCTTCTACTTATTCTTCTTTTTTTAAAAACGTGGCTCCATCGATGTTCATCGATGATTCCGCCAATGTCAAGGTAATGCTTGATTAGTTGATAGTCCCGCACAGAAGAACTAGTTATTCCTAACTAGCTCCAGGTGCAGGACAAGAAACGTTGTTCGGTATGTGAGTGTCTGGAAACCCGATTTTTGCGAAGCGCCAGATGTAACCTAAAAAGCGCCACGCGTTCAGCGAAAATCGTAGTACAAGAAACTTGCTTAACTTTTTAATAAGTCTGCGCCGGAGTTTACTAAGTGCGGTTAAGGGATCGGCACATCGTGACAAAGATGTTACGAAATGCCACCATGTAATTAAAATTATTGCTGCAACCCGTAACCAATGCTTTACTTGCTTCTAATTCAGTTATAATTATAACTGGTAAAGAGATACCTTTCATAATAAAATATTTTTGTAGTTTATCATAATAAAACAAATATTTATAGCACCAGAACGGGTCCAAAACGGATGAACAGCTTTGACGGAGTTCGTTGTGTATTATGTATGTAAGTCAATGGACAGGACTACTACTGTGTTTCTCATAAAACATTGGACATGAATCGTGACTATGAGGTTACCTACCTATAAGAGTTGTTACCTCTCTGATAGGTGTCAATCTGGACTATTCGAATTATTGGCTGTATCTACTTTTGAGGAGGTTCTCTATCTTTATTACCAACTAGTTAAGATAATTCACGCGAGGGAGTTGATCTCTTAGTGAATTTAGTTGCGGTGAAAACGTCAGAACTATTTTCAAAAAGATTTCCTCAACAAGTGTGTTTTTAAGATTTGGATTTTAATTTAATTTTTAATAGATTTTTTTTAAAGTTATAAGTTAAGATTGATTGGCTTTGCATTTTCTTCAACAAGTTCTGCATTTGATTTCCCAACTTTAATCACCTAATTACTACTAAATGTCATTTTTATGTAACACAATTATGTATATGTATGCTAGGAAGCTAAACCTGCTGGATAATATTTGTTACATGTCACATGTGAATCAACACATTAAGGAAATAATTATGTATAAACTAGCATTACCTACTCCACAGCCTGTACCATGCTTAGATCATGCGTTTTATATAAACTCTGTGGTTTTTATACTCTTTCATGTATAACATGATAGCCACACTCATTTATAGTACGATTATTTCATAAATATTTTAACTAATAACATAATATCCTCAAGCTGCAATTTGTCATTGTATGTAGGTACATACCTACATTATGTTAACATTTGAATGAGTCATGATTACTATGATAAAAATTTCACTATTAACCACTATGTAGTATAATTTTAAGTAGACAGTGAGTAATTAATTGACGTAGGTAAAATTATTTTCTTTTATATTTGTTAATTTACTATTAATAGTAAATTAACAAATATAAAAGAAAAGAATTTTAATGGCGGTCTTAGCGTGTTTTTCAAACGTTTCAATAACTCGCAAAGTTGAGTGATGAGTGATTCAATTTGCTGGTATTAGATCCTATAAAATTACCATCCAGCTTACAAATTGACATCTGATTGATGGAATTACAAATATATCGTGGTTCAATTCGTTAATATAACCGACTCTGCTTAATGCAATCTTTTCGTTCTAATCTAACTTACAATCTTATTTGATTATACAATAAATTGTAACCATAATCATAAGTAGGTATAATACATAGGTACCTATTTGGTCTTTATCGTTTTTAGGTAGGTATATCATTTTGTATTTGAAAGGTAATGCTAACAGGTGTTCTCATTCAGATTTTTATTTTTACGTTGTCGGAGATACGTTTACGTAGGTACTTCGGTTCCCCCGTGACGGCTTCGTGTAGGACTAACGATGCTTTGATGGAAAACAGGCCGTACTACCCACTTAAACGTAAAGGTAGTAACTGTTAATCGACGGCGACCCTGCTAGGGGACGCCCACTAAGTCTCTCGCCTCTCCGGGGTGTCCGGGGGCGCATGGTCGCCCTTAACGATGCATTAGCGATGACCCCAAAACACAAGGTGCGTAGCCCTCTTCACGGCCCAAAGTGAGCGGTGGGTTTCCCCGACCTACTACCCACGGCCACTCTTCGTCAGGGGCGCGAGCGTATGCCACACTAAAGCGCCACTTGACTGGACCCGGCGAAACGGTATCATGCGGGTGCTCACGTTCCCACTCCCGCCAGAGCCTACTTGCTAGCCGCTATCACCTCACCAGCGTTTTGCCTTAAATTACGAAGCAACGGGCGGCGCGCGGTCCAACACTCCCAGCCGTCGGCCATGACATAAAGCACGAGAAATGGTCTTGCCCGAGCGAACCAACCTCCTCACCCCACTCCCCACTCTCCACTGTGCATTATGCTAGTTAGAAGGACACATGGAGAGACAACTGTGACGCATCCCAGCAGCTGCTGGTATGCCACCACCTCCGCTCGCTCACTCACTCCAAGTGCGCGTGAACGAGCCGTGGGTCCCGACCCGCGGCTTACCCGCCATCTTACGACCCACTCTTGCAATGGGTCAACTGTTTCAGCTTGAACTTGATTGTTTTAATAGATTTCTATTCACTGACACAGTTATTACGAGATTTGTCATCCCGTCTTTTACTTATTAATCTGTGAACGTAAATATATTGAAACCTTTGTAGCCTGTAATAATGCTGCAACTGTAAAGAATATGTGAAAATATTCCGCAAAAATATCTTTACTCTGTAGAGTCGTAGGCGTTTGGTCGCTTATTTTATTCTGTAATAGTTCTTAGTCATATTTTTAAATTTTAAAATAAAGCACATTTTTTTATCAAGAGATAATACTTGTTGTGAAAAACTTACGTAAGCACTACTCGTATAATTACATACTGCATAAAAGGCTAGAGCGCGCAGGTTAGATAAGAAGATGAAGCCAGACTTGATGGCTATCGTTTTTTTTTTTTTTTTTTTTAATTCCGCGGGCGTCTCTGGTTACTAGCAGAGGGTATGTCCAGTGGCGCCCGGCGGACTTTGACCACCTCTGTGGTCTCTGCGGGTGTTTGGTCGGGACGAGAATCCTGCGTCATTGGGGTCGGGTTTTATCCCGCGTCAGTGAGTGAATCTGGTTGCGTGCTATGGGGAAAAGGCCCCGCAGCACGCAACCCTTCTAGCCTGCTTCTGTAAGGACAGTGGGTGGCGATCGCGCCGTCCTCAGGCCCCGATCATGGAGGACGATAGTCTTGGGCGTAGTCGCGTAGTCTGGGGCGGCCTGGCCGCCGACTACGGAACTCGGCGGGGAGGGTACGCTCCCTCTCCCTCCCGGCCGCCTCCTTCGCGAGCATGACTTGCTCGCAGAAGGACACGGCCGCGTTCCACCTACTCCCGCTGGATACCATGGCTTGAAGCATGGTCCCCAGCGAGAGGGTATCCACGCCCAGACCCACTACGAGGTCCCGGCGCTGACTCGCCCACGCTGAGCACTCCACCAACGTGTGGAGTGCGGTGTCGTCGTCGGAAACCTCGGAGTGTTGACACCCGGGTGTGACCTCACGATGCATGCGAAACAGATAGCTACCGAAGCATCCATGCCCGGCAACGACGCGAGTACGGTACGTGAGGTCACCATGCTGCCTCTGCAGCCAATCGTCCATGATCGGTCTCACCGCCGCGATGAAGATGGCACCCCCTTTGGGTTGCTCAAGTCGCACCCTCCATGACTCCATGAGATCCTGGCGGAGTTGGAACCGCTGGTCCACGATTTCTCGAGACGCAGGCCTGTGGTCCCGCTCCAGCGCCTCCTTGCGCCATTGGAACAATGACGCAAGGGCTCTCGCTTCCAGGTCCCATGGAGGGGTCCCGGTTGATGGCTATCTTATATTATTTGCGTTTTACCTTTTTTTCATTGTATCAGAACTTGTGGTATTTAGTTAATATTGGCGAAAGTGTTATGTAAGTGCCGTGTCGAAACAAATGAATGTAACTCTATTAGAGTTATCAGGTTTCCGTGATGATCATAGTACTTGCATCAGTGCCGAAATATCGGAGACTTTAAACAACATTACATGGTAAATACCCCGACAACTCGTACCTAGAGTAATATGAATAACCATGATAGTTTAATAGATAAATAGATGATAGATATATTATGAATGAAAGTATTGGCACAATAATAGTGATAAGTATAAAATCGTAGCAACAGTCAACACCGACAATAACAAGTTTCTTGAACAGAAGTTCAGAAGTTAAGGAGAGATTACAATAATCATAAACACTTCCCACAACTTTAAGTGGGAGACAAAAGAAACCCTAAATGTGTAGGAACATGCATCAACAGATTAAACACTACCGACGCAAAATTTAGAGAACTATTATGTTGATTCCGGTATGACAGAAACGCCTAAATGCATGTAAGCTGTCGCTATAGGCATAAATCATCTCATCCACCGAGCCTTTTTCTAATGTAGTTGGGGTCGGCTTTCCAGTCTGACCTCCACAACCCATGGGCGACATCGAAGTTCTGAGTTACACAGGTTGGGTTTTTGATTTAGGGCTCCAACTGCCCTTAACGACTGCAATAGATGTTTGTTTGACAACCGGGACCTACGGCACAGAATAGTGTTTGTATATAGGGAATAGTGCTTACATTGCCGACGGCTTAACGTGCTCTCCGAGGCACGGAGGGGTCTTAATGTTTTAAGAAATGGTCACCTTTGCAATGTGTTAACATTGTCGGTTACCACTAGACCACGAGCCCCTCCGTCCAACCCCAGGCATAAATATGGTGTACAATTTGATAAAAAGCCAAACTGAGCAAATCAATAAATGAGTTAACTTAGGCAATGAGAACCCTCTCTCTGTTACATCAATCTGATTACTTATGACCATTTCAGATATATAATTATAGTACCAATAATATATATACCTATATGTCTATTTCAGCAATAACACTAAAGACATTTCACAAACTGCAACGTGCGACAATCTTTTTAAATCGAAGCTTGCGAAAACATATAATAATAGGTATGTTGTTTCGACATTAAGTTGTATGAATAGGTACTTTATAGTGTCACAATGCATTCGTGTCAAAACAATGACCTAAATAATGAACAGATCATTCCCTAGTGTACGTTTCCTCCATTTCAGGAGGAAACTTTTGTTATATCAGGTTCGTCAAATTGACTTCGCCCGCCTGATGGTAAGTCGTGACGACGGCGACGTCTAGCGATTGTGGGCCACTGTCACAGCACACAATACTATAGAGAGTGGCCCTCAACTTGACGACCTACTGATGTGCCTCTTCACTGGAAACTGGAACATACAAAGTGAGCCAAAGTGATAAAACTTACTTTCAATTTCTTTTACCTTATAAAGGTAGTTACTACATATACCTAATGTTTTTCACAGTATCAGGAAGCTTAGATCATGTACCATATACGTAACATATCACTTTTCTAAACAAGCTTTTACAAGGAAGCGGAATCTCATTCCACTTATACTGTAGTGGGTAAACTTATAGAGTAATGACTTGTTTTCACATTACTGTACTGACATGAGTGGACAAGATTTTCTACAAAGTCAATATTGAGTGTGATTGATTGTTTGATCACGTACTAAACGGTAATTGCTACCGGACTTCGCAACTGCAAAAGAGTTAATGGGTTTGTCGATAAATCTCCTATACGTAGCATAAAACAGTAGAAATCGTGTGACATTTAATAAATTTATCAAACAACCACATTTAGGGCTATTATTTTACATAGCCGTCGGACAACGGACTGTCGTGTTTACGGATTCACACGGTGATGTATGGTTTATAATAAAGGTTTCTACACGCACCGGACACAGGTCAGAACACAACACGACCAAATCACGCCGAATGCACCGCGACCTCTACTCGGTTGTCACACAAACACATATCACGCCTATATCCCCGAAGTGGTAGGCAGAGGTGCATTACACATCCACAACTTGACATTATTATTATTTCTAGTCCCACGTAATAGAGGGAAAGCCAATTGCCGTCATCGGACATAAATTATCATGGGTTATGTCCAAAATTGCCGAATGAATTGAATAAAAAGTAGCAGCAATATGGTAATTTTGAAAAAATATTGAAACCCGTTGCCTTGTGATGAGATGATGATGAAAGGCAACAAAATCTTACATGCCAGCCGCTATGGCACAACCAATTAAAGTCCTAGTCGTCTCGGACTAGCTCGGACCGGCCCGTTGTCCGGTGAAAAAAAAACGCCTCGTGTATAACAGGCCTAGGGCGAATTAAAAAGATTAATTATACAAACGTTGTAATTAAGTCTTGTCAGTCATATCATGTACACGCATGCTTATCCGGAGCTACTGAACGTTTCTTGTAATGTTTACAGATAGACTAAGGTCAGCTTACAGCAACATAAAAAGGGCTTTTTCATCAAAACTGAAAGGTTGGAAAAAATATCGCCGTAAATAGTACTTGTTAAATTACGATGATTGGAAATTGACTCGAGCACTGACTGGTTTTGTTATTATATATATGTAAGTATCTAATAAAATCTCTTTTTTTTCACACGATTACAATACTTCCACTTACAGAATACTAGCTGCGCCCCGCGTCGAGTCCTGTTTTCTTCTCCATTTCCAAAACTATCCCTATGCCAATTTTCATCTAAATCTGTCAAGTATATGACCTTAAAGAGGGTCAAACGTATTTTTACACATTGTGTGATTAATTGTGGGTCTAAGATTTTGTAGTAACTAGGTATTTAATTAAAAATGTCTCAATCTAAAAACTGCAAAACTGGCGGGCATATATTATGTAAAAGCGCTTAAACCTGATTTAAAAGAGACCGCTAACAATAATCATAACCTCAATGAACGAATCGTTATAAAACACACTATGAAAACAATATTTCATGTATGAACATCAGCCATTAATCAAATGTAGGTTCGAGTAAATCAAACAATACGTATTAGGAAGAGCAATAAACTTTGCAATGGCAATGATCGCCAACACAAACAATCTGACTCATTACTTGACAAGACATTTGAGTTACGAGTATAATGAAACTAACTGTTCAAGACTGCAAAGTGGTTCGGATTATTGGATCCTGTCCTTTACAGTTACAATCAATCACAATCATTCAGAAAAGCAACTTCAATTCGAATAATGTATATCCACTTGATTAATATGGGTGAGATTGATTACAAGTGAGTAAGTAGGTACATGTATATTAAGCTGCCGTTAGAAGTTTTGCATTTATGATCATAATATTTTGTAGTATTATGTACGAGTAACAATGCGGTCCTTCGATGAGATCCCCGTCACTGACAGACGAACGAAGTTGTGGTTAATATATCCCAAGCACAGATAGGGTAATAGATTCGCTCCTTATTATGGGATCCACACAACGCTCGCAAACTAGCTTTATGCGGGTCTAATAAATGCATCTATCTACAACCCTTCGTGTATGTGTCTGTTTGTGCGTGTGTGTTGCACAAAATAAATATATTATTATTGTAGTACTGCAGTCCTACAATTAAGATCTCCTTAATAAAACTCTATGTTAACTTGGAGACATAACATTTTATATGATCGTATATTATTATTCCACAAGTTTAAAATATTTAATTGATATATAGGTATTTTATGATTCTATGTACCTACAACCTAAGTGTTGAAAGATAAATAAAATACAGTTACCTGTAGACTGTCGTACTTATCCGTATAATTCATCACAAGTACGGGACAATGCATGAGGTACAAACATGGTTTTTGGTTTGCTGATATCACTACATATTGGATTAAAACAAAGTCGCCCGTTCTGTATGTACTTATGCTTAGATCTTTAAAACTAAAGAAATAAAAAGAAGGATTTCGATGAGGTTTTTACCTATGGATAGAGTGGTTCCGACGAAGGTTTTTTTGTATATAATTTGTCAAGAGGCCGAAACCGCGGGCGTCCGCTAGTAAGAACAGTGTACGTGCGTTTTGTATTTGCACAATATTTGATATGTCGCTAAGGATATGTACTTTAATTCGATTATTGTTATGAATCTATGTAAATATAATACAACTCTAGTTACCTAAACCTTTTTACCGATTCGTAATTCTGAGGTTGGATTCGTGCATTATGATCCAAAGATTGCAACGCGTTTTGAACTCTTCATTTCGGAACATGACGGTTCCTTAGTGCAATACAGTAGCATGGAATGTTGTTAAGTACAAATTTCCGCTACAATAAAGAAAAAGGTTAGTACCCAGCCAAGTTTCAACATCCCCACTAGAGCGCGCAATCCTTCCTACAGTGCAAATACGAGTACTAGATATCACTCATTATTGTAACCAGTAATAGCGTATTGGGTTCAAAGATCAGGTACTTCATTATTAGAGTTTCTTCGTAAATCGTGCACGAACACTGTTACGACTTTCATATGACATTTGGCTTTCTTCCTTGAGAATATTCAAAATGTAATATTATACTAGTCCGAGACGCCCAGGACTTTAATTGGCTGTGCCATAGCGGCTGACATGTAAGATTTTGTTACCTTTCATCAGCATTTCATCGCAAGGCAAGGTTTAATTATTTTTTTTCAAAATTACAATATTGCTACTACTTTCGGCCATTTTGGAAATAGCCAATTATAAATGTGCCCGGTGACGGCAATAGGCTTGCCCCCTATTACGTGGGACTAAAAATACTGGCAAGTTGTGGGTGTGTAATGCATCTCTGCCTACTCCTTAGGGGATATAGGCGTGATATGTGTGTGTGTGTAGTATTATAAAGAGGTAAGATTTTGTTGTTTGAATTGAATATATATATATATATATATATATATATTTAGGTTACTCTGGGACCATGTAGCTACATGATCTCAGAGTGACATGGGATACTTTTTATCCCGGTAATTTGTTCCCACGGGAATCGGAAATGAGAAATCTATATCACGTGGGCGAAACCACGGTGATTAGCTAGTCATTTATTATACATATTGGATCTAAGTTTAATATCATTAAGTAGATAAAAAAATTTTTACGTTATGTTTTGGAATAATATTCTGTGGAATTTTTATTTAACAATTACAATATACATAAAATTAGATGTAAATACTATTTACACTTACTACTAAAAATAAATAAAAAAAATTAAAATCCACACTATGTACAGGCGTCAAAGAACTCCTCCGTCTCGTCGCCCACTGGCAATGTTCCCAGAAGGCTGGCAGCACTGCCACGTTGTATGGCAATGTTTTTTCTTTGAGCTAAAAAGTAACCAGCCTTCTGGTCTTGAGAAGAGTCCGAGAAAAATTAATTAACACTTTCGTCATAATGCTGAATTGATAACCTGCTTATTTTGTAACATCACACATAAACACACTTGCCTGTTTCCTGAATGTATATTACAACATTTCACCATTTCATGTATTAAGGGACCAAAAATAAAAAGGACACAACTCTTCTAAAATGTAAATAATTGTTTTCTAATTCAGTCAAACACCACCATTAGGTTGGATGGAAACAGGCGTTACCTGGCGAAAATCCATGACAAAGTAATGGTAAGTAAGATGTTAATACTTTTCAAAATATAATAGCAATATTTTCGCAAAAATAAAAGACAATAAAACGTCGACAATTGTTTCACCTATAAACGAGGCATTATCAAGACTGTCTCAAAGAGAACAGCGGCTGTTCTCTTTGAGACAGTCTTGATAATACCTCGTATATAATGCTATTATATTGTGAAAAGTTTTAACATCTTACTTACCATTACCACCATTAGGTGTTATCAGGGTAGGTAGGTGTGTCAAATCATGATTAAAATAATGAGTCAGAAATCCTTATAGTCTTCATTCACCCAGTCGTGACTTATCGGCTCATAATGACTAAACCGCACGATGTCTCCTGTCTGGCTGCCTTATCTATACATCTATACAGATAAATAAAATTTAAGTGTCTGTTTGTATTTCCAAATTAATAGCTTTTGACTAAATGAATATGAAAGTATAAACGGTACTTAAATGTAAAAAAATGTCTGTTCCGGCTAATCTCTGCAATGGCTAGGCTGATTATAACGGGTATTTTACTGGCAGAAAGCTGATGTTATAAGGAGTAATTGAGGCTTTTATCTTAGGAACTCGTCCGGTAGTGGCTAATAAATTAGAAACTAGTTGATGCCCGAATGCAAAGCTAGTTAGCTTAATAAGCTTTTATGACAATAATAAGTTTTTTTTCTGCCATCTGATTTTGATGAAATAAGTCAATAAATATTGTGTCCTGAGCTGAACTTAATCTATCCCTGAAAACCATAAAACATCTGTACAATATCTTCGTAGATTAGTTTATACTTAAAGACAGACCGACATCCAGACAAATAGAAGTACAGATAGAAAAACAAGAAGGAAAATATGCCTTTTGTGTTTTATTCATCTTTTTAAGTATCACCGACGCTGACGCTCAATATCTGTTCATATGTTTAACTACAGATACTCTATTTCCACGGCTTTATATAGGTACAGTAAAATAGGTACAGATTTTTTCCCAGAAGATGCCCTGGAGAAGTACGTTTACACCACAATATAGGTACCTAATAAGTGTGTCCCAAATAGCCAAGTAGCAAGACTAAGTTCTCACAGCCAGCATCGCTATCATACAACCATTGTTCGACGCGGTCAAGGGCAGAGTCAACGGTGAGTGCATCACGCTATGTTCAACGTGTTAATTTGCTTTCTAATAACAATACTCTGTCAATACATAATTACTGTGTATTGATTTCATACTACAAAGCACTTTGTTTTAAAATGCATTGCATTCTAGGTAGGTACTGAATTAAAAATATATGTACCTAACTACCTACTTACCTATCTGTCACTTTTGATATCTCAACACTGAAAATGATGAATCATTTTACAAACATTGTGACGTTGTGTTTGATAGTTACTACCTTATACTTAAATAGCCAGATCAGCTTTAATGTTTGGTATTTAATTTTTACCCAATAAGGCGTTTTTATGATAATTGGAAACAACAATACTGTTCACCCCGAACGGGCGTCAGAATGTTTTTGACTGAGGGAGTGAAGCAACCGAAGTCTCCGTTACAACTTGCAGACTGGGGAGAATTTCTTTCGTCCGTACCTCTACATCTACGGGTTCTGTCAGATCATGTTTGAGGCCGTATTTATCAACCGATTTGCATGAAACTTTACACACACACTCCTTGCTTAGAATGAATAACATTTGAATGACATTTTTTGGATTGGATGACAAATGAAAGAGTAATAAAGAAAATTGAAGAAGAAAATTTCTAAACAAAGCCGCTCCCGAAGTCTACGGTTCACAGAACCACTAGTAATTAAAAATTGTGAACTTCAAAGTCTTTCATTACTAAAGGTAAAGTGGTTATTATAAGTATATGAGTACCGTACCTATGTCGTTCTCCACCTATAAAGAATCGTTATAAAAATAAATGTCCTTCTTTAGTCAATTGGATTATCAAGACTTTCTATACCTTTCCAAAAATAGATTAAAATCAACTAACAATAATAATTAATTATCTAAAATTACCCATAAATCTTTTACCATGAAGACAAATATCTATATTCAATGTTTCTTCCAAATTAATTGAAGTCCTTGTTCTTAATTAGCTTGTCCGCCATGTTTGCTTACCCAAAGAGTTTCTCTTTGTTTCTTTTATATTTGTGTACAAATCACATCATTACTAAATAAACAGCATGAAGGTTTCCCAAAGAGACTATTTATTGTTCAAAATAATACACTAACGTTACACATCTCTAACACCTTCATAGTATATTTAAGTAAAACAACAATGATATTTTGGTCAAGTGAAATATAATATCGCAATGCTATTGTTTATATTGATGTAAGCGCTATTGAAGAGTAACAGGAAAAAAATATTAACCAACTGTAAATTGGCGAATGATTGCAGAACTAGTGCGTGTCAACATTTTTATTGCATGCTCAAATAACGATAACAATAACGTAGCTTATTAAAAAGCATAAGCAGTAATAATGTACAGACATTACATTGCATTGTTTGCTTACTCGAAGCTTATAGTCTAAGATCCCACTGCAGAATATTGCGCTCATCGAGTATTTGCTGAAAACTTAATTTTTACTCATATTTATGATTAGGAGAACATATACCTACCAGGTTGCCTATAAAAATGTGGCGCTAGTAGGTATTTAGAAACATACTATGTCGATGAAGAATGAATTATGTCGTATAACATAGTAAATCTGTACCTTACCTGGTCTCATCTTATGTCACCTGTCACCTTCATCCAATTTTCGCGAGCTGGGATTGGCTGAATCTCTCACTGTCAATGTCATATCTTTCGAATTTTTGTCTTTAAAACCACGTCAAAAATTTCCTAGTGAATTTAATTAAATTTTATAAATATTGATTTCAACTAATCTAAACAAGTTACAAAGTGCTTAAACAAATTAAAAGATCAAAGTTTAAACAAGTTAAAAAATTGATAGTACCTACAACAGCGCAAACGAAATGAAATGAAATGATTTATTTATTTTTAAAGGTCACTAAATGGCTCTTACAAACGACAGTAAGAACTTAAAACAAAAAAAAATGTCATTGCTTCTATATTTACATGTACTGCCAGATTCGCAAAGCAATAAGTAGAACCGAAAGAAAGAACCTGGCAATAAAACTCTCGGTCACTCTTTTTCAATAATTGACTCATTTACACATTTTCTTAAGACTAAATGTGGACAAAATGTACATTAGTCTCGTGTCAAAATCAAAAAGCGTGTATTATTACGTAGTATTTTTATTACGTAGATTTCTGTCTGTAACGTCACTTACTTTAGTATAGCTACATATATTTTTCCTGACATACAGTATGTTATCAAATATAAATTGGGAAGCTACAGTTAAAAACTGTTTCTATATCTGCTGCATTTCCCCAAAGTAGTATTCCATAGGACATTCTCCGTGGACTTCGATATCCTGATCGGTATTCTTAAGTCACTTAACTTTTCCACGGAATCTGTGGCCTGGTTCGATTCATACCTTCGCGGGCGCTCGCAGTGTGTCCGCCTTGATGACTTACGTTCAGACTGGCGAGACCTCATTGCCGGTGTACCTCAAGGTGGCGTTCTTTCTCCTTTGCTTTTCTCCATTTTCATCAACTCTGTCGTTCGAGTAATCTCTTCTAACTTCCATCTATATGCGGACGACTTGCAGCTGTATCGTCATTTTGCGCTGAATGAATACAGAACGGCTATTGCTACCGTTAATCACGACTTGAATGCCATTGGCAACAGGGCAAAATCTTTCGGTCTTTTAATAAATCCCACTAAATCTCAGGCCCTGATCATTGGAAGCAGGCAGATGAGGGGTGGTCTGGATGGAAATGGTCTTCCCCCTATCTTGCTGGATGGTGCTCCAATCGTGTACGCTAATACTGCAAAAAATCTGGGCGTGGTAATGGACAGCACTTTATCCTGGTAGACACATGTTGGCGAGGTCAGCAAAAAGGTGCACTACACTTTCCACACGCTCAAATGCCTCCAGAGCTTTTTGCCCCTAGATATCAAGGTCTCACTTGCTCAGACTCTAATTCAGCCTATTTTGGACTACGCGGATGCTTGCTATTTGGATGCTACTGAGGAGCTTTTAAATAAGCTTGAGCGCTTGCAAAATTTATGTATCCGTTTTGTTTTTAATCTACGTAAGTATGATCATGTTTCGCAATTTCGCAAGGAACTCAAGTGGCTCCCAATCCGTCTTCGGAGAGACACTCGGATATTATGTCTCCTTTATAATATCCTACATAATCCGGCTTATCCTTCCTACCTGCGGGAGCGGTTCTCCTACATGAACACTCCCGGTACTCCTTGTAGATCTCACCTCATGTACCGCCTAAACTTTCCCTCCCACAAAACCGATTTCTACTCCTATTCCTTTACCGTTCATGCGGTCAGGCTGTGGAACTCACTACCCCCTGATATACAAAGCTGTAAAACTCTTCCTCTCTTTAAAAGTAAAGTCAAAACACATTATCTGTCCTCCTTACCCTAGCTACATATGGTAGTATATGTAAGTATTGTATATATAGCTCAGTATATATTTATCTATGTATATATTATAGCACCCATAGTTTATGTAGGTTTATTTATTTACTTGCACTGCACACACTTAGCCTTTTCACTCTTACTTCTCCTCTCAGGCCTGCTGGAAGAGATTCCTTTAGGAATAAGTAGTGCCCTTGTACTATGCTCACTTTATTCTTTTGTACTTCTGTTTCTGTTTATTTTTTTTGTGTGTATGTACAAAAATTATAAAATAAAAAATAAATAAAAATAAGACATTAAGCTATGGAAGTAACCAAAGTAAACTAGCCTAGCAGTAGCTACATCTGTCAACTGCCTAATCTATCTCACAGCATATGCAGCAGCGCTAAGCTTATTAGCTAAAATGGTGATATGGTCACCCCATTGTAATTTAGAATCTATTGTTATTTCTACAAAGGTAGTGTTATTTACAAATTCTACCTTCGGCTACCCAGCACGATAATCACAATAGCTGTAGCACACTAGATGTACTATTAATCTTGTAAGCATCCATAGCCTAATATCTAAAACCTAATGAGTTAGTCTAACCGACAAGACATTCTTCTTATTATTGAGTCCACTCTTAACACCAGTACAAGTATCAGCGCTTTTGGCTTTGCTGGAGTGGTTGACTGGGAGGCTAATAGATTGTATTGCAGAATTTTAAAGAAAGGAGAACAAATAATACGATTAAGACCCTTGGAATTCAAATTGGTAGCTGTGTCTTTAGTAAGCAAATCTTCTGGTAGGTATATCAGAAGAGAAGTGGCTACGAAGAGTCAGAATGATAATCTTTATCTAAATTATTCCAGAATTATTTATAGATCAGTTTTCTTTAATTTTCACATAGCATTCAGAATGGGTACACTTAACAGGCTCTTTCACCAGCAGATAACAAACAGGTCTTCATCGACGTAGTATGTTTCGGAGCACAAATAATAAGACTGTTTTGCATTAGAACAAAACAGTTATTATATGTGTGAAGAAGCATACTATGTGAGCAAGCAGCTTGCTGGTACATTGAAAACTATGACATTGACAGTGACAGATTCCAGCCACTCCCAGCTCGCGAAAGTTACCATTCCGCCGATAATCTTTAATGCTAAACCGATATCCCTTACTTCTTGCGTCAAAAACTTAGGTTTGTATATTGACACCACGCTCAACTGGCAAGCTCAGGTTGCCGGAGTGTGTCAAAGGGTAACGGGCAGCTTACGGGCGCTTTATCGCTTGAAGAACTTCCTTCCAGCCACAACAAAGGCTGCGCTTATGCGTTCGTTGATCTTTCCTCTCATAGACTATGGTGATGTGTGCTATTTCGACCTGAATGCAGATCTACTCAATAAATTTGACCGTTTTCTCAATAATTGCATTCGATTCGTCTACAATCTTCGTAAGTTTTTTGTTGCAAAAATGTTTTTTGGGTGCAAAGGGGCTCTACCAACATCTTTAGGGCCCCAGCGACCTCACCTGCTAGTGGCGCACCTGCTGATAAACGGACGAGGCTCGTTAATTTACGGTACCTATGGAGTGGCTTCGGCCCCTACGTGGGTGTCAGGTGGTACAACAGTGTTGGTCCGGGGGGGTACCACAGTGCAGCTATGCTAAAGCCCCCCGAGTGACCCAGCCCAGGCTGGGTTGCGTTAGGGGTTCAGCAGCTGCACCGCCGGGCCCGGGGCGATGTATGGTGCAGCAGGCATGGGACCAGTGGGGGCGAAACGGAGTCTAGTGTGGGTGGTGTGGGTCAATTCGCCGGCCAGGGAGACCCTTAGCAACGGCGTTGCCGCGACCACCCGCAACACAGTCATGGGGCCCGCCTGGGGCCAACCACCCCAGGAGGCTGCCCCACATGTTGCGCATAATCCTGATGTGGGATCGCCGCTCCGGGTGGTAACCGGTGTGGGGTAGCGGCGGCCTTGCATCAGAGGGGTTTGGGAGCCCTTCCGTCCGGCGAGTCGGCTCCGACCTAACCACACGGTTCTAGACAAAGCTAGCCCCTGCGCTTTGTCACTTACTGCTGCACCAAATGTCGCCCTGTCTTCACGCTTCTTCTTCAAAATCTTCAATGGCAGTGCAACAAAAAAGAAATAAACGTTACACAGCGGCCCTAGGAAACCCCACAACTTCACATTTCGAGGTGGAGTTCACTAACGTCCGTGGACTCCATGCGAACCTCGATACCGTCCACCACCACCTTGAGACGGCACGGCCCGCTGTGATGTTCCTCACGGAGACACAAATACGCCTCCCTGACGACACGTCTTACCTGTGTTACCCCGGCTATGTCATCGAGGAACAATTTCGAGACAAAGCCGGGGTGTGCGTGTTCGTTAGGGCGGATGTTTGCTGCCACCGGTTGCGCTGCCTAGAGAACCCCTCCAATTCCGTCCTTTGGCTGCACGTAGACCATGGCTCTATGAGCCAGATCTACGTGTGCGTCTACCGATCCCACACAGGGGATTCTGAGACAACAAAGCTCTTCCAGTACCTCAGCGAGACGGCTGATGAAGCGCAGGTGCGGTTCCCGAACGCTGACCTAGTATTTCTGGGGGACTTCAATAGCCATCACATTGAATGGCTGGGGTACCTCAAGACTGATCATGCGGGTAGAGCCACCCATGCGTTCGCTCTCTCCCACGGTCTGACCCAGATGGTATGCGGGATCACCCGGATACCAGACAGGTCAGATCACGCGCCCGCTCTGCTGGATCTACTGCTGACGAGTCGCCCAGCCCAGTACAGTGTTTCGGTAGGAGCCCCACTGGATAGTACCACTGTGTTGTTCACGCTGGCATGAAGGTGTCACCTCCTGCACGTCCTGTACAAACGTCACGACGACTATGGCACTACTCGTCAGCGGATTGGGACGGTCTACGCGATTATTATGCGTCCGTCCCCTGGAGCCAGCGCTGCTTTGTAGGAAAGGCTCCTTCGGATAGTGCTTCTGCTATTGCTGGCGAGATCAGTTTAGGGATGGATTATTACATCCCTTTCACTGATGTCGCCAGTATCCGCAGAGCCCGTCCCTGGTTCGGGCGAGATTGTGCCAAAGCTGTTCGACAAAAACCGTCGGTATATCGCGCCTGGATCAGGGCCCGGGATGTGCGCGACCCAAACGTGGGCCAGCTCAAAGCAGCGTACAACCAGGCCACAAAGTCGAGTAAGAGAGCCTTTAAGAGAGCGGATGCCCAGCGCGTCGCGCGGCTTGGTCAGGAGCTCACTTCCCATCCCACGGGCAGCCGTGGATTCTGGCAACTGGCCAAAGCCGTGCAATCTAACTTTTGTCAGCCCTCGCTGCCACCGCTGCGTTACCCAGATGATACACTGGCTCACAAAGCCCAAGAGAAAGCGGATATGCTCGCAGACCTCTTGGCGGCTAATTCCCGGGTCGACGACCGTGGCCTGCAGCCCCCCGCCATGGCCAACTGTGGCCACACAATGCCTGATATTGTTATCAGGCAATGTGATGTACGGGCAGTGCTGCGGTCACTCGACACGCGGAAAGCCAGTGGCCCTGACGGCATTCGGCACGTAGCACGGTGGTGCTACGAAAATGTGCAGCTGAGTTGTCTCCAGTATTAACGCGTCTGTACCGCCTGTCATACTCTTCAGGGCTCGTGCCGGAGGTCTGGAAGGAGGCGAACGTACAACCGATCCCCAAGAAAGGGGATCGGTCCGATCCAGGCAACTATCGACCCATAGCTGTCACCTCAGTCATTTGCAAGGTGCTTGAGCTCCTTATAAATAAGCAGCTCATGCAATTCCTAGAGGATCACTCGCTAATCAATGATCGACAATACGGCTTCAGGCCAAAGCGATCAACGGGTGATCTTCTGGCATTCGTAACGCATGTCTGGGGTGGGGCTATGGAAAGGCACGGCCAGTCCTTGGCTATTAGCCTGGACATCGCCAAAGCCTTCGATAGGGTCTGGCATGCTTCGCTCCTTTCCAAGCTTCCGGCATATGGTCTACCTCCTCAACTGTGCAGCTGGATTGCCAGCTTTTTAAACGAGCGCCGAGTGCGGGTCCTCTGCGATGGCCAGGCTTCTCGCTTCTTGCAAGTGAATGCCGGGGTACCGCAGGGGTCCGTACTATCACCAACTCTCTTTCTTCTGCATATCAATGATATGCTATCCCTCGGGAACATTCATTGCTATGCAGATGACAGCACACTGCACGGGAGTTACTCGGTTCGTCCAACGGCGGGGCGATCTGAGATTGAGGAGGAGAGACGACGACTCGTGGCTGATCTCGACCGTAACCTCGACAGTATCTCTCAATGGGGTACCGAGAACCTGGTCGAGTTCAATGCCCGTAAAACACAGGCGTGTGCATTTACTGCGAAGAAATCCCCTTTCCTTCCCCTACCCTCTCTTCAGAATGCATTATTACCAATGAAGGACAACCTTGATATCCTTGGCATAGACGTTCGTCGAGAGCTCAATAATAAAAACTACATCGAAAGATGTATAGGGCTAGCTTCGCGGAAACTAGGAATACTGAATAAGGTAAAGAGATTCTTTACACCGGACCAGAGGTGTCTGCTGTACAAGACGCAGATTAGACCCTGCGTCGAATACTGCTCTCACCTCTGGGACGGCTCCGCGAAGTATCTGCTGGACGCTCTCGACGCTATGCAGCGACGGGCTATCCCGGAGGTAACGGGAAGCCTTGAGCCGCTAGTTCAGCGCCGAACAATAGCTTCCTTGGCCGCATTCTACCGTATTTACCACGGCGAGTGTTCTGAAGAGCTCTTCAATCTGATCCCACCCTCTTCCTTCCGATCCCGAACGACTCGTGCCGGGCAGAGATGCCACCCCCACACAGTGGATAGCATGTTCGCGAGAACCGAACGTTTTAAACGTTCGTTTCTCTGCCGAACGATAGTGGCCTGGAACGCCCTGCCTGTGCACGTGTTTCCTCCCACATATAATCCTGGGTTCTTTAAGCGGAGCGTGAAGAGGCACATCAGTAGGTCGTCAAGTTGAGGGCCACTCTCAATAGTAATGTGTGCTGTGAGAGTGGCCCACAATCGCTAGACGATGTCACGACTTACCACCAGGCGGGCGGCGTCAATTTGGCGAACCAAATATAAAAATAAAAAAAAATAAAAAAAAAAAGTATGATCATGTTTCGGAATTCCGCTCTGAGTTGGGGTGGTTATCCATACGCAAGCGTCGTAGCTTGCGTGCTGTGACTATGCTTTACTCCTTCCTAAATTCTCCCAATGTCCCATCATATCTTACTCAATACTTTGAATTTCTTGGCTCCAATCATAACAAAATCATGCGCTCTTCAAACAATCTTCTTTTACATTGTCCTTCTCACACTTCTAGTGTTGTTCACTCTTCATTCTACGTACAGTCTATTCTTCTCTGGAATGTGCTTCCGTTGGAAATTAGGATGTCAACCAGCCGCTTCGTTTTCAAGAAGAAGGTATATGAATTATATCGTGACTCATAAACAGAGTCAGTTCTGATCATGTCTTTCCTATCCTATACTTAATGCAGTCATAGCTCATAGTTGTGTTTTATTAGTTTATGTATAGTATATAGACATAATGTACGGATATTCCTTAGACACTTAATATATTAATAATGCGTAGTATATATTATGTAGGTTTATGGGCGTAATATATGTATATGTATGTATGTATGTGAGTGTGTGTTTGTTAGTATTAGCTATGTATGTAGTTATTAGTATTTAAGTTTATTGATTATCATTATAAATTATTACCCCGGTCTGACCGGTTTCTCTACATAACATATTACATAGCATCACGCCTTTTTCCCGAAGGGGTAGGCAGAGGTGTGCAAACACACCCACATCTCGCCAGCTATGTTAGGTCCCATGTAATAGGGGGCGAGCCTATTGCCATTTACCGGGCACAAGTTCCGGTTTCTCTAATGTCATTATAACTAGCATAGCACCTACTACAAGTTCTCTCTGCATCACCCTAAGGTTGACTGTTAGACAATGCCTATGGCATTAAGTCCGCCTATGTACTGTTACTGTGCATGAAGTCTAAATAAATAAATAAATAAAGTTGGATGAAAGTGACAGGTAAGATAAGATGAGACCAGGTAAGGTACAGATTTACTATGTTATACGACATAATTCATTGAACGCATTCTTCATCGACATGGTATGTTTCTTCACACATATTTATAATAACTGTTTTGTTCAAATGCAAAACGGTCTTATTTTTAAAATTTATGCCTACATATTTATTAAAGTCTTAGCAAAAAATAGAAATATCGCTATCCTTGTCTGACTAATGATGTTACGCGCTAACTGTCTTTCACTCTACCTTAAATATTTACCATCTTTAACAGCCAGCAACCCTTATTTGCGGCCAGATTTAATTAAGCAACCGTATATCATAATAAACAGAAAAAAATAGCTTTAATTTGATATATAAATAATAAATGTACGTTGTGAAGGCATTAATGTATCAAAATCATACCTGTTTGCACCTGGCTGCGAAGAGGTGCGGTCAAGTGCGCAACGGCAACCGTGATTTTTCAGAGTCTTTATATATATTGCCGTGAAGTGGACGATATTTTATTTAAAAAACAAGTGAGCGAAATTTTGGCCCCAAAATCAATTAACAATAATTTAATTAAAATTACTAGCGGCCACATTTTTATAGGCAACCTAGTAGGTATAATTCTCCTAATCATAAATATGAGTAAAAATTTAGTTTTTAGCAAATACTCGATGAGCGCAATATTCTGCAGTGGGATCTTGTACTATTAGAGTATCTACGCCCATTCATTCTACATTTGTAAAGTATTGGCTTTTTACCTTTAAGGTACTGTTTCTGAAAGTCATATGTAGCAAGTTTTGTTTTACGAGTTTGCAAAATTTTGAATTATTTTTTCCATACAAAAATGAATAAATCTACATTGGCTTGACTATACACGATATTACTACGCGGCGCAGTATATTGATAGAAGCACTGTAGGCTTCTGCCTCTGCTGGCCAACCGAACCGATCCATGCGATGCGAAGCCAGCCAGCGGCAGTCTGTCGACGGTGACGCATGACGGCCGGCACGACGCAATACCGCCGCGTCGTGCTCATGTCGTATTCAATTTTTGATCTATTGATATTGAGTAGACGACAAAGACAGAAAGACAAAGTCATTTATAATTTACTAGCGGACGCCCGCGGCTTCGCCCGCTTGACAAATTATATCAATGCTCGAAATTCCCCTTCCGTTACTTGTCAGAACATGACACAGGTACCTACAATTAGATATTTCCATTGGTTTAAGATCTTATTAGTTACCTACTTATTCTGTAACTGGGACAAGGACTTCAATCAGCATTCTTATCATTGCATCCAATGCTATCACGTTAATTGAATTTTGTAGTATTCGTTACGTTCCAGTAAAATTACATAGTTAACGTTACTTATTTTGCTTCGATAGCGTAATCGGTAAGTCACATACCTGTGATATACGAACAAACTTGTGTAAGTGACTACTTAATATTATGATTGGTTTTTACATGCTTAAGGGCCCTATCGACATCTCCAAAGCCCGAGTCTTCTTTACCCGAACCTGCAGCATGGCATCGGAAGAGTTTGTCGATAACCAATGATATCGTAGAAAATGTGATCTAATCAACACATTTTTTGAAATTTCCTGCCATATCATTGGTTTTCGACAAACTCTACCTACCGCCATGCTTGCCGTGCTGGTGCACCTGCTGACAGACAGACGAGAATGGCAAGAATATTCATTCAAATGCTTGTCGATCAAGTAGACACATCTACGCACTTTGTCGTGTAGATAGCTGAGGTAGCTGGGGCATATAAATTTGTGCCTGGAGCGGCCGTAATGGTTACTCCATGAAATAAAAGAATTTATGGACTGTATTAATTGGTTTACTTGTCGTCTTAGATCAAAAATACCTAGATTACCGAAAATTGCACACCTGGTCGCTTCAGGCGATTCCATACTAAGTTCCTATTCCGCTTGCTACCTCTCGAGGGATGCGACAACGGCGCTGTACATTGACACTTTTGTATTAATTATTACGAATTATTTATATGTCAACCATCAATGTACAATCTTTATTATTTTTAGGTCCTATTTGTAATAACTATATAGTATTCAAGTGCCATGATTCCGCGTTGTATTTGTACTGAATCCAATATCTATAAGTAGTATTTTTGATCTAAGCGTGTCGAACATAATAAAAAGATTGTGAAGCCATATTAGTGCCCGTGTTCAAGCGCGTCGTGCGGCGAAGAGAACGCGTGCCCTGTCATGTCGGACCCCCCGAGTCGCCGCGTACGTAGTAGTTATGCGAGATGCGCTGCCAGTGCCCATAATTATTTTTTCATGCTAGGCAATTCTTTTTGTCAAAAGCGACTCCATAGGGGTGGAGCTTTTCAGTTTCCAACCAACACTGATCGCTCAATTAACTATAAATAAAATATTAGGCTAAAAAGTCACTGAACAATCAGTTCAAGGTTAATGATCAGTGAAAAAGTGTTAGAAAAAAGTGGCGTGTCTGATTTTCTACACGAGTCATTCCGCAATATATTTAACTACTATGACAATGAAAATAGAATGATATCTAAACCGGAAAAGTGTTATAATATTAGATACACGACGTAATAATGTATCACGGAGCTTGTAAGATGCAAATATGTACTCGTATTATTAATTTGCACATATTATTAAAGTACAGTAGGTATATAATATACTGGCTCTCGCTGGTTCCCAGCTAGCCGTATCACGTGAGATCTATAAACGAAATGGGGGCGTATTGGTTGCCTTTACCTCATAGATAACCTCCTAATAGATTCCGCATGCAGGGCAACAAACGCGCGCCACTCATACTTGATTTCGCAAGCATGTAAAGCTATGCCTAAAATCACGACGTCAGTGACAACCAACTTCGCGACCTATGACCACGTGCGATTTTATAATTTAAAAAAATTGTTTTTGCGAGCATTTTACATTTTAAATGGCTTCCTGTTCCGTGAAATGGTATGGCAAGTCGGCGAAGACATCAAATTACCAAAAAGATGGCATTACATTTCACCGGTAAGTAAATTAGACATAAATGTAAATATAAAATTGACTAGGCACCGGAGTTCAATTTATTCTGGTTGGTAATAGAACATAAACACAAACCATTTAGAACCCGTTGATGTCTTTTTGAAATTACTCTTTCACTCATTAGCCAAATTATAATAGCTATCCTTTTCTAACAATACATTACAATAGCACTTAAATCGATAGTGATGGGATATCGGTATGATATAGTACGTCATCGATATTTTGCAGTATTATTGCCGTAGGTGCTTTAAAAGTAGTACCTATAAATAAGCAACATGTTGTCGCCCGCGACTGCGCCCGGTTGAATTTCGGTAAGCTGCGAATTATTTGCGACCAATTTGTGTGTTGGCATTATTATAATTTTTTTTCGCAGCTAATGTGATTTAGTATTAGCAATGTAACTGAGATATATATTATTTTATAGGTTTCCTGGATGCCCCGAGAGGAAAAAGAAATAGGTAGATGCAACATCTCGTGGGGAGAGTTGGTTTCCCACCAATAACAACGTAAAATATTAAGAAAGAAATTATAGTCCCGCCGATGACATCAGTTTTTGATATTTATTTATAAATTCTTTCTTAATATAAATTATATTACTTTACATCTATTGAATAAAAATATAAAATTATAATGTATCATCATCAGAGATGGGGGGCTCGTGGCTTAGTGGTAGGTAGTAAGTAGGAACTGAGAGTTGATAATACCTGTCCCTCTTGATTAAGTCCTGATACCTATTCCTATAAAAATTATAATAATAAATAATATTTTTAAATGTATTTGTGTTTTTTATAAATGTATTTAAAAATATATATAATAAGAATATTAAGGAATAAACGATATAATAAAATTATAAAAATATAACTATAATATACCTGCGAGTATCAAAATTTTATCGACACATTTTCATCCCTATCCCATCTCTAGTATTCGGTGTATTCGAAGATTGACCTTGAAACAGCCAATCATAGCGCACTTACATGTTTCCGCGCGCCCCTCGCATTCCGCCAAAACAGGTGAACTCGGTAAGGAACAAAATTACAGTAATGCGGAATCTATTAGGAGGTTATCTATGCCTTTACCTACTTCTTTGGGGAAACAGGCGTATAGGCGACACTGGAGTGCATAAGTGACAATCGTTTGTATAAAATAATCATACATAAAATCTTAACAAGTCCAACAACTAAGTAACACAATATTATGCAAACAATATTTGTTTATTCGTTCCGTAATGATCACATTTTTTGAAACAATAAACAACTAAGTTTTTCAGTAATAATAATAATTATTATACTTAACAATATTATCTGTTTTCTAATTAACGTCAGAAACATTCTGAATTACATTATGAAATAAACACTTAAGTACATTAGTACACGTATTCCACTAAATTGAACTATAAAACTTACAAGTGTCAGTAAAAAAGTTAACTGTCATAACAAATGATAAAAAATAGATTTAATTTTAAGATTTTTGTTTTTCATAAAATTAAATCTTAAACTATGTTTTACTTATGTGGTTTTATGGGAAGAATCACGTAAATTGACTTGATATTAGACGACTTTAATGGTTTTCAAATTAATTTATTTAAAAATTACAATATAAATAATAAAAGATGAAAATACTATTTACACTAACTAAAAACTATACTATACACATTAAAATCTACACTATATACAGGCGTCAAAGAACTCCGCCTCGTCGCCGACTGGCAATGTTCCCAGAAGGCTGGCAGCATTGCCACGTTGTATGGCAATGCTTATTCTTTGAGCTAAAAAGTAACCAGCCTTCTGGACTTGAGAAGAGTCGATCATGAGTTTTGAGATGGTTTTAAAGAGTCCGCGAGCGCTCGGACCCCAAGGTCCCAGCGTCTCTACTCCAAACGGCTCAAATATGTAGTCTCCTACTAAATTTGAGTATTTGCGCCATTTGAGGCTTTCCGCTGATGCAGCAGCAGCACCGGCACAACCCGCTGTACTAGGAAGGTGAGAAGGCGCCAGAGTGTCAACGCACGTTGCGTCCCACACTAAAGGCCTTCCCATCTTCCATGGCAATAACGACATTCCATCAGGTCTCTTTCCATCGGTTCACGAACTGCTGGGGTACCGGCGGTGGAAAGAGCCCGACGGATTATGTCATTAAGGTTAGCGTGTCGAGAAATACGACCTGCGCCTCTACTGTATGAAAGACCATGTCCAAGGTTATCGACTACTTCTCCACAGTGGCAACGATGCGGAGAAACACATGGCATAAAACAATCGTTTACAATAATCACGTAAATTGGATCATAAATCTCAGCGTGATCGGTGTACATTCATACAAAAAAAATATACCAATCGAATTGAGAACCTCCTCCTGTAAGACGGTTAAAAATAAAAGTAGAATACGTGTACAAGTGAGATCATTTCATAATTGTATTACCTCGTATAAGTTCCACCAAGTGCCGACAATCGAAGCCTTAAATTACTTATACATTGTGAACTGTGTAGTAAAAATCTGCTATCATTTTGAAATCAATTAAAATCCTCCAGATACGATTTCTACAGCATGACTTAAATTCCAAACCACTTCTGACTAAACACTATTACCTACATATAATATTATAGATTAAATTAATAAGTACATCAAAATACAGCTATTTCCAAACATTTTGGCTTTGACGCATCCTATCTCAAACGTTCAATCTTATGAATTACAAAACTTGGCAACTGTGAACTTTAACCATATCTCAGCACTACTATTGTTTTATGATCATAATTTAATTTAGTATTAAACAATCGTTCACAATAGTTAAGGTAGGTATTGCAATTCTGGAAATGTATTTCTCATGGTAGGTATTAGGAAAATATTTTATTTCCGAGTGTCACGACTATTATATATTTATTTATTTATTTATTTATATACATACAAGAAGGTATCAAAGCGAGAAGAATAATAGTAAGGATAGAGGTATAGTACAAAGGCACCACTTTTTTCAAAAGAAATCTCTTCCAGTGGGCCAGGGGAAGGATATGCTTGGTAGAAAAGGCTTGAAGTGTGCGTAGGTTGAACTGTATAATACAGTAAATACATACTCATACTACAAATGCACTTACATATACATACATATACCTATATAAATAATAGATTATAAATACAATACATACAAACATTCCATAAAAAATAAATATACCTACACATTCTACTAATATTATAACCGCGAAAGTTTGTGAGTATGTATGGATGTTTGTTACTTTTCACGTAAAACTACTCAATGGAATTTAATGAAACTTTACAATAATATAGCTTATATATTAGAATAACACATAGGCTACAATTTATAAAGATATTGTGTGAATTGTTCAAAATATGACGATAAGTGTCAAGTAAGTAGGAAGCGACGATGACAAACCGAGTGCGCGATACTACGGGTACGGGAAAAAATCCAAATTACCATGCGGACGAAGTCGCGGGCGACCACTAGTATAAAATAAATATATAAAATATACATACATATACCAATATTTAAGACATAGAGGAGAGGTAGTGTTCTTTCACTTTCCTCTTAAAGGTGACGATGGTGTTGCAGCGTTGTGTTCGTTGGGAGTGCGTTCCACAGCCTGACCGCATGAACAGTGAAGGAGTAGGAGTAGAAGTCGGATTTGTGAGAGGGACAGGATAGGCGGTATTGGAGATGTGACCTACACGGGGCATCAGGTGCGTTAACGTATGAGAAACGCTCCCGTAGGTAGGACGGATAGGAGGGACTGTGTAGGATGATGTATAACAGACACAATATGCGAACATTTCTTCGAAGACGGATTGGGAGCCACTTGAGTTCTTTGCGGAATTGGGAGATTTAAGATCATACTTGCGGAAGGTAAAGATAAATCGAATACATAGATTTTGCAAACGCTGAAGTTTATTTAACAGCTCCTCGGTGGCATCCAGGTAACAGGCATCCGCATAGTCCAAGATGGACTGAATCAACATCTGTGCAATGGAGATTTTGATATTCAAGGACAGAAATCTTTATATTAAACGAAAATGAAAAATATTTTTATTCAAGTGGGTACAAGGTAACACTTTTGGAAGTCTGTAAGTTATAAAGGTTACAATTATTAAAGTCTAAATTACTTCTAAACTTGCATTTACTGCCAGATTCGCAAAACAGTAGGTAGAGCAATAACGGTATAAGTAGATAGAATGGGTACCTAATCTAGTTTAATCATGTATCTTCTTCAGCCATCTGTATGTCTGTCTGTCTCCCCGCGTTATGAGGAGCCAGCAGCGCTTATCGTCTAGTAATTAGGTAGAGTAGATAGGATATATTATATACCGACTTGATAATCTTACTATCTTAGTTTTGGGTGTTGAACCTTCGTTATTCCTGTAATGTTAAAAAATCATTATTTTATAGGGAACCTAGCCAAGACATCAGCAACTATATTTCAGCATTTATTTTTAGTTTTATGATGTAAGATTACATCAAAAATCTAAAAATAAATGCATAGTATATAACAAAGTCGCTTCCGTTCCCTATGTATGCTATCTTTAAAACTACGCAACGGATTATGATGCGGTTTTCACAAATGAATAGAGTGGTTCTCGAGGAATGCTTTTGTGTATATAATTTGTCAAGCAGGCAAAGCCGTGTGGATCCGCTAGTAGTAAATAAACTATTGACACACATTGATTTTATTAGGATTTGTACAACTTTTCGAAAACTTAAGGCCTTTTTTCGATACAACCGATGCTTTTAAATATATTATTATTATTTACTTTATTATTTAATCGAGCTACATACCTTAGAATATGAAGAACTGCTTTCTTTGAAATTATATTTATACATATCACGCCTATATCCCCGAAGTGGTAGGCAGAGGTGCATTACTCACCCACAATTTGCCAGTATTTTCAGTCCCACGTAATAGGGGGCAAGCCTATTGCCGTCACCGGTCACATTTATAATGGGTTAAGTCCAAAATGGCCGAATGAATTTAATAAAAAGTAGCAGCTATATTTTAATTTTGAAAAAAATCGAAACCCGTTGCCTTGCTATGAAAAGTTGATGAAAGGCAACAATATCTTACGTGCCAGCTGCTATGGCACAGCCAATTACAGTCCTGGGCGCCTCGGACTACTTTTTTTTTATTTTTTTTGAAATTGTAAGAACTGATATTTGTTTTTACATTATTTTATTTAAATGATTAGGTATGTTTTTGTTATTACGGAACGTTATTACTAAATGTAGGTACACCTTCAAGCCTTTTTACGCAAACTATAATACAAGGTGGTCTATATCTTAATTGTCCATCGAACTTATCAAACATGGTTCGCCTGTATCCAGCTAACCATGAAGTGTTGTAAACTGTGACCTACTGTTTCGAAAAAAAAAGATAACGGTTGCTAGGCAACAGCCTTGGTGATTACTCAAACCATCACAATTACAATGGTGTCTACAAACGCTGTGAAAAGAACAAAATATAATACACACTGTCAAACTATTTGGTCAAGAAAAAACAAATCAATTTCGATAGTAAGAAACTATTGAATTGATTTTCTTTTTAAACGCTTTTTTGTATTACTTCGCAAGCATTATATTTGTTTAGTTTTGTGCTGAATTCAGACTAAAGGTTATTATGCAGTTTGCTTGAATAACTTTTTAAATATTCCTAAACCGCTATCTGTAGTGGTGATCACACCGTTTGGTTTTTAACACTGATTCGTGGAATTGTATCTACATTTTCGGTACTGCAATCTCCGTCCCAAACGAAATATGCAAGTATAATATTTTTGTATTTTAAAGCAATGCGTTTGCTTACACTATTCTTAAAATATTAAGAAAGAAATTATAAATAGATCACAAAAACTAATGTCATCGGCGGGACTCGACCCCACGGCCTTTCCCTAACAGGGGCATTGTTCATCGCAGTTCAGCTGGTCAGCAGCTGAACTGCGATGAACACTACCGACAACATCGAAGTTTTTGCTTCATATCATATTCATAACTTCTACATCGCGCTATACCGTTAGTTCGGTAGAACTGCGGCAGGTGGATCTAACGCTAACCTTAAGAGTCCGTATGCAGAATCGAAACGGGCGGAATTAGGTATTTGACACATTTTGTGCGTGAGTCCGGAGTTACCGATGGTGGTCAGCCAGTAGGTACGGCGATTACATGGTTTGATCTTTTTTTTTTCATTTTATAATAATCTTGTGTGGGGGAGGTGAAAAGAGGGCTAGGAGGGGGGGTGTTTTTTTTCTCTCCTTAAATTCAAGAAAAGACCCTCTATACTCGTATGATCCCGTAATCAAAACGCCTCTACCTTTCCTCTGTCGTTGCACTCTCAAAGGCGGGGGCGAGGGCTAATTTTTTTTCCTAATCAAAATCATTTGACCTCCTCTATACAAAGGGGCTCTACCAACATATTTAGGGCCCCAGCGAACTCATCTGCTAGTGGCGCACCTGCTGATCAACGGACGAGGCTCGTTAATTTACGGTACCTATGAAGTGGCTTCGGTCCCTACGTGGGTACCGGGTGTTGGTCCGGGGGGTGCCACCGTGCAACTGTGCTAAAGCCCCACAATAACCCAGCCCAGGCTGGTTGCGTAAGGGGTTCAACAGCTGCACCGCTGGGCCCGGGGCCATGTATGGTGCAGCAGGCATGGAACCAGTGGGGGCAAAGCGGAGTCTAGTGTGGGTGGTGTGGGTCGATTCGCTGGCCAGGGAGACCCTTAGTAACGGCGTTGCCGCGGCCGCCCGCAACACAGTCATGGGGCCTGCCTGGGACCAACCACACCAGGAGGCTGCCCCACATGTCCTCGCGCATTTTTTTTTTTTTTTTTTTATATTTAGGTCGACAAATTGACGCCACTCGCCTGATGGTAAGCTGAGGCGACGTCTGGCAATTGAGGGCGACTCTCACAGTACACAGGAATACTATAGAGAGTGGCCCTCAACTTGACGACCCTGTAATGTGCCTCTTCACGCTTCGCTTAAAGAGCCCAGGGTTATATGTAGGAGGAAACACGTGCGCAGGCAGGGCGTTCCAAGCCACCATCGTTCGGCAGAGAAACGATCGTTTAAAACGCTCGGTTCTCGCGAAGACGGTTTCCACGGTATGAGGGTGACATCTCTGCCCGGCACGCGTTGTTCGGGATCGGAAGGGAGAGGGTGGGATCAGGTTGAAGAGCTCTTCAGAACACTCACCGTGGTAAATACGGTAGAACGCGGCCAAGGAAGCAATTGTTCGGCGCTGGGCTAGCGGCTCAAGGCTTCCCGTTACCTCCGGACAGTCTATAATGCGAACAGCGCGTCGCTGCATAGCGTCGAGTGCGTCCAGCAAATACTTCGCGGAGCCGTCCCAGAGGTGAGAGCAGTATTCAACGCAGGGTCTAATCTGCGTTTTGTACAGCAGACACCTCTGGTGCGGTGTAAAGAATATCGTTTTACCTTGTTCAGTATTCCTAGTTTCCGCGAAGCTAGCCCAATACATCTCTCAATGTATTTTGTGTTATTGAGCTCTCGACGAACGTCTATGCCAAGGATGTCTAGATTGTCCTTCATTGGTAATATTGCATTCTGAAGAGTGGGTAGGGGAAGGAAAGGGGATTTTTTCGCTGTAAATGCACACGCCTGTGTTTTGTGGGCATTGAACTCGACCAAGTTCTCGGCACCCCATTGGGAGATACTGTCGAGGCTTCGGTCGAGATCACCCACGAGATGTCGTCTCTCCTCCTCTATCACAGATCGCCCCGCCGTCGGACGAACCGAGTAACTCCCGTGCAATGTACTGTCATCTGCATAGCAATGAATGTTCCCGAGGGAAAGCATATCATTGATATGCAGAAGAAAGAGAGTTGGTGACAGTACGGACCCCTGCGGTACCCCGGCATTCACTTGCAAAAAGCGAGAAGCCTGGCCATCGCAGAGGACCCGCACTCGGCGCTCGTTTAAAAAACTGGCAATCCAGCTGCACAGTTGAGGAGGTAGACCATATGCCGGAAGCTTGGAAAGGAGCGAAGCATGCCAGACCCTATCGAAAGCTTTGGCGATGTCCAGGCTAATAGCCAAGGACTCGCCAAACTTTTCCATAGCCCCACCCCATACATGCGTGACGAATGCCAGGAGGTCACCCGTTGATCGTTTTGGCCTGAAGCCATATTGCCGATCATTGATTAGCGAGTGATCCTCCAGGTATCGCATGAGCTGCTTATTAATAAGAAGCTCGAGCACCTTGCAAATGACTGAGGTGACAGCTATGGGTCGATAGTTGCCTGGATCGGATCGATCCCCTTTCTTGGGGATCGGTTGTACGTTCGCCTCCTTCCAGGCCTCCGGCACGAGGCCTGTAGAGTATGACAGGCGGTACAGACGCGTTAATACTGGAGACAACTCAGCAGCACATTTTCGTAGCACCACCGCCGGAATGCCGTCAGGGCCACTGGCTTTCCGCGTGTCGAGTGACCGCAGCACTGCCCGTACATCACATTGCCTGATAACAATATCAGGCATAGTGTGGCCACAGTTGGCGATGGCGGGGGGCTGCAGGCCACGGTCATCGACCCGGGAATTAGCCGCAAAGAGGTCTGCGAGCATGTCCGCCTTCTCTTGGGCTTTGTGAGCCAGTGATCCATCAGGAAAACGCAGTGGTGGCAGCGAGGGTTGACAAAAACTTGACTGTACGGCTTTGGCCAGTTGCCAGTATCCACGGCTGCCCGTGGGATGGGATGTGAGCTCCTGACCAAGCCGCGCGACGCGCTGGGCATCCGCTCTCTTGAAGGCCCTCTTGCTGAACCTAGTGGCCCGATTGTACGCTGCTTTGAGGCGGTTCACGTTCGGGTCACGTGCCGCCCGAGCCCTGACCCAGGCGCGATATGCCGACTGTTTTTTCTGGACAGCCTCGGCACATTCACGCCCGAACCAGGGGCGAGCTTTGCGGATGCTGGCGACATCAGTGAAAGGGATATAATATTCTATCCCTAGACTGATCTCGCCAGCAATGGCAGCAGCGCTATCCGAAGGCGCCTTCCCTACAAAGCAGCGCTGGCTCCACGGGATGGCCGCAAAGTAATCGCGGAGACCGTCCCAGTCTGCCGACGAGTAGTGCCATAGTCGTCGAGTCATTTGTTCAGCACGAGCAGGCGGTGGCACTTGGAAGCTGGCGTGCACCACACAGTGGTCGGATGTGCCCAGTGGGGCGCGTACCGACACACTGTACTCGGCTGGGCGACTCGTCAGCAGTAGATCCAGCAAGGCGGGCGTGTGGTTTGACCTGTCAGGTATCCGGGTGATCCCCTGTACCATCTGGGTCAGCCCGTGGGAGAGAGCGAATGCATGGGCGGTTCGTCCCGCATGATCGGTCCTAAGGGACCCCAGCCACTCAACGTGATGACCGTTAAAGTCCCCCAGGAAAACCAGGTCAGCGTTCGGGAACCGCACCTGCGCATCGTCAGCCATCTCGCTGAGGTATTCGAAAAGCCTTGTTGTCCCAGTGTCCCCTGTGTGGGAGCGGTAGACGCACACGTAGATCTGGCTCATGGAGCCATGATCCACGTGCAGCCAAAGGACGGAGTAGGAGGGGTTCTCCAGACAGCGCAACCGGCGGCAGCAAACATCCGCCCTAACGAACACGCACACCCCGGCTTTATCGCGGAATTGTTCTTCAATGATATAGCCCGGGTAACAGAGGTACGACGTGTCGTCAGGGCGGCGTATCTGTGTCTCCGTTAGGAACATCACAGAAGGCCGTGCCGACTCCAGGTGATGGTGGACGGTATCGAGGTTTGCATGGAGTCCGCGGATATTCGCGAACTCCACCTCAAACGAAGTCAACTTTGTGGGGTTTCTAGGGGCCGCTGTGTACCGTCTATTCTCTTGTTGCACTGTCATTTTGAAATATGGGGAAGCGTGAAGACAGGGCGATATTTGGTGCGGCAGTAAGTGACAAAGTGCAGAGGCTAGCTTCGTCTAGAACCGTGTGGTTAGGTCGGAGCCGACCCGCCGGACGGAAGGGCTCCCAAACCCCCCTGATGCAAGGCCGCCGCTACCCCACACCGGTTACCACCCGGAGCGGCGACCCCACAACAGGATTATGCGCAACATGTGGGGCAGCCTACTGGGGTGGTTGGTCCCAGGCGGGCCCCATGACTATGTTGCGGGCGGCCGCGGCAACGCCGTTGCTAAGGGTCTCCCTGGCCGGCGAATCGACCCACACCACCCACACTAGACTCAGCTTCGCCCCCACTGGACCCCTGCCTGCTGCACCATACACCGCCCCGGGCCCGGCAGTGCAGCTGCTGAACCCCTAACGCAACCCAGCCTGGGCTGGGTTACTTGGGGGGCTTTAGCACAGCTGCACGGTGGTACCCCCCCGGACCAACACTGTTGTACCACCTGGTATCCACGTAGGGGCCAAAGCCACCACATGGGTACCGTAATATACGAACCTCGTCCGTTAATCAGCAGGTGCGCCACTAGCAGGTGAGGTCGCTGGGGCCCGATAGATGTAAGAAGGACCCCTTTGCACCCAAATCATAATCCTGATGTGGGATCGCCGCTCCAGGTGGTAACCGGTGTGGGATAGCGGCGGCCTTGCACCAGGGGGGTTTGGTAGCCCTTCCGTCCGGCGGGTCGGCTCCAACCTAACCACACGGTTCCAGACGAAGTTAGCCCCTGCGCTTTGTCACTTATTACTGCTGCACCAAATGTCGCCCTGTCTTCACGCTTCTTCTTCAAATTTATAATGGCAGTGCAACAGAAATAAGTAAACGTTCCACAGCGGCCCCAGGAAACCCCACAGCTTCACTTTTCGAGGTGGAGTTCACCAACATCCGTGGACTCCATGCGAACCTCGATGCCGTCCACCATACCTTGAGACGGCTCGGCCCGCTATGACGTTTCTCACGGAGACACAAATACGCCGCCCTGACAACACGCCTTACCTGTGTTGCCCCGGTTATGTATATATGTATCGAGGAACAATACCGGGGCGCCGCAGGGGTCCGTGCTGTCACCAACTCTTCCTTCTGCAAATCAATGATATGCTATCCCTCGGGAACATTCATTGTTATGCAGATGACAGCACATTGCAGGCGTGTGCATTTACAGCGAAGAAATCCCCTTTCCTTCCCCTACGCTCTCTTCAGAATGCATTATTACCAATGAAGGGTAACCTTGAGATCCTTGACATAGACGTTCGTCAAGAGCTCAATAATAAAAACTACATCGAAAGATGTATAGGGCTAGCTTCGTAGAAACTAGGAATACTGAATAAGGTAAAGCGATTCTTTACACTGCATCAGAGGTGTCTGCTGTACAAGACGCAGATTGGACCCTGCGTCGAATACTGCTCTCACTTCCGGGACGGCTCCGCGAAGTATTTGCTGGACGCTCTCGACGGTATGCAGCGTCGAGCTATCCGTATTATAGGTTGTCCGGAGGTAACGGGAAGCTTTGAGCCGCTAGTTCAGCGCCGAACAATAGCTTCCTTGGCCGCATTCTACCGTATTTACCACGGCGAGCATTCTGAAGAGCTCTTCAATCTGATCCCATCTTCCTTCCGATCCCGAACAACGCGTGCCGGGCAGAGATGCCACTCCCACACAGTAGGTACATGTTCGCGAGAACCGAACGTTTTAAACGTTCGTTTCTGTGCCGAACGATACTGGCCTGGAACGCCCTGCCTGTGCACGTGTTTCCTCCCACATATAATCCTGGGTTCAGTAGGTCGTCCAGTTGAGGGCCACTCTCTATAGTATAGTGTGCTGTGAGTGACCCACAATCGCTTGACGTCGTCACGACTTACTACCAGGCGGGTGGCGTCAAATTGGCGAACCCAATACAAAAAAATAAAATAAAAAACTACCTCTTTAAAATTATTACTCATTTTGACTCTACTCGGGAGCCCCCCTTGGGGGACTGGAGGGCAAATCTCAAAAACTCGGAATTTTCCCTAGGTCCCCGAACCCCCTTTACATTTCTGCAAAAAAAACATAGGTACCTTCCCCTCCACCATCAAGGAGAACAATAAAATTGTGTCAGTGAGTGAGTGAGTAATCCAGCTTTATAAAATATAACAGCTTTTTTTAACAAAAATAATGATAAATACATTCTACATAATCACTTGTTGTATTTAAAAAGAAGCCTAATCATCACAAAATAATAACTAATATTACCAAAGTATCAAAATCTCACGCCACGCTATATTCGTCTGTAGACGGCGTCGAATTTTGGCGCGCAGAGCGACACGTCCTCTCCCTGTAAGCGCTTGGCGCGGACTGTTTACTTGAGGCATGCGTCGAGTATTATAAAGCGAAATTTAGGTGTTTTTAAAAGATTATTTACAGCCTATTTTTTATTATTAAGCTTTCTTTTTTTTTGGAAATGGATTGATTTTGAACCAAGGTTTATTTATGTTGTTTTAATTTTATGAACGAGAGTTTTATGTAGCCGAAATAAGAACCAATTCATTGCCCATTTTCTCTAAAATTTGACTAACTTAAATATTTGTTTACTCAATTTTTTTTTATGAAAGTGATAAAAAGTAATCCATACATTTGATAGATGACTTTTACAAGAATACACTGTATTTTTGTAATACTTTTTAGACGTCAAAACGATTAGTGAATTTGTGATATTCTAGACCTCTTCCAGCAAAAGATACGAAAAACTACCGATTGTTTTAGGTCGATTAATCAAAATTTAATGACAAAAATAAGAAAGTAGCTCACTTATTAGATCATTATTGAAATGATATTTCATGTTGTGCATTAAAACTTATAAAAATACAGTATTTTCAGTGTAAAAACACGTCTGTAAAATCAGCGAAAACGGTAAAATTTAATAGGAGTACTCTTAATAGCGCGTCATTGTAGCTCAGCTGGTCAGAGCACTCCCCCTGTTATGGAAAGGCCTCAACCGCCTTCGAGTCTCACCGATGACATCCATTTTTGTGATCTATTTATAATTTATTTCTTAATATTTTAAGTATAATATGCCTCTACCTACCCCGTGAAGCAGCCGTGGAAACGTTGTTTTTGTAACATTTTTCATTGCTATCCATCAAGACCTCAGTCATTTTTACGTGATGGCGCGACAAAATTATGAATGAAACTCATAAAAAAATAAAAGCCACAACTTGATAATTTATTTAAATGTTTTATATTTAAACTATATACTAAATAGGTATATAATACCTTATTGCTCCTCGACTTCATTTAAAAACTATTTGTACAAAATAAATATAAAACATTAAATCCCCTTATAACTCCCCCAAAAATAAAAGTCGACGTTCAAAAAAAATGTCTTCCATTTTTCTTACCTGTGTGTCAGAAATTAGCAAACACGAAGGAGTTCAAGTAAGGCATCTCCTTGAATTAACAAGACTAGTGAGGTCGATGGGCCAAATGGTTACAGATATCTTCGAGACATATTTAGGTCATACAAGAGCATACTTATGCTCATTATCGTCATTGTGCGTTGCGTCTGACTCAGAACTTCAAAATATTATGTTTTAAAGCGCCGCCTCGGAATGGCACCGTCCCACAGACATTGTATTGCTTATGTTACTTAAGTATATCAGATGTAAATAACACATAATGTATTTTAAAAGTTTTAAAATTCAAAATATGATTCACTATGTAGCTGATTGATCACCGAGACTGCGCCGGCGTCAAGAACCCTATTACTGAAACTTCGCTGTCTGTCCGTCGTCTCCAGGCTGTATCTAATGAACCGTGATATTCAGAAATTTGAAATTTTGACAGAAGTGTATTTTTGTTGCCGCTATGACAATAAGTACTAAAAAACTGAATATAATCAATATTTAAGGATAAACAATGGGATAAGATGTCTCAGAGAGAACAGCTTGTTCTCTCTGAGACAGTCTTGAGAATGCCTTGTTAGTAGGTGAAAGGTGTCGACGTTTATAATGTGTTCTATTTAGCGAAATTAGTGCAATTATATGAAAAATTCAACCTCTTAACCGATTGTTTATCATGGATTTTCGCCAGGTAACGCCTGATGCCATTCAACATTTAAGGAGGCTTGGCAGCCTTTATTCTATTATGCAAAAAATGTAAATTTTTTTTAATTTTTATAGATAATGGCACTGGACCGTCTTTTTTTGTCGGATGACGACGGCTGTATCTAATCCTTGTAGTTCAGATATAGTTTAGTGTATAATCGTTACCATATTGATATCAAATTATAGGTAACTAGCTGATCGCCGCAGCTCCGCCTGCGTGATTTAGTTTACTCGTTCCCGGTTCCGTGGGAACACATTACCAGGATAAAAATTAGCCTATGTTACTCAGGGTGAATGTAGCTTTCCAATGGTAAAATAATTTTTGAAATCGGCACAGTAGTTTTTGAGTTTATTCCTTACAAACATACAAATCTTTCCTCTTTTTAATAGTAGTATAGATAGATAGATAAAGAAATAGGTCAGCTGTTCCGGTGAACTTTGTACGGCCTCAAATTAAAAAGAAACTCTTTTAAACTCCAGGGAAAGTTTTCTACGAATATTTTAAGACTAAAATTAACTAAATGAGTAATGGATAGAAACGACAAAAGATAAACTATTTACAGAGGTTACAAAAATTTTTTGATGTCAACCTAAGTAGGTATTTATTCTAAACACACACATATCACGCCTATATCCCCAAAAGGGTAGGCAGAGGTGCATTACACGCTCGCAATTTGCCAGTATTTTTAGTCCCACGTAATAGGGGGCAAGCCTATTGCCGTCACCGGGCACATTTATAATGGGTTATGTCCAAAAGGGCCAAATGAATTTGTATTTGTTCTATTGTAAAACAAAACAATTACCTACACCATAATTGAGTAAGTAGGGATTAGTATACTATGCCAAATATATTATTGTGTTAATATCTCTTCTATACAATACACATGTGGCCTTAGTACAGTGCACTGAACTCTTACGACAAAAACTACGGAATATCTTCATTATTGTCACGTGTTTGTAGATAAATCCCAAATTTTCACCACAATTATTGTATTTAAACTAATTATAATAATAAATTGCCAACAGAGTTCCTGCTTAACCACTTATACGCATCTCTAATTATAATATTAAAGTAATTAATTAAGGACAAATGTATGCAAATGTATTTATATTGTCAACTTATTTTATATTCTGAAAAGTTACGTGGAAGTATTATCCATTTTAATGAAACTTTGAATATAAATTGACCAAGTCATAAGTAGTCGTAACAAAGATTTTCCAAAATGACTTCGGATTACCTTAATTGCAAGCACAAGTTGTAGGTATCCTAATATAATAGAATGGTCAGTATGTATCCTTAAAACATTTAATTAAATTATAGATAGTACTTTCTACTACTAAGTATATTATGTAAGTAGGTACATACTATTCCCTATTCTGTGACCAAGGCTTCCGTACAAACCTAAAAATTTATACTTTTCGCAATTTTTCCTTTCCCTAAGCAGCATTTATGTATTAAATCACCAAAGTTTAAGTATCGTACCAAATTTCAAGATTTCGTCTGAGTTCAAGGGGCTCGATACCTACAGGGGGGCCCCCTGTAGGTTTCGAGCCCCTTGCGAGTATCGAAAATTTGCAGCATAAATAGTTGTATCTTTTGATTGCGTTGACTTAGAAGAGTGACTTTATCATAGTTCCAAGTGACAGTAGTTAAGAGTTGACAGACAGACGGACGGACAACAAAGTGATTCTATAAGGGTTCCGATTATTTTTTCATTTTGAGGTATGGAACCCGAAAACCAATCTTTTAGATTTCTTGTTGTCTATCTAAATATTTGTTTTCAAGAGTTCAGAGCACTCGGAGCAACAAGAATAGAATAGAGATAGAAATATTTTGTCATTTTCAATTTGCTCATACATTTTTTCACGATTGAAATATGGACATACTCAATTAGGTATTTCATTATTATGTAGGTAATTACCAAAATGAACTACTTTTAAAACGACACGAATGGGTTTGCCCTCATTTGCCAAACTAGATGTCGTTCAAAGACTTTATTTTTAGTCAGGTTCAATTATCAAAAGTGACATAATGTTAGACCTACATATAAGCAATTTAATTATACCAATAAACAGTAATTAGTCCATACTGTTGTACAGATATTTTACGGAGACTTTAATTGGTGTTTAAAATTGTGAATGTAACAGAGACACATAAGTTATGATTACCAAATTCAACACATAGATTAATGTGTTTGATTGACAAACGGTTTGACAAAATAAAATGTTATTACTCAGTTGATGAATTTCTAAATGACTCCTGCATTGACATACAAATTTTATTTTATTTATAAGTATATTACATATGCTGACATAAGTACTATTATCCTTTAGTTAATCATAAACACAGTTTTGACCATCCAAAATAATTTGTATGTACTACCCTAATTTGACATTGTAATTTAGTTTTATTTTGTTGTGTCTGTGACTAGGTCACATAATTATGATGTCTGTTTATTTGACATAAAAAAAAATATTCTAATTAGACTGACATATTACAAATTAATTAATCATAATATTGACTACCGAAAATAATTTTGTCTGTGCTCCTTAATCAGACATTGTAATTCAGATGGATTTTGTAATTTACTTGATTATACCAGCTAATTTTGCATGCCAGTTGGCGGAAATATATATAAATAACAATAAACTATATAATTATTCTGTACTTACCTGTATTTCACAAAAAAATAAATTATTATATAAAAATATATTAATAAATGAATTGAATAAAATACATATGTTTGAAACCCCTGGTCGAATGTTGTACCAGTGTAAGTCAACCTTACCCACCAGCTGGATCAACGGAGAGACTTATGAGACTCTTGTAGCTATCCTAGGGCGCCAATTCATATATGTACGGTGTGTGTGATGATAGGAGATTTCAATAAGGCACAGTAAGAGGGTTCACAGAGAGTATATTGTTATAACCTTAAGATTAGTTACACAATGTGGAATTTAGAGATTTAGGTTTACACAAAAAAAGGTAGGTAGCTCCTCGCCTACTTCTTAAATATAATTTAGAAATACACTTATTTTATCTAGTCTTGACTTTGGAATTCATGAGATGTTTCTTGCGGAATTCGAATAGGTACAATTAACAAAATGGGTGGCGAAGACAGCGTCCTCACGTTTTCACAATTTAAAACAAATACTTAACTCAATGAAGGCCCGCGGAGTCAGCTGACGGTGGCTGTTTGACCTTCCAAACCGCACCCTTGTCAGCCCAAGGTCAAATGTTCGTCCAATGTCCACTCTATTTCATCAATTGCACGACGTAGTTTTGTCAGACTTTGTACTGCTCCAGAGACTTCGACAACCTCAGAATTCCGGCTACTAGATTTTTAGGGATATATCAAGACAGAGACACGCCCTTAGTTGCCTAAAACAAAAGAAAAAAACTGCCGGCCACCTCGCTGTCCAAATTTGATAGGAGTGGACGTTTACAGATTCTTGAACTTCCAATCAGTAACCGATCACGGTAAAGAGAACTTTTTATGCGTGTAGACGACTGCTTCGTATAATATAATACTGTATGCCAAAATTATAATAACTTCGTTCTAGACTGGTGTTTTTAGGTTAGGTGTGAAACGTAGAAATCGAGAAATAATAAAAAGAGGTCAGAGAATAAAGAGCTATCAGTGGTAAAAGAGGCCGGCGATTCTGCGCCTTCCCTTTTAATTAATTCGCGAGCCTATCTAGAACATACATACCCTTTCAGCATTAACCAGCTATTCGTTGAATAGTTCGATAATAGTAGAGTAACAAAGAAAGATCCAAACTTTACTTCACATTTATTATTTACTAGCCTTAGATTAAAAATACTTAGATTACCGATCAGTGCTTTAAAAACGGCTCAACTTCACCTCGGTCATTGCACACCTGCGCGCTTCAGCCGCTTCCGTACTAAGTTCCTATTCCGCTTGCTGACTCTCGAGGGATGCGACAACGGCGCTGTACATTGATGATTTTGTATTTATTATTACGAATTATTTCTATGTCAACCATCAATGTACAATCTTGTTTATTTTATAGATGGTATTTGTACTAATTACCTATATAGTATTCGAGTGCCAAGATTCTATTGAATCCAATATCTACTAGCCCAATAGCCGCCGCAATACCGGATTACTTGAAAAAGTTTTTTAATGTACCACGTGACTTATTTTTTTTTCTTTCATAAGAACTTTCTTCAAACACAAAAAAAAAAGAATCGTTCAACATCTTTGTGCGTTGACGCATGATGTAACCATGAAAAATGGGGATTCCTTTTTATAGACAAGAGTAACGTACGGCCTATATTATACCTTATTACATCAGCTATCTGTCTGTGAAAGTCCCATTAAAATTATCCAGCCATTCCAGATATTAGCGGGAACAAACATACAGACAGACAGACGGACAGACAGACAGACAGACGGACAAACAGACAAAAAATTTAAATAAAGCATTGTTGTTGCAAGTATCGTACATACTTTTACATGCATTTAGTGAAAAGCTGTTAATTTGAAATTACACACAGACATTTCAATTTTATTTATCTGTATGTATGTATGTATAGGTAGGTATGTATGGATTAGTTTTGAAGACCTCCAACTATCCTGTAGGTAGAGTAGAGGACCTTGTGATTTTCCTGTATGCTCACACACTTATCCCAGTAAAGTAAGTTCAGACGGCCAGAGCCCCTGATTAATTAACTCTTGATTAATTCTAATATTCGCGCAAACGAGTGGTCACGAATTAATCCCTCAACAAATGCACTGTTATTGACCTTGGCATTCCATTTAGGTTACGCCATTGAATAGTATAGAGAGGTTGTTTGCACTTGTGCTTACATACCGTATCAGAGTAATTTTTACAACGAGCCTGGGAAATGTTTCTAGTTTTCCGTTCAAAATGCTTTCGTTAGCGGTGATTTCCTTTTTTCTGCAACAATATTTGTATATTTAGTTTTGATTATAATCCACCGACCCATTTCCTAACTCATTTGGGGTCGGCTTTTCAGTCTAACTGCGACGCGGCTGAACTTCGATATTTTCCGTAAAGCGGCTGCCATCTGACCTTTACAACCTATGGACGATATTGAAGTTCTGTAGTTAGACCAGTCGGATTTTTGTTTTTTAGGGCTCCAGCTACCCCTAACGACTGTCACAGATGTGATGACAACCAGGACTGACGGCTTAACGTGCTCTCCGAGGCACGGAGGGGTTTCTATATCTTAAGAAATTGTCACCCATCCTAAGACCGACCTGGCTAGATGTTGCTTAACCTTTGCAATATATTAACCTAGTCGGTTACCACTAGACCACGAGCCTCGCCAGTTTTGGTATTACAACATAGGTGCAATAGATTGTAGTGGTCAAAGGCTCAGCCTGATAAATCAATATGCAATGCATGTACACACCGCAGCATTTAAGTAGACTGAAACCAATTAGAACTTTAATTAAATAAGATGGCAAACCGAACGAAGAGATGCTGCAAGTTCGATATGTATTTATTTTTTAACTTTCTTTCAAACTGATGTCAATATTAATCAAACTTTCATCTTTCAGGTACGTACATACGCTAAAAAAAGAATATTGCTCCATCAATGTCCAAAGGTATGTACGCACGAAGGGATCCCTCACATACAATCGAATTCCAAGACATTTTTGACATAAAAAAACCTTTAACTTTTAAAGGTATACCTACAACATGAAGAGAACGTTTTGAGACTATGATATACAGCATAATCTCTTGCATTGTTAAAATACGAGTATGTAAGCGATCAACCCACAGATAAAGCAGTTGCAACATTAAGGACCATGACTCACAGGTTATCGTAAAACACATAGTAAAACTTATAAAACGAGTTATGAGACAATAATAACGCATAAAGCCCAATAAACATTTAAATAAAATTATTATGACAACATAGTAAGGGTTTAGAATGAGGTTCTGTTAGTTCCGTGGAATAGTTTCCTCGTTCCCTCTCAATACATTACCGGGATAAAACATACTTTCAGCTTTTGTGATAAATTAGTCAATAGTTCGAGACACCCAGGACTTTAATTGGCTGTGCCACAGCGGCAGGCACGTAAGATTTGTTGCCTTTCATTAACATTTCATCGCAACGCAACGGGTTTCAAATTAGTTTTTCAAAATTACAATATAACTACTACTTTTTATTAAATTTGTTCGGCCATTTTGAACATAACCCATTATAAATGTGCCCGGTGACGGCAATAGGCTTGCCTCCTTTTATGTGGGACTTAAAAAAACTGGAAAATTGTGGGTGTGTAATGCACCTCTGCCTATATAGGTGTGATATGTGTATGTGTTTGATAACTGAATGAATAAGACCTTAAGAATACGAAGTTACCGTACTCATTACTTTAAAAAAATGTCCCAGTGAAATACTCCTCGTTTCCAAAGGTTTTAAACTACCTTGGGAAGTATATGGACTGCTTTTGTGAAACAAGTCAAGAACAAGATACACAGATTATGCCATCCGTAGACAGTGGCACCCGTTATCTGCTATGCCCTTTTGGGACGGAAGCCATTAATGAATTGATATATGATCGTCATGATCTCTGACTAGCATTAAGAAATCATTCGCAATACTAAACACGCTCCGTTCACTGAAACACACCACTTATTCATTATCACAAAGTACATAATATTATCATAAACACAGTCGCTCGTTCCGTATGTACTTATGCTTAGATCTTTAAAACTATAGAGTGGTTCTCGAGGAAGGTTTTTGTGTTTATAATTTGTCAAGCTGGTGAAGAACATCAAAACAGTACAAAACAGCATCAAATCTACAATAGATTTTCAATTGGTTTTCGTCATTATTTTCGCGAAGTAAAGTTATACCTCCACTTCGATACTACTCGTACAATGTAGGACGGAAGCGAAGATGAGTCGTTAATTTCTAATGATACAAAATTATTCTTTTGATTCTATTAAAAACTTTAGGTAAGTAAAACTTTAAGTTACAGGTCAAGTACCTTATCTAATCCGTATAAGTAGTTACAAGTAAAAATTGACAATTAAGTGGTTATATCATCAATTACAGTAGTAACTTCTAACCTTTAACATTTTTTAATCGAATAAAAATATTAGCTTGACCTGATGATGGCTCCTTTACTGTTTAATAGAGTCATCACTTCATCAGTTACGAGAGGATTTTTATTTAGTAACCGTATTGGCATGAGATAACCACCTCTGTAGCCACCATTCATTAATTTTCCATCTGTAACTAGACTAGTTATCGTCACGGGGCAAATACTTTTATATTTAATTTTTCACAGTGGTCAAGATAAAGCGGAGGTTGATTATCTGTAGGCTAAGCTAGCTTGCGATTACGGCCTATTGTTAGCAGATCAACGAACTTGTTTGTCAATTTGACGAAATAAATTATTAAAATTAAGTGGTGAGATTTTTTTTTATTTTATTTAGTTACTAATGGGCCTAGATGTGCCCGTGTGGTTTTGTCATCACTGTGTACCAGTTGAAACTATACAGTCAGCTAACAAATATACTGATTGCGACAACAAACTCTCTACATACAATGTTTCGCATTTCAGATAAATTTAGAATGTAATATGTTCTCTAATAATTAAATACCTAAGTATTCTAGAACGATAGGCCAGCCTACTATTTATTCGCACAAAGATATAGGCCAGTCTACTACTTATCGCCTATCTGGAATTTGCTTCAGATAATATTCTAAGACTGAAGAACATGAGCTTGTGAAAAGTCCGATACTAGGTTTCAATTTAACCGTTCTCAATGTGAAAGTCTCTTCAATTTCAACAATGGTTACTTACGGAGAAAATGTTATCGAAAGAAAGAAATAACGTTTATATTCATGCATCAACACTTTGCAAGCAATACAAATAACAAACAGTTTTTTACATTTTATTGTCTGTGGCAACAATCGCCAACAGACAACGTGGCAACGTGGTCAGCAAGCACGGACGTGCTTAGTTCCCAGCCATTTTATTTAGACCCCACCCACATAGAAAAAACTTAAAATAGATCATGAATGAGTACATTTTTGGGTGCAAAGGGGCTATTTGGGTGCAAAGGGTCTCTACTTTGGGTTCAAAGGGGCTCTACCAACATCTTTAGAGCCCCAGCGACCTCACCTGCTAGTGGCGCACCTGCTGATCAACGGACGAGGCTCGTTAATTTATGGTACCTATGGAGTGGCTTCGGCCCCTACAGGGTACCAGGTGGTACAACAGTGTTGGTCCGGGGGTACCACCGTGCAGCTGTGCTAAAGCCCCCCAAGTAACCCAGCCCAGGCTGAGTTGCGTTAGGGGTTCAGCAGCTGCACCGCCGGGCCCGGGGCGATGTATGGTGCAGCAGGCATGGGACCAGTTGGGGCGAAACGGAGTCTAGTGTGGGTGGTGTGGGTCGATTCGCCGGCCAGGGAGACCCTTAGCAACGGCGTTGCCGCGGCCGCCCGCAACACTTGGGGGCACGCCTGGGACCCCATGACTGTGTTGCGACCACCCCAGGAGGCTGCCCCACATGTTTCGCATAATCCTGATGTGGGATCGCCGCTCCGGGTGGTAACACGACTTCACTTTTCGAGGTGGAGTTCACTAACATCCGTGGACTCCATGCGAACCTCGATGCCGTCCACCATCACCTTGAGACGGCACGGCCCGCTGTGATGTTCCTCACGGAGACACAAATACGCCGCCCTGACGACACGTCTTACCTGTGTTACCCCGGCTATGTCATCGAGGAACAATTTCGAGACAAAGCCGGGGTGTGCGTGTTCGTTAGGGCGGATGTTTACTGCCGCCGGTTGCGCTGCCTAGAGAACCCCTCCAATTCTGTCCTTTGGCTGCACGTAGACCATGGTTCTATGAGCCAGATCTATGTGTGCGTCTACCGTTCCCACACAGGGGATTGTGAGACAACAAAGCTCTTCCAGTACCTCAGCGAGACGGCTGATGAAGCGCAGGAACGCTAACCTAGTATTTCTGGGGGACTTCAATGGCCATCACATTGAATGGCTGGGGTCCCTCAAGACTGATCATGCGGGTAGGGCCGCCCATGCGTTCGCTCTCTCCCACGGTCTGACCCAGATGGTATGCGGGATCATACCATCTGGGTCACCCACCATACCACCGGGATATGCTGGATCACCCGGATACCAGACAGGTCAGATCACGCGCCCGCTCTGCTGGATTTACTGCTGACGAGTCGCCCCGCCCAGTACAGTGTTTCGGTAGGAGCCCCACTGGGTAGTTCCGACCACTGTGTTGTTCACGCTGGCAAGAAGGTATCACCTCTTGCACGTGCTGTACAAATGTCACGACGACTATGACCGTCCCAATCCGCTGACGAGTAGTGACTCGTCAGCGGATTGGGACGGTCTACGCGATTACTATGCGTCCGTCCCCTGGAGCCAGCGGTGCTTTGTAGGAAAGACTCCCTCGGATAGCGCTTCTGCGATTGCTGGCGAGATCAGTTTAGGGATGGAATATTACCTCCCTTTCACTGATGTCGCCAGTATCCGCAGAGCCCGTCCCTGGTTCGGGCGAGATTGTGCCAAAGCTGTTCGACAAAAACAGTCGGCATATCGCGCCTGGATCAGGGCCCGGGCTGTGCGCGACCCAAACGTGGGCCAGCTCAAAGCAGCGTACAACCGGGCCACAAAATCCAGCAAGAGGGCCTTTAAGAGAGCGGATGCCCAGCGCATCGCGCGGCTTGGTCAGGAGCTCACTTCCCATCCCACGGGCAGCCGTGGATACTGGCAACTGGCCAAGGCCGTGCAATCTAACTTCTGTCAGCCCTCGCTGCCACCGCTGCGGTACCCAAATGGAACACTGGCTCACAAAGCCCAAGAGAAAGCGGATATGCTCGCAGACCTCTTTGCGGCTAATTCCCGGGTCGACGACCGTGGCCTGCAGCCCCCCGCCATCGCCAACTGTGGCTACACTATGCCTGACATTGTACTCAGGCAATGCGATGTACGGGCAGTGCTGCGATCACTCGACACGCGGAAAGCCAGTGGCCCTGACGGCATTCCGGCGGTGGTACTACGGAAATGCGCAGCTGAGTTGTCTCCTGTACTAACTCGTCTGTACCGCCTGTCTTACTCCACAGGAATCGTGCCGGAGGTCTGGAAAGAGGCGAACGTACAACCGATCCCCAAGAAAGGGGATCGGTCTGATCCGGGCAACTATCGAACCATAGCTGTCACCTCAGTCATCTGCAAGGTGTTTGAGCTCCTCATCAACAAGCAGCTCATGCGATATCTCGAAGATCACTCGCTACTAAATGATCGGCAATACGGCTTCAGGCCAAAACGATCAACGGGTGATCTTCTGTGATCTTCTGGCATTCGTAACGCATGTCTGGGGTGAGGCTATGGAAAGGCACGGCGAGTCCTTGGCGATTAGCCTGGACATTGCCAAAGCCTTCGATAGAGTCTGGCATGCTTCGCTCCTTTCCAAGCTTCCAGCATATGGTCTACCTCCTCAACTGTGCAGCTGGATGGCCAGCTTTCTGAACGAACGCCGAATGCGGGTCCTCTGCGATGGCCAGGCTTCTCGCTTTTTGCAAGTGAATGCCGGGGTACCGCAGGGGTCCGTGCTGTCACCAACTCTCTTCCTTCTGCATATCAATGATATGCTATCCCTCGGGAGCATTCATTGCTATGCAGATGACAGCACATTGCACGGGAGCTACTGGGCTCGTCCGGCGGCAGGGCGGTTGGAGATTGAGGAGGATAGACTACATCTCGTGGCTGATCTCGACAGGAACCTCGACTGTTTCTCTCAATGGGGTACCGAGAACCTGGTCGAGTTCAACGCCCGCAAAACACAGGCGTGTGCATTTACAGCGAAGAAATCCCCTTTCCTTCCCCTACCCTCTCTTCAGAATGCATTATTACCAATGAAAGACAACCTTGACATCCTTGGCATAGACATTCGTCGAGAGCTCAATAATAAAAACTACATCGAAAGATGTATAGGGCTAGCTTCGCGGAAACTAAGAATACTGAATAAGGTAAAGAGATTCTTTACACCGGATCAGAGGTGTCTGCTGTACAAGACGCAGATTGGACCCTGCGTCGAATACTGCTCTCACCTCTGGGACGGCTCCGCGAAGTATCTGCTGGACGCTCTCGACGCTATGCAGCGACGGGCTATCCGTATTATAGGTTGTCCGGAGGTAACGGGAAGCCTTGAGCCGCTAGCTCAGCGCCGAACAATAGCTTCCTTGGCCGCATTCTACCGTATTTACCACGGCGAGTGTTCTAAAGAGCTCTTCAATCTGATCCTACCCTCTTCCTTCCGATCCCGAACAACGCGTGCCGGGCAGGGATGCCACTCCCACACAGTGGATAGAATGTTCGCGAGAACCGAGCGTTTTAAACGTTCGTTTCTCTGCCGAACGATAGTGGCCTGGAACGCCTTGCCTGTGCACGTGTTTCCTCCCACATATAATCCTGGGTTCTTTAAGCGGAGCGTGAAGAGGCACATCAGTAGGTCGTCAAGTTGAGGGCCACTCTCTATAGTATTGTATGCTGTGAGAGTGGCCCACAATCGCTAGACGTCGTCACGACTTACCACCAGGCGGGCGGCGTCAATTTGGCGAACCTAATATAAAAAAAAAAAAAAAAAAAAAAAAAAAGCATTATATTAATCCTATCGCAAAATTAAAAATGCAAAATTGTGGGATGGTACTCAGCATGTAGTACTGAAGCAAACATGTTGCCCCAGTAGATCTGGTTTTCAGTACCAACCCAATTATGTAGAGGACCTCCTTGAAAATACCCTACTTTTCGTTAAGGCAGATAAAGAGACATAGTTGCGATTTAGTCAGTACGGGTGTGTAAAAAGAGAGGGTGAAAATATATCATTTCTATCAATAATAACACCTTTTAGCCTTCATCTGTTTAATGATGGGAAATTAACAGTAAATAACCCTTGTCATTTTACTTTCTATGTGATTACATTGATTACAAGGTTTCCACATTCAGCTTATTCAAAATAACGATGACAACAGCCGTGCATTTGCTAATTTATTAGTCTGTACATACTCGTACATTGGTACATATAATGACCCTATACAACTGACGTGATAGACAGAGATGAATTACACACCCATATATTGGTAGTAATTTTGTCTGTCCCACGTAGAGGACCAGGACCAACTTTACATAGGTACTTACCTATAATCTCTTCAGTCCGATCCGATCATTATGTTATAGGCCTCCTAACCATATACAATAACAAGAAATCATAAATTAAATGCCCATGGTGTGGTAACAGTTCTAAATAAATAAATTCGTATATAAAAGCGAATTCAGTAATTTATTGATAGTGAAAACTTAACATTACGCGACGGTAATTGAGGTTAACGACATCTCATAATCTGTTTAACGATTACCAGATCCCTATAGGCAACCGGAACCATTACAATGTAGTGCCACGGATATGTTGTGAACAACGTTAGTACGTGATATAGTTATGAAAAATCGGAGAGTCCGTACTATTAGGTACACAAAAGCTTTATGCTGGATTTTCATAAATTGACAAGTGTCATTGTAAAAAGATATCTAGGAAAATGACATTCAGTGTAGGTTTTAAAAATGTGTGGTTTCGTTATAAAATTTAAATAATGGTTTGATTGTGTTTACTAGGATAAATAGTGTTCATTAACTACAGACGTCCTTCATAATTGAAAGTTTATTAGTCTACCAAAAATTGGAAGTCGGGTAAGCTTGGATAACTAGAAAAAAGTTACCACTTTTGTATCATTGCTCAGGTAATTATATTAACATAAATGTACCTATGACTATTTGGTTTTTTTTTTGGTGTTTTTTTAAGACACCTCAGTCGGTATCCAATAGTTCAGCCTGAACAGATTTACAAATAAGTACCTACACGAAGCACCTACCTATTTAGGAGTTTGTTTAAAATCACTAGACCTCTCTAAAAACCATTTCAGTCTCGTAATAAGATTAGAAACCTTTAATATTCTTGGCACAAACTAATTGTCCATACAAAAAAACATTCCAATACATATTGCGATACAGAATAATAACATATTAAATCATCCATGGTCAACTTTATTCTCGAAATTCTTGTGGACCTCCCGCAGTTGACAGGCCATGAGGTCACTCTTGTCAAACGGGTCAATGGCCTACAATGAAAACATATTGTTCGTTATATCATCGAATCAATTTCCATATTTCGTCATGTCTACGGACGCTACGCACTCACCTACTGATCCAGTAAGCTCTTTTATACATTATACGGTGAGTTCGATGGTTGATAAATTTATGTGATGTCTTGAAGACGATTCATTTTGATGTAGTAATTCAATCTGCTATTGCGAGTATAATGCGAATTGCGAGTGAAGCTGTTATCTAAATGGTCTTCAATTCACTTGACAGAGCATGTCATATAAATTTTCCAATATGGGGCGTAGCGTTAATAAGGTAAAATGGGGCTTCGTAGACTTGGATCCCTTAAAAGCTCACTTGTGGAGAATGGAGTTTGTGGAATTGGTGGAGACAAGGTGACTTTGCTTGTGGCATTGGCTTGCCACGACGGTGGGCAATAGGCATCATTTAATTTTAGTTAAGGATAAATAGAGTTTTTAAGACTGGATGATTCCAGACGAAACGAAGAATGAAATCCATTCTAAACGATATAATTTTGTTTAAAAAAAGTTAGGCTGAATGGAGGTACGATTATGATCTTACAGGCATTAATTACATCACCTGCAAGTGTGTACCTGCTACCCACTATAAAAGGATACTTGGCAAAGGATGCATCCTCACTCCCCTGAATGGTGACCGCCTCATTACACAACTTAAAAGCCTTCCCGGCTAAAGTCACAAGGCAGAGTAGTCAGTGAGTCTGACGTCATCTAGCCCAAATTAAGCAAATATATATAAGCTTGTGCTATGGGATCTAGACGACTGATAAACATACGAGTACTTATACATTTCTAAATACATACATATTATACATAGAAAATATCCAAACTCTGAAACAAATATTTTTGTGGATCACACAAATAATTTGATTCGACCCGGAATCGAACCTGGGACCGTACGGACTGCAGTCGCATACTGATTAATTATAAACGTAATTTTTCGTTATTAAAAAGAGTGAACGCGAGTTTTATTGCCAGGTTCTTTCTCTCGGTTCTACCTATTGCTTTGCGAATCTGGCAGTACATGTAAATATAGAAGCAATAATATTTTTTATTTTAAGTACTTACGGACGTTTGTAAAAGCCATTTAATGATGAACTATACAAATAAATAAATCATTTCATTTCATACCACTGCGCCACCGAGACAGTCCTGTATGTATTATTAGGTACTAACTACGCTCTATGTATGTAGAGTATAAACCCAAATCCGAAATTCGTTGCTTTGTGAGTAGACCCAACGTACCCCGTACATCAATAATTTAAGACGGTAGAACTGTTATTGACGTAACATGTACCTAATCGTTATTGTAATAGCTAGTGCATTTATTCTAAACACACAATAACTATTACGGTATGTGGTAAGAAAATTACGCAATTCTGAGTTTATAATAGCTTTAAACAATAAGCCATATTGGCCTGTACGAGATAAGCCTCTTTAACTTTTTAAATTCTTTTGATTACATATCATCCGGGAAACTACTATGTACGTATTGCATGATTGTATGTTGAAAAAAAGAATTTATATTCTTTTATTCTATTTATTACTAACTGACCCCACAAACGTTGTGTTGTCATTGGGTGAGCCACCCTTATCACTAGGGATTTAAAAATAGTTACGATCGATTCTCAGACCCACCAAATATGCACAAAAATTATTACTTACTTTTAAGAATTCCTATATATTAGATATACCTATACTTAGATAGATAGGTACTCGTATAACTAACTGATGACGTAGAAGGGTTTTAACATCCCCAGTCCATTTATCGAGATAAAATCTTGTGTACAATCTGCTTAAAGTCTCTACCCATCTCCGTGCGTAATATCATGAAGATAAACCCATTTTTTAACAAACTCACAGGTAGGTAAAGAGTAAAGTCAAACAAATAAACTCAAGTATTAGGAAATGTGATCTTATGTATTGATAATATAAAGGTATGATAAACAAAGCATCAAGCAAGAAATACTATGTATTAGTAGGTACTTTGTGAAAGTGCACTGTCATACAAAGTACCTACTAATACATGGGTATTTTACTCTCAACACTCAATAACTTATAGCGTTCTACAATGTTCAGATGTTGGGAAATACAATAGAGATATCAATTATAGACTCTGTCGGGTACATCATAAGGCCGATACCTCACCGAGACGCCATGGCGACGTGGCCAGCGACGTCGCCATGGCGTATATATGACGGCTAACTCACTTGGCGACCGACTGGCAACGTCGCCAGTCGGTCGCCAAGTGAGTTAGCCGTCATATATCTCAATGAGAACTAGTTGGCGACGTCGCTGGCCACGTCGCCATGGCGTCTCGGTGAGGTATCGGCCTAATGCACGGATATCAGCATTTTATACTAAACATTTACATTTTAAACTACCTAAGCTATTAATTTGTGTTAAGTACTTACGTAATTAACATTAATAATTCTTTAAATTCCCACAGCCGCACTACCTATGTTACGACGTCGCTGGCCACGTCGCCATGGCGTCTCGGTGAGGTATCGGCCTAATTTAAAGTTGGAGAGATGAGGAAGCTCAAAATAGGTAATCATTGTGAACCAGTGTCTACCTGACATAGACATTATAGATGGTGTTCAAAAAACGTGTGAGGAACCACCTTGCTATTCCTACCTGTTTCCGTGAGAGTGGAAGTAATTGCATTCGACTACATTTAAGAAAGTGAATGTGTTACAAAACGATAACATTACAACAATTTGCCATGACCGTTTCTAACCATTTCAATTTCATACATTCCGATATTTTTTACGTAATATAATAAACTAGCAACCCGCAAACTGCGCAAGTAATAATTTTTTTTTTTTTTACTTTTTGTCGAATTTCTAATCTTATCGCACCACTTGAGACCACGACCTTTCCAACGGTGTGCCACACTTGACTGTGCGACTCTTAGTTTAGGAGGAGAAGCGGCTTCACTGGCGTATTATATATATAGATGACTGTGATTATACTCGTAGTACTTGGAATTATTGAAAATAATGCTTATTCATTACCAAAAGTCCTAGTGCCTGAAAGGTAAGGACAGTAGTCCTTACCTTTCTGAAGAAACACGTTGTTCCATACAAACTTTATCACCTGTTTTTTCCACACACTTTTTTTATTATTTTAATGCCGCGGCCGCTCCCACGTCTTTGTCGGGCGTCTTTGGTACGCACGCAGAAGGTATTTCCAGTGGCTTACACATTTAGGTTAACGTTCAGCCTAAACCACTAATAGTAGATGTGGTAGAGATCTGAAACTTGGAGGGTGTGTATGATGTAGCTAGACGGACCCGATAAGGAAGGTTTTTCCGAAATACTACCCTGCTTCTTCTTCCCTAAGAGGATGAAAAAGGGAGATAAAGTTTGTATGGAACAACGTGTTTCCTCAAAAACTACAGAACTTACCGATTTTAACATTTCTTTCACTATCATAAAACTACATTGTTAGAAGTAACATGAGCCATAAACATCACGCTATGCTATACGTATATAACAAAACATTATATCTCAGAAGACGTAATTAAGTATTAGGAAAAAGTTGTAGGATTGTTGTTGTAAATAATTTTATGATCTACAAATTTGTTTTAAACTATTTTTGGATAGAATTCACCGTTTACCAGGAAAATCCGAAAAACCGAAAATAATAACCTTTGACCTGGAACAGCGTTTTAGCACACGTCGGATCGATGGTGACTTTTGATATTTGTTTTATAATTGAGTAGGTATCTAAGACCTCCACCAATTTTCAGCACCATGCGAATTCATGCTAGCTTGTTTATTTTTCAGATCACTTTTTGTCAATCATTTCAGAAAATTAGTTATTTATCGCGCATATCATTCATTATCTCACTTATTCATTTTAATTTATTAGTTAACAATATTCGTTTATTAATCTGGTAAATGAGTAGGCAAATTTCGGAAATAAATACGGTAAAATACTTATAATAACTACCATGATTTGTAAAAATCATAGATCTAGTAACGTCTCTATACATTTATATAATAAATGCGTGGTTATTACCCACTATAATATTCATTCAGTTTAAAATGTTAACATTAATTTAATACTTAATTCTTGAATTATAATTTACTAGCATTGCCTACGGCTTCACCCGCTTGACAAATTATAAACAGAATCCTTCCTCAACAACCACTTTATCCATTGGTGAAAAATGCATCAAAATTCGTTGCGTATTTTTTTAAGATCTAAGCTTACATACTTAGGGAACGGAGCGACTTTGTTTTATAATAAGTTATGATGATGACCTCTGTACATGGTAATCATTAAGGATTGACTATAAAATAATCTGACAATAATACACATTTTTACGAGTGAATGACAAATTGAGGGTAAAGAAAAGAAACAAAGACCAAGAAAATGGTTTGTGAACCATATAAAGTAATAATACACCATAAACATTTCGAGGGGCATATACCAGGGAGACTGTTTGAGCCCACCATGGTTCTGCATGGCTCTAAACCCATTATCGCGTATTTTAAACAGACGTGGACAAGGATATATGCTACATAAAGTCAGTAATACTAAAATCACACACTTATTGTATATGGATGACATTAAATTATATTCCAGTAACAGACAACATTTAAATAAACTTTTAAAAATAACTGAAGATTTTAGTTCAGATATAAAAATGAACCTAGGTACAGACAAATGTAAAGTAAATAGTGTTATAAAAGGCAAACATCACGCAACAGATCCATATGTTCTGACTATACAAGATAACTCAATAATAGATAAAATGGAAATAAATGATACCTACAAGTATTTGGGATATGCACAGAGTATTGGATTAGACCATAGCAAAATGAAGGAAGAACTTACAGAAAAGTACAGAAAGAACATAGTAATAGCAATAAATACATACGCTGTACCAGTTTTGACCTACTCATTTGGAATCATTAAATGGACTATTACAGATTTAGAAAAACTAAATAGATTTCGAGAAATTCGTGTAACGAACCACATGCAACAAACACAATATCCATCCTATACACTCAGCAACAGAAAGATTTCATCTTAACAGAAGGTTAGGAGGTAGAGGATTAATTGATATAAAAAATTTACACAACAAACAAGTCCACAACATTCGTAATTACATGTGCAATAAAGCCGAAAATAGCGAATTGATTGAAATAAATACATCCAGTACACCGCTAAACCTAAACAACAGGAACTATTCAGCAGAACCCCTTATTACAGATGACCAGAAAATGGAAAAGTGGAAACAGAAATCACTACATGGAAAATACATCAACCAACTCCAACAGGAATACGTGGATACAGAAGCATCAAATGCATGGTTAACAAAGAGAAATATTTATAAAGAAACCGAAGGCTTTATGGTGGCTATCCAAGACCAAATTATCAAAACAAAAAATTATGAAAAATACATTATAAAAAATCCAACAGTAATATCGGATAAGTGTACGTTATGCAACTCAAGTCAGGAAACCATAGAACACATTACTGTAGGTTGCGCGTTTCTGGCAAACAAGCAGTACACAGAAAGACACAATAATGTAGCGAAACATATTCACTCACAATTAGCGTTTAAATATAAATTTGTAGATAAAGTGGAAACCATATTACAAATACAAACCAAAAAATGTGCTTAACAATGAAAAAGTAAGACTATACTGGGACCGTGATATAATAACCGACAAGACTACGACAAATAATAGACCAGACATAACACTAACACTAAAAGATAAAAAAGTCACATATTTAATAGACATAGCAAAACCTTATTCAGAAAATTTAAGAAAAAAAATACATAGAGAAAATCCAGAAATACATACCACTCGCAGATGAAATACGCCAAATGTGGCATCAGCAGACCGTTAAAATCATTCCAATAATCATCTCATCATCAGGACTCATACCAATCTTGCACATTTCTCGGGATGAATTGCAGAAATCAGTGGTAATAGACACTTGCTCTATTGTGCGGCGATTCCTTACATCCACTACACAAACACCCACAACATTACACAATGAACCAACGCACTTGGCATTAGCCCGTGTTTGGTTTACATACACCAGCGATTATGCTGAGATTAAGTTAAAATTAACCCATTATAATAATAATAATTGTTTATTTGCAATCCACAAACTAAAACTAAAAGAAAGAAAGTGGAACTACGGGCATAAGGTACATAGGGGTTGCTTTAGCCCAGCAATAGTCAAGGAAGTATGGATGTATACTTAGCAGTTGCTAAGTATACATACAAGTGTTATACACCTAAGTTTACCATACTAACAATCCACTTGGTACGAGTATTATAGGGTTGGGACCCACATTAAGAATATCTGATGCGGGCGGTTCGAGCTAAGCTGTTCAGAGTACACCATTATGTCGTGGATAGCTCAAGTACCTTTACACAAAGCTACGACTACCCTTTAAGGTCGCCAAGATCTTAGAGGCCCAAGATACCCTTACGGTCAATGGGCGATGCCCTGGTAGACAAAAATATCCGTTACCAGCAATAAGTTCGCCTCCTTTTAAGAGGGACCAGCAAAATTAGGTACTGGCGAAGAGTCGGTGTATATTATGCCTCTGACTGTCTGCATTTACTGTACTTAAGGCTCACAATAATAAAATGGCAAATTTAAAGGCTAAGACAGGTTTCGTGCCTAATCTCACGGAATCCGACCGCACAGCTAGGCCACCGTATGTTCACGCAGCATGGAAGTAAATCTTTGTATGAGATAATTATCCTACATCTTTAATCTAAGAGACCTTCGCAAAATTATCCGGTATTAAGTTCAATTAAAAATACAAATTCGTGATTAAGTTTAATTTAAAAACAAGTATTTAACGTAAAACACAACCTCACCCAGAATATAATAATATGAATAAAGTTTCAGCAATTTTCTTGTCAGATTTATTGTACGTCCTAAAATGTCGATGACACAGTGACCACAGATTAAATCGGCCAATTGTCTCAATTATACTGATCCAAAAATTGGTGTTTCATGGTCATTAACAGGTTGTACCCCTACAACTGAGGACCCTTTTTGTATTTAGTGTTTCTAGAGAAACAGTACCTAATTTCATCATCATCATCATCTGCCTGCCCTTATCCCAATTATTTGGGGTCGGCGCAACATGTTTTCATTTTCCATACATTCCAGTCACACGTCATCACCTCAGTAACTCCTTTTCTGGTCATATCGTCTTTCACGCATTTCATCCATCTTTACTTGGGCCTACCTCGACTGCTCAAGCCCTCTACATTCATACTTTGCACCATTCTTACCACGTTACTTTCCTCATATCATGTCCATACCATGATAGCCGTTCGCTTCTCACTTTTTCATTTACTGGTGCAAATTTCAAACTTACTCTAATATACTCGTCCCTTACTCTATCCATCCTTGTTACACCACACATCCATCTTAACATTCGCATTTCCACTACAGGCAGTTTTCTTTCATCCGTCGCTTTTACGGCCAAACATGAAAGTCCATATAGGACGGCAGGTCTGACGAACAGTCTTGTAAATTTTGCCGTACCTAATTTATTAATGTAAATTATTTGCATTCAGTTAAGGACAGCCTCCTTGAAACCTGTGGAATATATATAACATATCTTAGAACTTCTAATTTATCCCATTAACTTCATCGATGACAGTGGGCAATGAATGCTCCCTTTGCAATTGTGGGCAATTGCTACTTTGGTCTTCTTTGGAAATTCTCGCCAGCCCTTTTAGTCATGTGTAGCGTTGAATTTTGTTGTTACTGTACACCGTACCAAATTTGTGTCAAGTCAATAATGGTTATCGACTTGTACCTTGGACATTAGTCGATATCATGCTTCGCTGAGCACATTACCCACAATACAATTGGATTTGATTATGACTGCTTCGGTTTCGTAGTCATACGTTTGTACCGAAGTCTGGATGTTTTCTATGTATAATATGTATGTATTTACAAAAAAAATGTATTTAAGTATTTATATCAGTTTATCTAGTACTCATATCACAAGCACTCTTAGTTTGAGACTAGAAGGCGTTGTGTGAATTGTCCTAACGTATTTATTATTTACAACCTGTCCCGGCGAACTTCGTACCGCATCAATTTTTCTAATGTTCCGCACAACTGTTTTTTTCTTCCATAAGATCCTTCTCCTGGTAATTACGAACACAACGTAATTACGAAAAAAAAAAATTAGCGAAATCGGTCCAGCCGTTCACGCGTGATGTCGTGACCAAGGGAAATAGGGATTCATTTTTATATATAGAGATTTATTAAGATCAGCAATCTTTATCATTCAATACATCATCTATTACTAGAATAAAGCAGTAATAATTGTAGTGTGTTCTTATGTTAGTTTAATAATCTGAAACAGTTCAAAATGCGGTTTCTCACAAATAGACTAAACTTTGCTTGAAGCAACATGTAGGCTTTCTTTTTATCACAATCGGATGGTAGGAAAAAAAGTTTCTAAGCTTACGGAAAATGTCGTCATTTGAATTTATTATCAGTTAAATCGCACGGAGCTGAGGGTACCTGCAAGTAACATAATATACTTATCACATATATTACATGGTTCATGATGTGACATAACCATAGAAGCAATGGTTACTTTAAGTAGTGTGTCATTGACTTAACAAGGACTTTATAATTGTTCGCGTGGTCGTAATTGCCGCGTCGTAGACATTTCTAAATTATACCACGGTGAGTCCATCTGGAACATTAAAAAACTGGTTATGTACAAGTCAGACTCGCGCACAAAGGGATCCGTACTAAAAACTGATGTTTTAAATATTTAATACATTCTGTTTTTTAGGATTTGTTGTTATCGCGGCGACAGAAACACATCTGTAAAAATTTCAACTTTTTAACTATCGCGGTTCATGAGCAGCCTGGTGACAAAGGGACGCGACGGACGGACAGCGGAGTTTTAGTATAGGGTTCACGCTTTACCCTTCGCCGGTACTGAACCCTAAAAATGGAACAGTAGGTATATTCTCGTGTCAGGCAAATGATTACACCCTACTTAATACCTCAAAATACGTAGAAGTACACAGATGCTGTGTCGAAACAAAGGTCGGAAGACCAATACTCTACATCTATTGACAATTTAAAGTGAGCCGTTTGAGCGTGAAGGTTACAAACATACACAGTCACTAACTTTCGACGTCATACTGTATTATATTTATATGTATACAGGATGTAACATTCATAGGGTCACACAGAAATTATAAGACACACAAAGATCCGTTCTTAGGAACCATGTCATCGATTGCAGTAAATACTCGTATACAAACTGCATACAAGGGTTGGAAAAAAAACTCCACAGCTAGGTCACGATTGTAAACTGTATGGCATTATTTCTAGGAACAGATCTGTGTATGTCTTATAGTTTCATACTTTCCCATACTGCCCCATGTATAAATCTTTTTGTAACCAAACGAAAGGATTTATAGCAGACATTAATAGCATGGCTAACTTTGCCCTTTGCATAACCATAGAGAATTGTAAACGGAATGACATAACAGTGTGATACTCGTAAATTATGTTTAGGGAAATGCGTGTTGCGAATCAAGCCGTGACTCAATGTCTAATGTTTTGAATTATATAAAAACGTTGAATATCTCAGAGCCTGACTACAGAGATTGTAGAGACATGTAACATCGGTCCTGACTGTTGGATATTGTTACTACAGATACTTACTCACTTAAGTACTGAATATCACAAAATAAGCTAAGTTTTAAAAATAATTAATTAACAATGATTGCCACCAAATATAATCGCTTTTGCAATTTAACGAATAAAATTTCGTATATCTTACCTTGAATTTTCTTTCTTTCCTTACTATTGAAAGATTTGTAACTATCGACACGACGGGCTACAATATCAGACAATATAGCAAATAATACTGTCTGATAGGTATTGTAACCGCGTCGAAATTCGGGGACAAGCTAATCAAATTAGATTCAGGTTATTCAATATATTTTCATTTTCAATAGGTACTGAATGCTGAATTGCGTTCTACAATGTGTACAAACAAGATGGTATTACATACAGTAGAGGTTTTTATGTAGGCCCTGTCAGAACTTTATTGGATTTTATAGTTGGAGCCTTGAAAATCCGACTTGCTTAACACCTGAACTTCGTTATTGCCAATATGTTGTGGACGTCAGATCAATAAATAAATAATAAGTAAATATGTTAGGATAATTCACACAACGCCATCTAGTCTCAAACTAAGCAGAGCTTGTGATATGAGTACTAAATAAACTGATATAAATCACAAGACACATTCAGACTTCGGTACAAACGTATATGTCATCACACAAAGTTTGTCCCGACCGGGAATCGAACCCGAGACTCCGGCGTCGCCACGACCACGCCACCGAAGCAGTCAATGAAAAAAGATGGCAGTAGTACGGAAAATATCGAAGTTCAATCACATCGCAGTTAGACTTGAATAGTCGACCCCCAACTGGTTTAGGAAAAGGCTCAGTAAATTTAAATTTTAATAAATTCTTAACACCTTTTACCATTTTATTTGTATGGAATACTAAAAGCTAAGTCTGATGTAATACACAATGTAATACTACATCCAAATCACCCGGCCCTATTGAAATTCAAACCATTTATTTAGCGGTAACGTTTGCAAGTACAAATGACTTATTTATTCATTGTTGGTATTGAATATTACGAATCACGAAGAGAGAGTGGGTTGACTGGATGAATTGATTTCCATCTGTACCTACATGTGTCTCTATGTATATCGAAGTTGTCATTTACTTGTCAGATGACAGACTTGATCACGGTTGACATTAGATCGGTAATAATTGATAACTGTCAGTTTTAGGTAACTGATGGATGATAACACTAAATTGATGTAGCAAATTATGTTTGACGACTAAACAGAGGATATATTTAATAGTAGGTAATACCACAGAATTGGGAATAGTATGTAAGGACATAGTAATACATTGAGTTAATAATATACTACGTACCAACATATAGAAGAAGCTTCAACAAGACTTTTTGTAATACGAGTTTAAGTCGTTTTTCCGAACCTCCTTGCCAAGCGCTTAAAGGTCCACATTCACGATGAAACCATTTGGGTTTCGCAACCATCATTGATCAAAATTGACGGACCAATCTCCCATTTTTGATGGTTGTCGAAACATTTTGGATTCCCAAATAGATTGATATCCACAGTTAATTATAAACTATGTAGTTGAGATATATCACGAACGTAGAGAGTAAGTTCATTAGATATATGTTGAGATCCACAGATAACTTTGTAATTGAGATCCATGCGTCTATTCGTCGATGGTAAATGTGATAAACATTCACTACGCCATGGAAGTAGTACGAATTACGGTAGAATTTTCGGGCAACTATCCTTTTTACTCTATGGTGAAGCTATGCACAAAATGTGTATTATATGTAGCCATGTGTTCTAAATGGTAACACCGTCAATGGTACCATGTTTGGATGCATCTGGGGTGCACCCATCATTTATGACAAATGATGTCTGCAAAAACCAAATGGTTTTCCAAGTGTAAATTTTCTAAGTTTATTATGATTATATTTCGCGTGAGAGTGGTGCAGCGGCCCATCAGTAAGGTTGAGCCGCTAAGTTCTTGGTGAGAACATAATGCACCCCACAAAAAGTAATAGACCGTGTTATTAGTTACGCACGAATTTAATTTGACAAACGAGATCAATTACTTATGTAAGTGGGAACTGAGCTTTAAGTTACTTTCTATCTTTGTACTTAATTGGGACACATAATGTACAATATCATCTTCAAAAGGTTACGAAACGAAAGTCGTGATTCCGTGTGAGGATTTAATTTAGTACCTACTTATTGTATAGTCCTACGTCGTAGTAAGAAACATGTACATGAGTACCTACTAAGAGACACTATTAAAGTATCTGGGACCTAATTCATCCTCGCCTGCACGTTATGCACCTACTGATATACTAACAACACAAATTTGTATACTCAAAGTTCTCGGCAACGACAATAGACTCGCCTGCTACTTATTAAGAACTGAATTAATTCAAGAGTACCTAATAAACTCATCTGTCTACCTCTTTGGGGACAACAACTTGATGATTTCGTGTGTGTACAAACATGAAAAGTTTAATAAAAGCTCGTAAAATCCATTATTTATAATACATAAGTACTTACAACAAAATCAAACAAAACGTGCAAACATTATACATAAATAAATAAAAGGTATGTACAGTCACGTTTAATGGTGCGACATAATAAATTTTGTACTATAATAGCATGCATCCTTGAGAGTTGAGACCTCTCTAATACCAACGATGATAGGATATATTAATAGATACAGCAGCAAAGCTGTTCATATTATGCAGATAGTAGCATTGTTGTTTTGTTTGTAAGATAATGAGCACTGTCTTATAATATTAATTAATTATAAAGCTTATATTTGAATTGCGTAAAGTTCTAATTGTTATTACAATAGCACGTTTTTCCGCCTTCGTATTATAAAGGATTGTTCTATAAAAGATGGGTTATTTCAACTATTTTTTTTTATTGTGACTTTAAATTAAATATATTCGTACCGTTCTGATTACCCAAATTGTCTATAAGAGTAGTCTATTACTTACATTTTTTTTTTAGTACCGCGGCCCAAGGCCGCGGCCTTTCTAACGTCCGTTGCCGGGCTTCTCTGGTTACAAGCAGAACGTATTTCCAGTGGCGCCCGGTGGACTTTGACCACCTCTGTGGTCTCTGAGGGGTATTATTAAATTTAGTTAAGGTATTACTTACCGTAACTAAATTAACCTATGTGTGGTACGGTACATAAAACCTTTATGGTGGATTTTCATAACTTGACAACTGTCTAGAAAAAATATGTTTAGTAAAACGTCATTCAATGTAATCAAAATGTGTGGTTTTAGATAAAGTATTAGGTAATGGTTTGATTGTATTTACTAGGATAAATTGTGTTCATGGTTCTTATAAATAACTGATTGAACCATGAGTATCGTTGTCAAATTAAGATAAGTTTACATATACTTATATTTATATCTTGTTACTAGGATCTTACCAAATTTAACTATGTGAAGGTGAAAATACATTGTTGGGTGAATGGTGAGCGCTGATATTCCGAATGGTGAGCGTTGATATTCCGAAAGGTGGCCATCCTAAACCTACAACTGAGTTGCAAGTCTTAGCCGCCTACCATGTATTCCCCACTTTATCACACGTGTGCTTAGTATTAGATCTCGCGAGTTCTAGAATTTAGCCGCAATTACACCACCCTTTATAGTATATAAACCGAAATCTCTACATAACAAAAGTTGCTACGATTTCCCTAATTAAAATTTTATCTTTTATCTCAGAGTTTCCAAAGTTGTAGATTGTTATGTGTAAATATCTCAAGATAAAATATAACCGTAACGAAACACGACACTCCTCTCAATGTCCAATCCTCCAAACACTTGACAAGTGATGATTGCTCACAGATATTGACACACTATTGCAAGAGGGACAATGGAGGTCTCATATTATGCTGTAGTATACGACATCAAGAGTACGTACTAGATGAAAATTACATGTAGATTTGTTTACGCGATACCGCACTCGTTAGCATAATAATATAACACGAATATACAGTATAAAACATTGATGTAGCTTACAAAGTACCACTTTCGTATACTAATGTAGGGTTTGTATAGGACGACCCTATCAAGAACGAAAGAAAGAACCATGGACGGGATCTGGCAAATATACCCAAAGTGTCCCGAAACAACAATAGATTCACCCCCAATTATATGGGACCAACTAACTGATTAGCGAAATGAGGGAGGGAATAGGATAAAGACGTATTTTCAGGTGGAAGTACTATATTTTTGTGTTGTGGGAAAATGCGTTCCTATTTATTTTATTTTTTCAGGCTACATGAGAACAGTTACAAGATGTTATATGAGCTTATTCTACGGCCCATAGACATATACCTTAAACTAACTTAAAAATACATATATATTATAAAACTGTATTAGTAAATAAATCTTAAAACTATATTAGTTAGTACAAAAATACCTTATAATTAAAAATATTTATAAATATATCTTAACCTAATGGGCACGTAATGACGGCAACGTAGCGCGGGTCGAGGGTGCGCGTATTGGCAGGTATCCCCTGACGCGTTTCCTATGCTTACGTATTAGACCTTTCATCTTCCTGATATTGAAGATAATTATCTTAAAAATAATCATTGAAAAAAAATTGCGTAAAATTTATGTGTAGGTCTTTATTTACTTCTCGTAAAGTCATTGTGGATAATGTCATGAATGCAGTCGATGATGATGATGGAATTCTTTTTAATCTATGGTAGATACAGTAATAGATTAATGATTAGTTTATTGAGGACAACGATAGGAAATGATTGGTCAATTATATATCCGTCAAAATTATCAATTACTTTCATTCGGTAGTTATCCCATAATTAAGTAACGGCTTATGGTGAAATATGTGTAATGGCACAGACTAGGCATTAGTACTTACATACAGAAATGCACTCCGCCGTTAAGCACATTCTTTTGTTTACATAGAACATTATTTGAACGTTAGGGTTGCCCAGTAAAGTAAAATGTATACCAGCATAATTTGACCAATAATTATGACGTTAATGCCTCCATATCAACTCTATGGTCAATGCCGTATCACAAACAAGAGACAACCCTTACTGATTTACAACTTCAAATTGTAGCTGACGTCACGTACTTTTTGGGGTTGTTAGGCGAGTGACAGGCCTGGTAATGGTTTTTGTTCTCAGTTTACGTAATATCCACTGAAATTCTTCTTACCTGATTGGCGAACAATAGTAACTAATGTGTACTAATTATACAAGACTAACTTGTCTACTAAAGTTAATACCTATCTATTCGTATTTAAATTGATTATGCATTTTAAGAACCAAATATTAGCATTCAATAGATAAAGAATTAACATAGTACCTAACCTAACTGAAGCATTAATACGTAGGTCACACTATAAGTTTTGCGTAACTTAAAAAAACAACATGTTAAAACCAAAATATTATGTTTATTGCTTTTCAAAATACTCTCCTTTACATTTTAAACCTTTTGTTTCTTGCGATCGAACCATTTTTTTAAACAGGAGGACCACAGATCTGAAGGCATGTTTTTTATGTGCTGATTGAACGCTATCACTACCTCTTCGGAGTTGGTAAAAGTGAAAGCTCTCATCAAATCTTTGATTTTGGGGAAAATACAGAAATCACAGGGTGCTAGGTCGGGGCTATGCGCAGGATGGGTGACGAGTTGTACTTTTTCGGAAGCTAAAAATGACTTTGTTTTGTTGACCGTGTGTGAAGAAGCGTTATCATGATGTAGGAGAATGCGGCTATTGGGTCGTCTTTCGCGAACTTTTTCTAACACCCTGGGTAAACAAATGGTAGAATACCACTCAGCATTAACACTCTTTTGATCTTCAAGTGGAATTGTTCAGATGGGAACCGTAGCTGCGAAAAAAACGTGATAATTTTTTTACCAACGTTTCTCGCCTGCCTCACTTTGTTGGCTTGTTCTCATTTTCAAACACCCATTCACAATATTGCTGTTTTTTTTCGGGTTCAAAACAATAAATCCACGTTTCTTCTCCTGTGACAATGCCATAAACAGCATTAGAATGTCCGTGGTCGTACTTTAGTAGCATCTGTGAGCACCATTCCACGCGAGCCCGCTTCTGCTCCGCTGTCAGTTCATGAGGGATCCAATGACAACAAAGTTTCCGAACTTTCAATTCTTCGTGTAAAATTTTCTGGATTTGACTCATACCAATTCCCAGTAGTCCTCGAATTGTCTCATAGGTAATCCGCGGGTTTTCTTCAATTAACCGCTTAACAGTAGCCATATTATTATCGTTGACGGCAGTTGAAGTCCGCCCTTCACGAAATTCGTCATGTAAAGAAACTCGACCTCTCTCAAATTCAGCAAACCATCACCTCACGGTGCTCAAACAAGGTGCTTCTCTCCCAAAAGCATTTTGAAGACGAGCGGCACATTCTTGCGGAGAGAGAGAACTTTTAAAATCATAAAAAATCATCGCTCTAAAATCTTTTCGACCTAATTCCATTTTCGTTGCATACGTAGAACTTTGAAGTATGATCAATTGACAAATGATTTCCCGCCAATTGTTTTTTTTTTATTACTAAGAAGGTTGCAACGTTTAAAAAAATATAACATTCCAAATTCAAATAGTTCCGATTAGCTAGAAGTGCAAAACTTTTAGTGTGCCCCATGTATAATAAATGCTCATGTATCATATTTCTGCTAATAAATATATATTTTTTTTTTTTTTTTTTTTTATATTCGTTCGCCAAATTGACGCCGCCCGCCTGGTGGTAAGTCGTGACGACGTCTAGCGATTGTGGGCCACTCTCACAGCACACAATATCGGAATCCGGGGGACGGCCTTGAATTTCGTCAATTCTTACTTAAGTGAGAGGGTCCAGAAAGTAGTGATCAATGGTAAACAGTCACCTGGTTCTCCTGTAGCAATGGTGGTTCAATTTTGGGACCTTTTCTTTTTCTAGTATATATTAATGATCTCCCTCACCTCATAAGAGACGACCACGAGGTAGTTTTGTTTGCTGATGACACTTCTTTAATATTTAAAGTTAAACGTGGACAGCGCGAACTTGACGATGTAAACATTGCCATCTCTAGGATAGTCCACTGGTTTTGTGCTAATAATTTATTATTAAATGAAAATAAAACTAAATGTGTAAGATTCACCTTACCTAATGTAAGACTTGTTAAAACCAGTGTTAAGGTTAGGGATGAAATAATAGAATTGGTCGATGACACTGTCTTTCTGGGCATAACGTTAGACTCCAAATTGCAATGGGGGCCTCATATCGGGAAAATTTCGGCCAGGCTTAGTTCAGCAGCCTATGCTGTCAAAAATATCCGACAACTTACAAACATTAAAACGGCGCGTCTTGTCTACTTCAGCTACTTCCACAGTATCATGACATATGGCATACTACTGTTGGGTAACGCTGCCGATATTGAATGCATCTTTGTGTTGCAGAAGAGGGCTGTCCGGACTATCTATGGAATGGGGTCTCGGGAGTCATTAAGAGATAAGTTTAAGCATATTAACATCCTTACAGTGTATGCACAGTATATTTATGAAATTTTATTGTATACCCACAAGAACAAAAGTAAATTTGTGAAAAATAGTGATAATCATAATCTAAACTTAAGAAATAAGGATAAACTGGCTGTTCCTAAATTTAGGCTTCATAAAGTGAGTAATTCTTTTGCGGGGAACTTTATTCGAATGTACAATACATTGCCAACCGAAATAGCAAATTTATCTGTCAATAAATTTAAAAAACTAATAAAAAGTAAATTGTGCCATAAAGCTTATTATAGTATTAATGATTTCTTAGATATTGGATAGAAACAGGCGTTACTTGGCGAAAATCCATGACAAAACAATGGTAAGTAAAAATTTTTTTAAGAAAAAACTTTTTAGCATTAATTAATAGCATTAATTTTTCGCAGAATCAAAAGGACAACAAAACGTCGACAATTGTTTCGCCTCTAAACGAGGTCTCACGCAGATCAGGTGTTTATTTGTTGAGTTGTGATGAATGTGGTTTGAAGTATGTGGGACAGACTGGCAGGTCCTTCGATATTAGATATAAGGAACATAGAGCGGCGTCCCGCAATGGTTGTCCTGAAAGGTCCCTCTTCGCGAAGCATCTTCTTGACACTGGTCATTCCTTGAACAATAGTAACACTTTTAAAGTTTTACGGTTATGTGAGAAAGGGTTCAAGTTAAGTGTTTGGGAAAGGCTAGAAATAGTTAGAAGAGATGCGGACACCTTACTCAACGAACAAATAGATTTTCACACATCTCCCTTACTTAATCTGTTTGCGAACAGACAGACACATTAACTGTTGTTGGTTTGTGTGTGTTATTTGGGTTTTCTATGCAACTTATCAAGAGACAGTAATTAAATCAAACAGATAAGGTCAAGTATTGGTGAATACCTATTTTTGGAACTTAGTTAGCATGATCTGAGGTTTCTACCCACATTGGTTATTGTAAAGAATCCTACATCGCGATAATGAAATTTGCACGCGTTTACTTATAAGCAAACACGTTCCAACCACGAATTTTGCTGTTCTCTCTGAGACAGTCTTGATAATGCCTCGTTTAGAGGCGAAACAATTGTCGACGTTTTGTTGTCCTTTTGATTCTGCGAAAAATTAATGCTATTAATTAATGCTAAAAAGTTTTTTCTTAAAAAAATTTTTACTTACCATTGATTTCTTAGATGACAAGGCTGCCTGGTTGTAACACGAATTGCTCCTTTCTAAATAACTCTGTATTAGATTTAAGATGAAATATTTTGAAAAAAGCCGAACTGAGTTTCTTCAGGGCTCTTCTCAGTCTCGTTGCATTTTGGAACCCTCGGTAGAGTCACACCAACTTTTGACGAATCTAAATAATTTTCTAAAAATTTCAAAGATAAAAAACGATATGATATTTTATTTTATTTTATTTTATACTATATAGAGAGTGGCCCTCAACTTGATGACCTACTGATGTGCCTCTTCACGCTCCGCTTAAAGAACCCAGGATTATATGTGGGAGGAAACACGTGCACAGGCAGGGCGTTCCAGGCCACTATCGTTCGGCAGAGAAACGAACGTTTAAAACGCTCGGTTCTCGCGAACATGCTATCCACTGTGTGGGAGTGGCTTCTCTGCCCGGCACGCGTTGTTCGGGATCGGAAGGAAGAGGGTGGGATCAGATTGAAGAGCTCTTCAGAACACTCGCCGTGGTAAATACGGTAGAATGCGGCCAACGAAGCTATTGTTCGGCGCTGAGCTAGCGGCTCAAGGCTTCCCGTTACCTCTGGACAATCTATAATACGGATAGCCCGTCGCTGCATAGCATCGAGAGCGTCCAGCAGATACTTCGCGGAGCCGTCCGTCTAATCACTCGGTCTAATCTGCGTCTTGTATAGCAGACACCTCTGGTCCGGTGTAAAGAATCGCTTTACCTTATTCAGTATTCCTAGTTTCCGCGAAGCTAGCCCTATACATCTTTCGATGTAGTTTTTATTATTGAGCTCTCGTCAAACGTCTATGCCAAGGATGTCAAGGTTGTCCTTCATTGGTAATAATGCATTCTGAAGAGAGGGTAGGGGAAGGAAAGGGGATTTCTTCGCTGTAAATGCACACGCCTGTGTTTTGCGGGCATTGAACTCGACCAGGTTCTCGGTACCCCATTGAGAGATACTGTCGAGGTTACGGTCGAGATCAGCCACGAGTCGTCGTCTCTCCTCCTCAATCTCAGATCGCCCCGCCGTCAGACGAACCGAGTAACTCCCGTGCAGTGTGTCTGTCATCTGCATAGCAATGAATGTTCCCGAGTCCCATTGATATGCAGAAGAAAGAGAGTTGGTGACAGTACGAACCCCTGCGGTACTCTGGCATTCACTTGCAAGAAGCGAAAAGCCTGGCCATCACAGAGGACCCGCACTCGGCGCTCGTTTAAGAAGCTGGCAATCCAGCTGCACAGTTGAGGAGGTAGACCATATGCCGGAAGCTTGGAAAGGAGCGAAGTATGCCAGTCCCTATCGAAAGCTTTGGCGATGTCCAGGCTAATAGCCAAGGACTCGCCATACCTTTCCATAGCCCCACCCCATACATGCCCATTTTGGCCTGAAGCCATATTGTCGATCAATGATTAGCGAGTGATCCTCTAGGTATCGCATGAGCTGCTTATTGTTAAGGAGCTCAAGCACCTTGCAAATGACTGAGGTGACAGCTATGGGTCGATAGTTGCCTGGATCGGATCGATCCCCTTTCTTGGGGATCGGTTGTACGTTCGCCTCCTTCCAGACCTCCGGCACGAGCCCCGTAGAGTACGACAGGCGGTACAAACGCGTTAATACAGGAGATAACTCAGCTGCACATTTTCGTAGCACCACCGCCGGAATGCCGTCAGGGCCACTGGCTTTCTGCGTGACGAGTGAACGCAGCACTGCCCGTACATCACATTGCCTGATAACAATATCAGGCATAGTGTGGCCACAGTTGGCGATGGCAGGGGGCTGCAGGCCACGGTCGTCGACCCGGGAATTAGCCGCAAAGAGGTCTGCGAGCATATCCGCTTTCTCTTGGGCTTTGTGAGCCAGTGTTCCATCTGGGTAACGCAGCGGTGGCAGCGAGGGCTGACAAAAGTTAGATTGCACGGCCTTGGCCAGTTTCCAGAATCCACGGCTGCCCGTGGGATGGGAAGTGAGCTCCTGACCAAGCCGCGGTATCCACTCTCTTAAAGGCCCTCTCACTGGATTTTGTGGCCCGGTTGTACGCTGCTTTGAGGTGGCCCACGTTTGGATCGCGCACAGCCCGGGCCCTGATCCCGGCGCGATATGCCAACTGTTTTTGTCAAACACATTTACTTTAATTTGTGATACACAAATACAGATATTACAAAACCCCCCCTTTCTGTGGGACCAACAAAGCCATTTAATAAATATAATATATTTTGGACGTTCTCACACAGTGTCATCAAGCCGTAGGTATTAAGCTAAGATAAGCTTGTGGTTTGGGAACTTAAAATTGGTGAAATGTTCCTCCTTAAAAATATAAAAATTGTCCAAATCTCGATAACAATTCGCTACGATGATAGATTGAGTAATACGTTACTTCATATTCCCAAAAAATCTTGATGTTTTCGAGACGAGATATTTATAAGCGACAACTACTTAGTAACAAAGTAAGTAATTATAATGTTGAACATAGGTACATTCCTGCGGCTATTAAAAACAGATTTTAGTTAAAATCCGTGAACGGAAATAACAGTTCTCGTTTCTAATCGCATCAAAACGATCTCGTGCTAGTCACACTTACGTTAACGCATTATGTAAGTGACTGTACATATTCAAGTCAAAAAACTAACGCCTCAAACGCGTTCCAATCATTGGCTCATCAACACTCACTCAAGAGCAAAGACTTTTATTGCTTTTATACCTAGAGTACATAATATGTGATGTAATTGTTGCACAGTAATTGCTGTGTGTTTATCACTAAAAGTTATTATTATTGTTTTAGTAAAATTGATGATTGAGTAAAAAAAAGATTTTGAAATTTAAAAAAGGTTTAGGTCAGGTACCCTAAGTGCATTTTAGTGTTAAATCGTAGAAAAGGAAAGCCCACGTGACACCGTTGTTCAGGAACCTATTCTGTTGTGTTTTTTACTTTTAGAGCCGTTTAGACCTATTCTTATTTTTTTCTTTATAAAATTAAGGATTTTAATTAATTAAAATCTTTATTAAATTAAAAAAAAATGAGCCAAAGTTAGATGTACAGATATGTTACAGACAACAAAGACCAAAAGACAAACTACAGAAAGAAAAGGTAACACACTTATAAACCATTGACCTTCACTTTATGATAGTTCTGTACTTGTATCTACTATTATGTTATTATATTATGTGGTTCTGTACACATGATATTATGTATGAATAGTGTTTGAACAAAAATAGATAATAATATATGCAGTGGAACAGGAAAAGATTAATTGTTGGATAAAATGTAAGAACACATCATTATAGTTTAGGAGTTAGTGGAATTTTATGCACCTATTTTATATCGGTTTACGACTTCTGGTGGACGCATTATACATTATACCGGAACTATTATTTTATAATTCTTCCTATATTATTATAATCAGTAGGATGTGAAAAATAGAACGTCCAAATGGTAGTTGTTATGCACAGATTAATGAGACTAGATAAACGGTCGTTCCCACTCCGTTTCCATCGCTTCCACTCCGAAAGGTTCTCTTACTCCAATCCTGCAGGGCGAGCACAGCGGTAGGAAGATTTTTTTTTTATATTTAGGTCAACAAATTTACGCCACCCACCTGTCGGTAAGCTGTGGCGACGTCCGGCGATTGTGGGCGACTCTCATAGTACACAGGAATACTATAGAGAGTGGCCCTCAACTTGACAACCCAGTAATGTGCCTCTTCACGCTTCGCTTAAAGAACCCAAGGTTATATATTGGAGGAAACACGTGCGCAGGCAGGGCGTTCCAAGCCACCATCGTTCGGCAGAGAAACGAACGTTTAAAACGCTCGGTTCTCACGAAGACTGTTTTCACGGTATGAGAGTGACATCTCTGCCCGGCACGCGTTTTTCGGGATCGGAAGGGAGATGGTGGGATCAGGTTGAAGAGCTCTTCAGAACACTCACCGTGGTAAATGCGGTAGAACGCGGCCAAGGAAGCAATTGTTCGGTGCTGGGCTAGCGGCTCAAGGCTTCCCGTTACGTCCGGACAGTCTATAAAGCGATAGTTTGTCGATAACCAATGATATGGCAGGAAATTTCAAAAATATATGAGGTCATCGATATTTCTAATCTGCGTCTTGTATAGCAGACACCTCTGGTCCGGTGTAAAGAATCGCTTTACCTTATTCAGTATTCCTAGTTTCCGCGAAGCTAGCCCTATACATCTTTCGATGTAGTTTTTATTATTGAGCTCTCGTCAAACGTCTATGCCAAGGATGTCAAGGTTGTCCTTCATTGGTAATAATGCATTCTGAAGAGAGGGTAGGGGAAGGAAAGGGGATTTCTTCGCTGTAAATGCACACGCCTGTGTTTTGCGGGCATTGAACTCGACCAGGTTCTCGGTACCCCATTGAGAGATACTGTCGAGGTTACGGTCGAGATCAGCCACGAGTCGTCGTCTCTCCTCCTCAATCTCAGATCGCCCCGCCGTCAGACGAACCGAGTAACTCCCGTGCAGTGTGTCTGTCATCTGCATAGCAATGAATGTTCCCGAGTCCCATTGATATGCAGAAGAAAGAGAGTTGGTGACAGTACGAACCCCTGCGGTACTCTGGCATTCACTTGCAAGAAGCGAAAAGCCTGGCCATCACAGAGGACCCGCACTCGGCGCTCGTTTAAGAAGCTGGCAATCCAGCTGCACAGTTGAGGAGGTAGACCATATGCCGGAAGCTTGGAAAGGAGCGAAGTATGCCAGTCCCTATCGAAAGCTTTGGCGATGTCCAGGCTAATAGCCAAGGACTCGCCATACCTTTCCATAGCCCCACCCCATACATGCCCATTTTGGCCTGAAGCCATATTGTCGATCAATGATTAGCGAGTGATCCTCTAGGTATCGCATGAGCTGCTTATTGTTAAGGAGCTCAAGCACCTTGCAAATGACTGAGGTGACAGCTATGGGTCGATAGTTGCCTGGATCGGATCGATCCCCTTTCTTGGGGATCGGTTGTACGTTCGCCTCCTTCCAGACCTCCGGCACGAGCCCCGTAGAGTACGACAGGCGGTACAAACGCGTTAATACAGGAGATAACTCAGCTGCACATTTTCGTAGCACCACCGCCGGAATGCCGTCAGGGCCACTGGCTTTCTGCGTGACGAGTGAACGCAGCACTGCCCGTACATCACATTGCCTGATAACAATATCAGGCATAGTGTGGCCACAGTTGGCGATGGCAGGGGGCTGCAGGCCACGGTCGTCGACCCGGGAATTAGCCGCAAAGAGGTCTGCGAGCATATCCGCTTTCTCTTGGGCTTTGTGAGCCAGTGTTCCATCTGGGTAACGCAGCGGTGGCAGCGAGGGCTGACAAAAGTTAGATTGCACGGCCTTGGCCAGTTTCCAGAATCCACGGCTGCCCGTGGGATGGGAAGTGAGCTCCTGACCAAGCCGCGGTATCCACTCTCTTAAAGGCCCTCTCACTGGATTTTGTGGCCCGGTTGTACGCTGCTTTGAGGTGGCCCACGTTTGGATCGCGCACAGCCCGGGCCCTGATCCCGGCGCGATATGCCAACTGTTTTTGTCAAACACATTTACTTTAATTTGTGATACACAAATACAGATATTACAAAACCCCCCCTTTCTGTGGGACCAACAAAGCCATTTAATAAATATAATATATTTTGGACGTTCTCACACAGTGTCATCAAGCCGTAGGTATTAAGCTAAGATAAGCTTGTGGTTTGGGAACTTAAAATTGGTGAAATGTTCCTCCTTAAAAATATAAAAATTGTCCAAATCTCGATAACAATTCGCTACGGTGATAGATTGAGTAATACGTTACTTCATATTCCCAAAAAATCTTGATGTTTTCGAGACGAGATATTTATAAGCGACAACTACTTAGTAACAAAGTAAGTAATTATAATGTTGAACATAGGTACATTCCTGCGGCTATTAAAAACAGATTTTAGTTAAAATCCGTGAACGGAAATAACAGTTCTCGTTTCTAATCGCATCAAAACGATCTCGTGCTAGTCACACTTACGTTAACGCATTATGTAAGTGACTGTACATATTCAAGTCAAAAAACTAACGCCTCAAACGCGTTCCAATCATTGGCTCATCAACACTCACTCAAGAGCAAAGACTTTTATTGCTTTTATACCTAGAGTACATAATATGTGATGTAATTGTTGCACAGTAATTGCTGTGTGTTTATCACTAAAAGTTATTATTATTGTTTTAGTAAAATTGATGATTGAGTAAAAAAAAGATTTTGAAATTTAAAAAAGGTTTAGGTCAGGTACCCTAAGTGCATTTTAGTGTTAAATCGTAGAAAAGGAAAGCCCACGTGACACCGTTGTTCAGGAACCTATTCTGTTGTGTTTTTTACTTTTAGAGCCGTTTAGACCTATTCTTATTTTTTTCTTTATAAAATTAAGGATTTTAATTAATTAAAATCTTTATTAAATTAAAAAAAAATGAGCCAAAGTTAGATGTACAGATATGTTACAGACAACAAAGACCAAAAGACAAACTACAGAAAGAAAAGGTAACACACTTATAAACCATTGACCTTCACTTTATGATAGTTCTGTACTTGTATCTACTATTATGTTATTATATTATGTGGTTCTGTACACATGATATTATGTATGAATAGTGTTTGAACAAAAATAGATAATAATATATGCAGTGGAACAGGAAAAGATTAATTGTTGGATAAAATGTAAGAACACATCATTATAGTTTAGGAGTTAGTGGAATTTTATGCACCTATTTTATATCGGTTTACGACTTCTGGTGGACGCATTATACATTATACCGGAACTATTATTTTATAATTCTTCCTATATTATTATAATCAGTAGGATGTGAAAAATAGAACGTCCAAATGGTAGTTGTTATGCACAGATTAATGAGACTAGATAAACGGTCGTTCCCACTCCGTTTCCATCGCTTCCACTCCGAAAGGTTCTCTTACTCCAATCCTGCAGGGCGAGCACAGCGGTAGGAAGATTTTTTTTTTATATTTAGGTCAACAAATTTACGCCACCCACCTGTCGGTAAGCTGTGGCGACGTCCGGCGATTGTGGGCGACTCTCATAGTACACAGGAATACTATAGAGAGTGGCCCTCAACTTGACAACCCAGTAATGTGCCTCTTCACGCTTCGCTTAAAGAACCCAGGGTTATATATTGGAGGAAACACGTGCGCAGGCAGGGCGTTCCAAGCCACCATCGTTCGGCAGAGAAACGAACGTTTAAAACGCTCGGTTCTCACGAAGACTGTTTTCACGGTATGAGAGTGACATCTCTGCCCGGCACGCGTTTTTCGGGATCGGAAGGGAGATGGTGGGATCAGGTTGAAGAGCTCTTCAGAACACTCACCGTGGTAAATGCGGTAGAACGCGGCCAAGGAAGCAATTGTTCGGTGCTGGGCTAGCGGCTCAAGGCTTCCCGTTACGTCCGGACAGTCTATAAAGCGATAGTTTGTCGATAACCAATGATATGGCAGGAAATTTCAAAAATATATGAGGTCATCGATATTTTCTGCGATATCATTGGTTATCGACAAACTCTTCCTGCCGTCATGCTCGCCCTGCGCCCCTGCAGGATTGGAGTGAGAGCTGTGCCATTATATGGCTCGTGTCTATGATGATGCCTTTTGTTGTTTGGATTTTGACGGTCCACAAATAAAAAGATGCGTTTTTGAAGACAAAATACGCGTCAAAAATTGACACAGTAACCGACTTCAAACTACCGAAATGGGACCAAATAGTTGTCGGAATGGGACCAAATTGAAATAGGAGTAGTAGCTTCCAATAAAAATTTTCAAAATCGGTTCACCCAGTCCGAAGATAAGAGGTAACTAACATTATAATTTTTTAAGCAAGTATTATATTAAAAAAAATTGGAAACTTCCATTATTGGAAACTTCCATTATTGGAAACTTCCATTATCGGAAACTTCCATTATTGGAAACTTCCATGATTGGAAACTTCCATTATTGGAAGTTGGTTGAAAATAAACAAGGTATGTATGTTTCAGAACATTCCAAAATTAAAAAGTTTTAAGAACCATTTTGAAATTAGATTTTTTTTATTTGAAAAATGAATTTATGCACAATAACTTTCTATTACATTGAACTTACTTTGTAAGTGTAGACATATCGAAATAAGTCCAATTCAAAGCTACAATGATCTCTTACGAACTCGTAAGTGTAACATTTCGACATTGGAGTTACAGTTTACGTAAATTCTGACGTATGGAAGAACTACTACGAACGTTGACACTAAAATAGACGTAGAGTTAAGACGTTTGCGTTTCAAATCGATTTTACACGCGATATGTCTTAAGAAGTCCAGTTACGTACATAACGGTATGCAACTAAAACAAACTTGCGACTACATGTTTTTCTCGTATATCTGAGAAATGGCTCTTGCAATTACTGCCGAAATATTGGACGCTTGGCGTCATTCTGTTTGTCTACTCCTGCGCTATTGTGTTAAGGAATAATAAAACAAAATTGTAGTGTTGTCCATCGACAGTGACACGAAAAGAAGAAGGATTTTTTTTTGGACAAAATTGATTTGACGGTTTAATGGACATTTGCTTCAAAACTAACCTCTAATTTTAACGGCAAAACAAAGAATGAGAGAAAACCCCACAAAATAACAGAATATTTTTTATTTCCTATGAAAGTACGATATCAATCTAATTTAATATCCGATTTTCGCTGTCATACATAATTATTTGTTACGAAACGGTGGTCCATTGCAAAGTGGGCAATCTCCTTTTACCATTCATTTAGTTCGTCCTATATCTATAACCTATATATTGATATTGTTAATGTAATGTATATGAGTCCATGATACTTGAAATAAATGAATTTCAATTTGAATAACGGACGCCCGTTTGACAAATTATATACACAAAAATGATCCTCGAGAACCACTCTATCCATTGGTGTAAACCGCATCAAAATTCGTTGCGTAGTTTTAAAGATCTAAGCATACCTACATAAGTAACTGAAGTGACTTTTTGTTTTATACTATGTTATGATATCGCTCGGACTATATAGTGGTATGTAATGTAACATCTGTCCTGACTATTGTAGTTTTGAATATTCTATGGCTTGCCCTTTATTACGTGGGACCGACATAGTTACTGGGGTGTGTAATGCACCTCTGCCTACTCCTTATGCGTATCTGTCTTTCTGTCATATAATAACAGTATAAAAGGTTTCACTAATGGATAGAGTGGTTCTCGATGAAGGTTTTTGAATAAAATTTGTCAAGCAGGCGAAGCCGCGGGCATCCGCTAGTCTATAATGTTTTATTCTTAGTAGGATTGCATTTTGGATGCGGGCTAGTAACTACTACTTAATGTCTACGTCCTACGAATGAAATCAACATCCCCTTAATTTCCTAGTTAATAAGGGGGCGTCCATAAATTACTTGAGGTGTTTTTTTTTTTTTTTTCTGTCCCTTCCTCACCCCCTGGTGAGATGTCGTGCGATTTTATTCAACCCCATCCCCCAATTTCACGTGAGATTTTTCAAAATGTGGGTTTTTACTTACTTATGTAAAAGCGTTGGATTGTTATTGTAAAAAGAAAGAAAAATTTTGCTTCGTGCTTTCATTTACGACTAGTTAAGACTGTTACTAAATCAATATTTGCTGAGTGTTTAATTATAAGTTTAATAAAAATTTTACAATAATATACTTTAATCGTAACTACTGTGATAAAAAAAAGAATATCTAAGTACTCTAATTCAGTCCATGGATAATCATGCGCGGTCTCAAGAGAGACTATTGGAACCAACATGTCCATATGATTTTCAGTAAAATCATCCGCTCCTTCAACTTCGTTCTGGACCGAACTTTTCTCTCAGTGGCTTCCCTGAGAAGCCGTTCAATCTCATGTTGAATGTGATGTATTAACTCTTCTTTCTTCGGGAATTTTGCTTCGCTGTATTCCATAATTTTATCACATCGTCCTGGCAGGACTTCTTCGATAAAAATCTTGATAACTCATTTTAATTATATTTATATAACCAATTAAAAATTTATTTTGTAATTGTAAATGTTTTACTCGACTCAGTGCATACTGAGTCGAGTAAAACATTTACAAGAATAAACAAAGCAGGTTGGAACCTGTCCGTGTGTCGCTGCCACTTAGCTCGTACGCTCTCGTTCATCGAGTCGCGCGTTCGGCTGACAGTGGCGTGAAAAGAAAGGACGGCCAACACTGTGCCGTAAATTCAGAAATTGAGCTATTTGGTATTAAACAAATATGGTGGTTTGACAGTCAGTAGATGTATAACGTCGAAGTATGAATGAAATTATTTTCTTTCGAACGAATTAGTGAATGATCTTAATCGTATTACGATTACGCTTAAGATTAAATCTTAAGCATGCACAATCTGAATTAAATAGACCAAAATAGTTTTTTTTTTTTGTTTCAATCAGAAAACGTGATATTTGCCGAGACCCCTCCTCTCTCCAACGTAAGATGAGATGAGATTTGACTCGACCCCCTCGCCCCCTTAAACATCTCACGTATTTTATGAACGCCCCCTAATAGGTAACTCGTAAAAGGCAAAGAATCCTTTGATTTTATTTTCCCAACCACTTTCATTTGGTACATTAACACGTTCGTACGCCTACCACATAAAATCCAACAGTATCGCCCCAAACGGACACTAGAACATGCATGTCACATATTTAACTGTACGCGTACGCATACAAAATTGATGCCGCGCTCCATTTACCCGCGAGTTGTAACTAATCAGATGAATTTATTGAGTAAAACAACTTACACAATAACTTCTTGAGTGTGCTCTCTTGAAAGCTCAGATACGAACGTGTTAGTTTGTGAATCGTCTTGCAATAACAACAATTACTATTGAAAATCTGGCACTTTGATTAAGAAATGAACTGATTAAACCTGTTGGAGGTTCTACCAGGCCTTGCGAATCTGGCAGTAAATATAGAAGCAATAATCTTAACGTTCATAAGTATTACTTTGTAACCGACATAAATAAAGACATTTTCATTTCATTACACTTCTAATTAAAGTTAAAATAACCGAAATTCATGAGAGAAACTACCTACTATGTATTCCAAACATAGGCTATACATAGTTACTTACAGGATGTCTATGATTCCAACAGTTTTACTAGCATATAATAATCTATGACAGTTCTCGCAACGTCAAAGCGTCAAAGTCGTTAAAACTATACGGGGTTTAATAAGGTCCTTGTGAGTCGCCTGCTGTCGCCTGTTCTCATTTATACCTTACCATACAACTGCCAACTGAACTATAGAGTACCTATTCTATACTCAATGCCAACGGAGTGATAATTAATGTGCTCATATACTATATGAATGCTTTCCTATGAACATTTGGAGTCATAAACCTAAGGATACAACTACGAGCTACTAAACAAGCAAGGCTGGCAACATAATAATATTATAAATCCATTATCAAAGGGAAGTCATTACTTGTTGGAATTACAACAATCCCATGCCTAAGTATTATTGTATGTATTCTGGTAAAATGATAATCACTTTGTAAGGAAATGCAAAAATATTTTTAAAGATGATTTATTTGTGTTTCTTAGTAGGAATGTTAACTATTAAATTAAACCGCAACAGTTACATATCTCTAGAGATTTTTCGTTGAATATTAATATCTTGACTGAACTTGGTAGGTAGGTACCTATTATGGTGCAGACTGAAATAGGTCTTATAAGTGGACAGCAAAGTTAAATACTATCATCCCCAAATAATATCACTTCATCATCACTATTACTATCACTACATATAATAAAACAAAGTCGCCCGTTCCGTATGTATGTTTTGATCTTTAAAACTACGCAACCGATTTTGCGAGGTCTATTGTTCGACCATAGGGCGACCACTAGTCACTATTCATGGTTCATGTAGGTATCGCATTTCTCTATATCGCAATTCTATGACCAAGCGTACTTTCATATATGATACTCGTAGTATGATGTTAGGTAACACCTATTTCCCATAAACCACGACATGTAACTATTGCGTGGCCTTTACCTGGCTCTTATTAAAGTAATTAAACCTTGTTGCCCCAAATAATTACAGCTAAGTACCGCCGATAGATAAATTAAACATTGCTCAAAAAATATTTTCGTATTTTGTGTATAATTTTCAACGCTGTTTATCTATTAAAGTTTGTTAATTTACTAATATGATTGATTCTACGTAGTTTGTCTGTAAGAACTAAGTAGACATTTCTCGAATTACGGTTATGTCATACTTTTTCGCAAGTCACAGTAATTATCTATAATACCGGTTCTTGAGTGATCAAACTACACTCGTAACCAATTTTTTTTTAATTAATTAGAAGTGCAATAATATAAATAGAATTTGACGCTGCCTCTTATGACTTAGGCACTGTTCATAAAATCCAAAAACTTGTAGTTCCTCATTCATGACTAATTCCCTGTTTGATTTATGGGACTGGTGTGGATAGATCGATGTATCGTTAATCCTAGTATAAGTTAACCAATCAACCAACCAATCAAAATGACATTACGATTACCTATGATAAAACAAAACAAAAAAATGAGTTGGGTTTTTGTGGAGTTCGTGGCTGGTTGCCTTTTAGGTTACCTCTGGCACTGGGCATAAATCCAGGCCCAAACGTTCAATTGCAATACCGAACAACGTTTCCTTGTCCCGCACCGCGAGCTAGTTCAGAGTAACTAGTTCTTCTGTGCGGGAAAAATCAAGCATTACCTTGACATTGGCGAAGACATCGATGAACATAGGAGCCAAATTTTTAAAAAAATAAGAAGAAATTCAAATAAATACTGTTACAACTTTATACTATTTAAATACTTGTATAAATAATAAGAGCTATGTAGATACAATTACATACATTGAGTATAAACGCTAGGTCAAATCATGACTACGAGATCACCCCGCAACGATTTATCATTCATACAGCGTTCAACGTACTCGATTATGAATTATGTTTTCATCGATTATGATAATTTCTTGAATACGAATGATACATTAAAATTAATGGCACACGAAATACAAATAAAGTTAATTTGGTGGATCTCACGAATTACGAATAAAAATAACATCAAAGTTTCAATTAATTAGATAACTGTATTAATTAAACTAGCGAAGTGTCAACATTTTGAGACTGGACAATTTTGCTTTCGTCCGTCTATCTGTATGTATGTGTGTTCCGGGCTAACAGCCACAGTTTTTATCTCCGATCTCCACGAAACGTGACACAAGTGTTCCTTAACTTTTATAAAAAAAAAATCATTGTGACTTTTTTTTGATTGCGGGGGGGGCATGTGGGGAGGGTACCCAAATAATGTTAAATATTATTTAATGTTAACAAAATAATAATAATAATATATGGGCGACCACTAGTCATAAAACACCTTCATTTAATGTCTACATTAAGTATTTTTCAATATTTTAATATTAGTCTCAGTAACTTTCAAAGCTTTCAACTAGTAGAAGTCTGCAGTATTGCAGTCAGTTCTATACCGGCCGATGGGATAGGTTTAGCAGAGTGCATCTGTACCTACCAGTACTATTACCAATTCTGTGACCTATCTATCCAATATAGGGAACGTGTCACCTAGTTTTAATTGGCTAGTAGGAGTCACTTTGATAATATTATTATTAGCTTATATGTATTACATTACGATAATATGTAGTAAAAACAACTATTTATCGCAACGAAATTTGTATCGCCTCAAAAAAAAATTATTAAATATTAAAAAAAAAAAAAACATGCAAATGTATGTAAATTGAAAAACGCGACGGACGGACAGACAGACAGACAAATTGTCGTATTAAATATATAGATGACAAAGAGAACATCCTGTTCTGTTTGAGCCAGTCTTGATAATGCCTCGTGGAGAGGTGAAACATATGTCGACGTTTGTAATGTCCTTTTTGTGCGAAATTATGCTATTATATAAAAAAAATAACATCATATTTACCATTGTTTTGTCATGGACTTTCGCCAGGTAACGCCTGACTCCATTCAGTATTATGTAGTAATTTCAACATTCAGTCAACCAATATTCAAGCCCGTGGATAAACTATTAAAATGAAATTAATGTACAAAAGCAATATTTAACCATTTCGTAACATGTTATTACACGTAGCTTGATACTCTTGCTCAATCAACACTATCAATCTAAACTAAACAAATAGATAGGTACTATAATTTAATTTTCTAATTATAAGTCCGAGTCCGAGACGCCCAGGACTTTAATTCCAACTTTCTCAGGAATCTAACTTTTCAAACATCAGTACAAGTCTTCGCATAAGTACATTTAGTTTTCAAATTTTTTTATTAAATCAATTCGGCTATATTGGACATAACCCACTTTCTAGAGTGCCCGGTGAAGGCAATAGGCTTGCCCCCTATTATGTGGGACTAAAAATACTGGCAAATTGTGTGTCTAATGCACCTCTGCCTATCCTTTCGGGGATATGTGTGATACATATCACACCTATATCCCCGAAAGTATGTATGTATATATAAATGTAAGTATGTGTGTATGTAATTACAAATTGGTGTTGTAATTTTTTTTATATTGTCACATTCATTGTTACTTTTATCTTTAAAATTTAGAATGGAACCTACTTACTTTGAATGTTAATCAGTGATTAACATTTAAAGTAATTAAAATAATCACTAAATATTGCCATTGAAGTATTTAACTCAAAGGCTTTGTTTGTAAATATGTATCAATATTCAGTAATGAGATAAATAACACTACACTGGCAAATACAGTGGCATGCACAGTTATAATTTTTGGGACTGACCATTTCAAAGGTAAAATGAGGACAGACGGACGTATAAGCCACAAGGTCACAACTAACAAAAAGGGTTCTGTGACTTGACCTACAGAGCCCTTAAAAAACACAGTAGGTACCATAAGCTGATAAACACTAGTCTTTGTTCTAAGTATAACAATTATAAACTGATAGGTACCTTTTCCTTTACTATAATATTTCTGACCTCGCGGAGTTTCATTCACAATCAAGTTGGTAGCATTTTGCGCAATTTCGGAAACTGCCTACTCTGACACACTGCTAATGACCCGCCGCATAACAAACACTGTTATGTCACTAGGCCATAAACAATAAAGATAGACATCCACCAAGTAACTTAGGTCAGCATAACACGGTCAATATTTATGGAGATGGTATTGGCTTTCTTTCAACATCTTCGTTTCAGAGATATAGGTAATGATGTAATAGAATGATGGTGCTATCCCTATATGATATATTTTAAATGCAAAAGTACATATTTTACTCTTGTTTTTCTGTCTGTTACGCTTTCACGCTTTTTTTTGCTTTTTTGGTCGAATAAGAATGGACAATAGTATAGATGACTGTCAAATCAAATCAGCTTCTGTTTATTAAATGTCAAAACGATAGACCTCAGAGGAATTTGTATGAAATCTACACTATGACGCCACTACTCTGTACCGTCAAATCACTAACTATTAGTGATTCAATTGATTATTAAAAATAAATACAAGAACGATATTTACTATGATTGAATACAATAAAAGTAAGTACATAGTTTGCAATTCTTTATTTAATAAATACATTTAAATTATTTATTTTGTTTGTAGGCATCTACCCTATTCGAGGTACCTACTACATGTTTGTGTTTGTAAATTATCTATGCTTATGGTATACACGATTCAAAGTCTTGTCTTGATCCATTAGACATCTAAATCACCAAAATTAGTGTTTAAGTACCTACATAATAGCTATAACTTGAAATAATAAACCGTATATAGCTTTATCGCCCCACACCGGTGAAATTTATATGCCTTACGTCATAATGGCGAAATCCATGGAGCGAAACGAAGCTTGTCATTTTGGTTCCAGTATAATATCGACATTTTAGTTATTTATTGAAGTTCTGGCCAAAAAATCGTTTACAACCTCTTTCTCTATGACCTGTCACGGTTACAAAATTTTACTGTGGCAAGACAAGTAATTTCCCTCCAAAAACGTTTATTTTTGGAACGTCTCCATGTTAGTCGGTCGGAGGTTAAGGGTCAATAGCATACACCTAGATTATTGTTAATACGTAATAATATATATGTATAAAATAATATGTTGTAAATAAACATGTATGACGAAAATGTTGCTATAAAGTTGTGTACAATAATTGTTGTGTATTTATTGAATGTGCACGTTTATCGTGTCTATAGCTTGTTCATGTTGCATCAAATAATAATATGTACTGACGTTATTTACCTACTTTTGCTTAATTTACTTATTTTGCCTTTCAAGCTCCTGGTATCGTGTTTTGTGCTGTCGATATGTAGCAGCAATTTATGTGATATTTGTATCGAGTGATTGTGAAGTGTCACACACACACACCTGCCGCAGGGTAAATCTAGGGTGTAAAAGTGAGGTTGACGTGAGTGTAACGTGTATAGGCTAACAGAGGCAATTTCATAAAACGACCCTTCTGCAGGGCCGAAACGACGCACTGAGCGCGGCGAGATTGTTGGATCCTAGATTGCGTTTGTGGCAGGTGTGTGTGTGGAGACACTCCCGATATCACCACGACCGCGCCGTTCACCATAGACTACCCTTGCCGCAGGTCTGTGTAAGGCACTTAATCCGGATCTGGTAAATAACGTAGGTACCTACATAGAATCATGTATATATCCCCGAGAACGATTACAATCAAAACCTAGTACTAGTATGTGACATAAGAGCACCGCTTTCCCTTACTGTCAACCACATTAGATAATCTGATGTCTAAAGCCACAAGTTATGAAATCATATGTAGGTACCTTTACCAACAGTAATTTTGCAAACCAAAATAATTACTGCAATCCAAAAATATTGTAACAAACGTGTAGAGCACAGAGCTTATTATGTTCGAATTCATAATCTAAAAGCATAGGTTTGTTCTTAATCTTCTTTTAATATAATAATAATACAATTTAAACGGGCTACCAATAACTGCACCAATGTCAAGTTTGGAAAAAATAACATTATGATGGGAGCAAGTTATTAATTACTCGTTATTGCAAGTGATCGTTTGACAGTTCATTTACGGCTTATTACGAAAGAAAATTGGAAAATAAAAAAATATAAGATGTATCTATTTGTTGATTAACAAGTATGTAGTGCATTTACACGTTATCTCTTTTACAAGTCCTAAATAGAAACGTCATGTACTCCGCAACCCTTGGCCGCGGCGTCGTACGTCAATTGCCGAGCGCCTCTGGTGGATACTGAAAGAATTCCCAGTGGCGCCCGGCGGCGCTGCGTGGTGGTCGGATGTTACCCCGCATCTTTGGGGTCGGGTTTTATCCCGCGTCGGTGAGTGAAGGCGTGCGTGGGGTGAAGCTCCACAGCGATCCTGGCGGAGTTGAGACCGCTGGGCCTCGATTTCTCGAGACGCAGGCCTGTGGTCCCGCTCCAGCGCCTCCTTGTGCCATTAGAACAATGAAGCAAGGGCTCTCGCTTCCAGGTCCCATGAAGGGGTCGCGGCTAGGAGACATGCAGCCTCTAGGGAGATCGTGCGGTACCCTCTTATTGTTCTAACGGCCAAGGTCCTCAACGATCTGTGTAAAATATCAGCATTGTTGGCCATCAGTCTCGGCGCCCATACGGGAGCCCCGTACACGGCCTTACTCCGCACGATCCCCAGGTACAGTTACAAGCGTTGGGTCCCTTTAAGTTGGGCTTCAGTCGCGAAAGCGCGGCTGTCGCCCCCGTCACTTTGGGGACCAAACTTCGGAAGTGTGGTCCGAAGTTCCACCGGGTCTCGAGTACGAGCCCCAGATATTTCATTGTGGGCTCGATGCCGATGCTAACGCTCTCTACATTTATGCTGGATCCTGGAGGTAGCCCGCGCTGAGGTCCGTTAAAACACAGAGCCTCGGACTTATTCAGTGCCACGTCCAGTCCCAGCCACCGTAACTGACCCACGACTTCAGCAATCCCAGTCGTGACCTTGAGTGTTGCCTCCTGGTGCGTTGCTCCGTGCCGAGGATATCGTCGGTGTAACAAGTTACGCTGACGCCTTCAGGCAACGCACCCCGCAACAACTAGGTATAGACCTACAATGGTTTTAACGCATTAACATTAGTAGGTATTAGGTACCAAGTCTTTACTTATGACTAAAGATTATAATAAGGTTTAAATTAGTAAGTAAGTAGTGTTAACCAACGTACAGTATCGTAATTATATATTCGACGAATTAGGAAATACATTAGGTAACAGCAACATGACAGATGCATCATATTTGAAACGGCATTGAATTAATGCGTGAGCGGGGTCCTAAGACTATGGAATTAATCGTTATTAAAGTCGTATACGGCGACAGCGTATACGACGACCGCATTGGTCTATGTTATTAAATTATCTGTCGCTCAGATAAATACAAAAAAGAAAACATTCGGAACCTTCAAGTACTTGTACCTTTTGCTAACCATGTGTTTGAAAAAGGCTTCTTAATTAACCAATTTTCTCATTTAATTCCAGATGAAACGAGGGACTTAAACGCAGAATCATCAGAAATCATATCAGAAGCTGTTGCACCTCCACCAGGAGTTGCGCAGAAATACCAGGAACCAGTAGCCGCCGCCACAGAAGACCATACAGACCACTCAATAGAACTAATTGGCAGATCACAAACTTTCTTCCCCTCCTTCGCTAACTTCTTCGAACCGAGACAGCAAAATAACTACGGACTCGATAGCTACAATCAAGAAGCAGCTTACAATCAAGAAACAGCTTACAATCAAGAAGCAGCCTACAGTCAAAGACCTAATTCTTATAGGTCTTTGCTGAATTACCCACTGTTTGCAGGCTTTAGAAATTTAGACAATTTCGGCAAATCAAGCACTCCGACAGCAGCACCCATCGTAGAAGCAAATCCAAGTGTCTTAGGCTCTGGTAACTTTGGTATCATCAGAGGTGGTACTTTCTTAGGACAAAATGATGATGATGAATACAGTGATGGTTTTAATGCTTACTATAATAATGGTCACGGCCGACCCTCATACGATCCCGGTTACATAGCGAATCCTAGACCAAACTACAATCAAGATCAGTTCGCTAACTTCAGAGATTTCGCTGACATCAATACTCCTTCCAACTCCGCTTATTCCCATTATGTTGTAGTGTACGCAAATAAAAACTCAACTATGGACGAAATTAGCGAAGAATCTAGAAGGGTATTAGCTAAACCCAAAAATATAATTGAAACGTTAGAAAATATCGACAAAACGACAAGTGCACCCAAATTATCAAAAGCCAAAGCCAAATTAGCAATCACTAAGCAGAAAATGTTGAACAAGAAAGAGCAATGGAAAAAGACAAACTCTAAATTCGTGAGTCCAAAACATGAATCTGAAGAACCCCTACTAGCATTAAGTTAAATTTAGTGAAAATACAAAGACTTGCGTTATGTAAGTGATTGAATTATCCTTAGAAGTTCTGTGAAACACAGTTCGTGAAGCTCCAAGTGTTAAGAGGAGTTGGCTGTCTAAATTTAATTATTATTGATAAGTTTGTGGACAAATTGTGAATACGACAATGAATGAATGTTGCTGTCTGTTAGTGTAAATTTGATGGTGAATATTAAATTAATTTTTAAATATCTATAAATCGTTTTATTACCCTAAAGTTTTTTTTTTATATTGGGTTCGCCAAATTGACGCCGCCCGCCTGGTGGTAAGTCGTGACGACGTCTAGCGATTGTGGGCCACTCTCACAGCACACAATACTATAGAGAGTGGCCCTCAACTTGACGACCTACTGATGTGCCTCTTCACGCTCCGCTAAAAGAACCCAGGATAATATGTGGGAGGAAACACGTGCACAGGCAGGGCGTTCTAGGCCACTATCGTTCAGCATAGAAACGAACGTTTAAAACGTTCGGTTCTAACGTATGAAGGCACATGCTCTAGCACAGCATAAAGTAATAATAGGTTCTCGGTGATGACCGCTTAGAACGTGAAGTAAACTGAACCATTAAGGGGTGTAGTCTACCTAAACAACAATGCATTGTAACTGTGTATGTCCTCAGGGAAAGAGAACTCCAAGACGTATGTAATACCTGTATGACAACAGATTGGGAATATACTTGAATTATGCAGTCGGTAGGTACTTACCTAATTACCATTACTGCTATGGAAATTACTCCAAGTCTGGACTCGCAACAAACGTAGTGTCTCCGTTTATAAGAATTATACTATATTAATTAAGGATGTATAGGTACTCAGCTGATCGAGGAATTAATGAAAACTACCTATAGATACTAAAACTATACAAGTACTTACCATCCTTAGGAGGTATAGTGGGTTAAGGGTCCTATACGGACGGAACCAATCGTAAGTAAATAGATAGGTATCGTTCGCGAGGCCTAAGCTAAGTTTTCCATTCATTGTGTAAGTGATCACGAAAACTAGAGTAAAACTTTGTGTGTACAACACATGTCACATTATAGTCACATTATACGTTCACGTACGTGCACTCAATGCACACAAATGTGCACACAAATGCAAAGCTTCTTCATACGCTTTACTGAGTCACAAAATAAGCTAAGTAGGTACATGAGACTGTCTGATACTGCTGAAAGTCCAAAGACAATAAAATTACTCTACTCTCTACTAGTATAATTTATTCATCATCAGTAGTCGCCCATAGTAGGTACAATATAAACACAAAAAAAAATACAAAAACACTAGTACCAAGTTTCCCGGATATAAACAAACTCGGAACACATACAGACAGATAGACGGACGAAAGTAAAATTTTCCAATTTCGAAATTAGTGTAATAATTATATAGCTAGCGTCATCTTGTGTCGAATAGCCAAATCTCATACAATTAACCGCCTCCATAAGGTGTAGGTGCCAATACTAAATTAGTTTCACACTAGATGGAGTGTTTTAATCATAAATATTCACCCCAGATTCACCCACATATCATTTAAATCTTGTATTTTATTTTTCATAGTTAGTTTTTATTAATCACATTTCTAATCACTTCAGAGTCAGACATGACTTCGTAGGTCTTTTTGCCTAGAGCATCGTGTTACCACAGTAAAAATAAACCATAGATAAATAATATGACAACTGCGCAAAGTTATGGTATCCGCAGCAGCCCAGGCCTACTCAAAAAGCCTAAAAAAAAAGAAAGAAAAAAATGTGCTGTTGACGACGTTCGTGTGAATTTAACTAATTTTGCCTATGAATTTATTTATTAATATTAAAACCTGCAGTGAACAGCATTATAGTTTAAGTGTACAGCATCTGGTTATCAGTGCTATGTGAAACTTACAATTTTTGTTGAGAGTTAAACAATTTTACCAGGTACCATGTATTCCGGCAAAGATGCCGCTAATACGGCGTATCCCACACAGTGGGCTCTGAATCCTACAGCTTATCAGGATATAGATTCTAGTCAGGTTGACTGGGCTACTTTAGCCCAGCAATGGATGGCTATGAAGGATGCCGCCATCGTGACGGGGCTACCTACCGTCTGTCCGCCCGTGAAGCCCGATGAGGAGGGCGAAGCTCCAATGGAAGTTGAGAATCCAGATAATTCTGATGGTCCAATAACTCCGGATGCTGAATGGAATTCGAATACAAATTCGTGGGGTGCATGGAATAACCAATGGGGTATGCTTATTTATTATTATCATCTACTAGAGTTTCATGCTTGAGGTTCGTAAGCTGGTTTTAAACTGATAGCAACTGAGACAATAATCACAAATGTACATGAACCCTTTAGTACATCCATGGTTAATATTTAGTATGGAATCAAGGTAATGATTTAGTTCAGTAATTTCATTTTAATGTAAACAATCTGTCGCAATAAATTTTAGATTATTCAAACAAACAGTAGTTTTCAATGTACAAACTACTTATAATTCAAAAATTGAAATAGAATTCAAAAAGTATGTCAACATCGCTAGAATAATACATATTATTACACATTCAAGGATACAGACATTCTTGTAGTATGCTACCTCAAAATATGAATAGTTTCAATGTAAAACAAAATTGAAAATGCATACACATTTTAATTGGATGAATTACATATGTCAGTCGGTAACTGCATTTCATGTTAATTTGAAAAGGAAACGAACTTTCAATTATAAATAGTTTTATAAGGGTGGAGGTTTAACCTTACAAACTCACAAAGAAACCTAAACTAAAATTACTCTTAATCAGTATTTATCTGTCTCAAGGTTGGGGATGGCCTGGCTCAGGCCCAGGAGATGGCAAAGCAGCACCAGACCCAGGTTTAGGAATACCACCTTTAATGGATGGATATGTGCCCCCAGAAGCAGCGGCGCCAGCCTCAGGGTAAGGATCCCTAATGTGTTATTATTTTTAGTTTGGAGTATCATAGATAGATGTATCTGTCACCCATCTAATACTGGTAAATAGTTAGTTTGAATCATTTACAAGGGTGGCCACTCCTTTGTGTCACAGTTGTGGAGTTCACATTATCATACAATACCACAACACAATTTAACAATATGGTCATTTCATTCAATATGGACCTTGAATTACCAGTATTAGTACAGATACCTTACATAAGGAGTAATTCTCTCAATATTAACTAACTACTGAGTAGCACTCATTTGATTAACTGTCACACTATCAGTGATATCTGAAGTGATTATTACAGATAAATGATAATTTCAGTGATTAATGGTAATTTTATAGAGGTCATCATTAATCTAAGCATAAAACACAATAGGTTGTAAATGGATGCATTTTCGAGTCAAAATTCAGAGTGGTGCAAATTTATTAAGCATTGAATTTGTATTTCTTTTAGTTTCTGCTAGTACTTAGAGGGTCAAGGTACTAGTAGGACTTACATTCTAAAGTACATAACTAAAACTAAACTATTAAAAAGTAATTAGTCTAACTCTAGTCCTTAAACTATCTTCATAGCAATTTTCATTAAAATCAGTTCTTCTATACAAACAAAACAAATCTTTAGCCTCCCTTTTTAGGTATTTTGGAGATTTAATTGAGATCTTTAACATTTTGAATTCTTCTTTTGAATAGGTGGCTCCATCGTTCATCAATGATTTTCCAATATTAACGTATTGTTTGATAGTTCCTGGCGTGGGACAAGTTATGTAATGTTGTTCAGTATTGTAAGTGAGCGTCTGGACCTCGATTTTTGTGAAGCATCTTAGTTAACCTAAAGTGCTTCCAACCATGCACTCTATACAAAAACCGAAGTCGTACCAGTTGATTCAACTGATTAAATAATAATAATTGTAAAACATGTAGTGATATCAACAGTTATACAACCACTACTCCGGCGCCTACGTTCCAACATGGCTACTGGACAGCAACCCAAGCCGAGCAGACGGGCAGCCGAAGCAACAGCTCCAGTAGAGATAGAAGCTCAAAGAGCAAGAATAGAGATAAACCTAGGAATTCTAGACCTCCAAGGTAAGGAACCTTAGTTTTAATCATTATGACATTGAGGCTATTTTGCTTTTGAGGAATAGCTGAATTCAGTAGACTACTATAAGCTAATTAGTTGTATGATATTATCAGGTCAAGTGCATCCTCCAAAGACGATAGCTACTCATTACAATCTAGTTAAATTAAAACTAAAGAGATAACTATTCCACTAAATCTAAATAGAGAACATCAACCACTCAATTTGAAGTCATACACAGCATCTGAAAAATAAACTGCATCTACATATTTGTATGTTTGCGAATAACAAAATAAAAATCTACTGGACTGATTTTCATATGGTTTCCACTCTCATGACGAAGGTTAAGCGGAATATTTAATTAATTTTAAATAGATTCGCATGTTTTATGAAATTGCAGGTATGTAACATTGACCCTGACTGTTGGAAGTTAGGTTCGCAACACTGAATGGTTTCTACTATATATGATGCCTTGTAATAGTAATACTTGTGTGTATGTGTAGTTATGGGTTGCTTGATCTGTCCTAGCTGGGTGAATGTTGGTTTTAATTACAAAGTGGTTTTGAATTACTATACTGCCCTGTAACGGCAATGTAGGATTGACAAAATTACTGGCAAAGTTTGGGTGTATAACCTCACCTCTGCCTCGTTTCGAAACCGAAGTTATCGTTTGTGAATACGGGTGTGAGTTTATATACAGAGAACTTACCATCATATCCTTGCCGTCATAATATAAATTATTAACTAAATGGTATGTTCTTATGTTTTAGGGACAAAATGTCAGTGCTACCCCCAGTGATAGACCCAATAGTGGCACCAAATATGATGTCCAGTGCCACTATAGATGCAGCTAAACGAAGACAACTACCAGCTTGGATTAGAGAAGGTATGGCTCTTTTATCTATGTGAATAAAAATGAATGTTGACAAGCGCATAAGTCGAGAACGGCTCGACCGATTTTGAATTTATTGGTATGTACCGCAAGCACACGGGATGTTTTATTAAATAAAAACTAAACTACGCGGGCAAGGCCGTGTCGAAGCGGTTATTGTGACAAGGTTCCATCCCACTATGACATTTCTAAGGCCCAAGTCTTCCTCATTTCATTCATTCACAGATTCATTGCAATGAATTTACTGACAGACAGCTGAGTATCAGTGGCATGTAATGGTAATAATTATGCTCTGTGACGAAACGCCCTTCGGGAATAAAGATTTATTTCGTGTGTTGTAAATGTAATGCAAGTTCGATTTCGAGAGAATTCGAGAGATTTTCAATAGATGGCTCTGAAGTAAACCAATATTCCATAACCAATATAAAAAATCACAAATGCTGTAAGACTCCTATGACTAAAATAAATAATTTAAATGTATTTGTTAAATAAAGAATTCCAAAAGAAATTAGAATATATTTCTTGTATTTATTTTTAATAATCAATTGAAATAAAAGAGACGTCATAGGCTTCTATTTCATACAAATTTTCTATGAGCCTTACCGTTTTGACATTTAATTTTAATAAAAAGAAGGTGATTTGACTTGACAGTCACCTACCCTATTTTACTTTTTTTTTAACAATTTTTTTTATGCAGGTTTAGAGAAAATGGAGCGTGAAAAACAGAGAGCCATCGAGCGTGAACATGAGAAGAAGCTGAGAGAAGAGGCAGAGAAAGAACAGAAGAGATTAGAGGAAGAAGAATTGGAAAGGATCAAAGCTGCGGCCGGTGACCAGCCGCTCATACCGCCGAAGAGCAAATTTGTTAGTACCTTTTTTAGTTTACTCCTATCCCATGGGAACACATTACCGGGATAATAACACCCGTATTCACAAACGACACTATTAAGCGCGCGAACGCTATGCGCTGAAAAATTAATACGTTTTGACAGCGCATAACGTTTGCGCGCCCCATAGTGTAGTTTGTGAATATGTGTGTAAAAGTAACCTGTACCACTCAGGGATAATGTAACTACATATCCCTGAGTGTTGTGTTGCTGTCGTAATTGGTAACGATAAAACTATATCACGCGGACGGAGCCACGGTAATCAGCCAGTATGAGATGTTATCTCTAATAGTTAAGCCCTCCATAGTGGGATAAAGTGGGGAACACATGCAAGGCTTGTGAGACTTCGACTCAGTTGTAGGTTTAGGGTGGCCACCTTGCGACTAGTCAGCGCTCACCTTCACCATGAGACGTGTGCCCCCCCCTCTACCTAGCCACTGGCGACTCAGTTGTAGGTTTAGCGTGGCCACCTTGCGACTAGTCAGCGCTCACCTTCACCATGAGACGTGTGCCCCCTCTACCTAGCCACTGGCGACTCAGTTGTAGGTTTAGGGTGGCCACCTTGCGACTAGTCAGCGCTCACCTTCACCATGAGACGTGTGCCCCCTCTACCTAGCCACTGGCGACTCAGTTGTAGGTTTAGGGTGGCCACCTTGTGACTAGTCAGCGCTTACCTTCACCATGAGACGTGTGCCCCTCTCTACCTAGCCACTGGCGACTCAGTTGTAGGTTTAACGTGGCCACCTTGCGACTAGTCAGCGCTCACCTTCACCATGAGACGTGTGCCCCCTCTACCTAGCCACTGGCGACTCAGTTGTAGGTTTAGGGTGGCCACCTTGCGACTAGTCAGCGCTCACCTTCACCATGAGACGTGTTCCCCCTTTACCTAGCCAAATTTGGTAACATCCTAAAAGCTGCTTTGGATATTCATCCTAGTAGAATCAGCTTCAGGAAGAAGCTCTTGGCAATCCAAGGTCTTTAAGTAGGTTGTTGGCGTTGTGTGGACTCGAAGATTTGCAAAATGTAAAAGCGCCATTTGTGTGCTGCACACGGGCCATATGCAACATCCACAAACACCACCACATATTCATAAATTTTGTGTGGACTAGCCGCACAATATTGACGCCCATAACCGCCACAAGCTACAAAAACTAGCCCGACCAGTGAACAGAAAAAACATAGAAGCCTAATTTCAAACAAAATCTCTCAAATAAACGGTTCCACGCTACGAGGGTGGATTGAAAAGTAATCGGCCTAACGAAGAAAATAAATACATAAATAAATGAAATATATTTTTATTTTTCAACGTAATCACCATCAAGTTCAATGCACTTTTGCCATCTTCCCCTCCAAGCATTTAGTCCGTTGAAAAAAAATGATTCTTCCTTAGAGTCAAAATATGCGTCTACTGCTGCTTTGACCTCGTCATTTGTCAAAAATCTTTGACCTCCCAAGTGCTTTTTTAGGTTAGGGAACAGAAAAAAGTCTGACGGTGCCAGATCAGGTGAATAAGGTGAATGCCACAGGTACCAGTTCAAAGCCACAGTTGTGAATTTCTGCCATTGATTGGACAGACGTGTGAACACGAGTGTTATCTTGATGAAACAGGACTTTTTTTTCTGATCGTTCCTGGACCTTTTTCTTTTATTTCCTCTCGTAAACGACGTAGTAAGGTGCAGTAATAATCAGAGTTTATAGTCTGACCCCTTTCAAGATAATCAACCATAATCACACCCTTCGAGTCCCAGAATACTAAAGCCATCACCTTACTTGCCGACAAAATTGACTTAGCCTTTTTGGGGGGTGGTGAACCAAGTCTTTTCCACTGTTCTGATTGTTGTTTTGTTTCCGGTGTACAGTAATGAACCCATGTTTCGTCCATAGTAACAAAACGATTCAAAAAATCACATTCATCAGCTTCAAATAACTCCAAACAGTCGCGTGCAATAGTCAATCGCGTCCTTTTTTGCCCAACTGAAAGCAGTCGCGGAACCCACCTCGCAGACACCTTGTGGAAACCCAACACGTTGACTATTATGTTTTGAGTACGTTCATAAGAGATGCCTGTAATCTCGGCTATCTCTCTAATTTTCAATCTGCGGTCTCCCATAATTAAGTCGAGTATTTTTTTTTTACATTTTAGTCAGTAGTGGACGTCGAAGGCCTTCCAGAGCGGGCTTCGTCTTTCACACTCTCTACCACACTTGAATTCTGCTATCCATTTTATGACGGATGAATATGAAAAAGCGCAATCCCCTAATGTACTGACCATATCATCATGGATGGCTTTTGATGACAGCCCCTTCTTATGGAGGTACTTAATGACGGCAGGCTGCTCGATTTGCTCCATTTGCGGAAATGATGTCACATTGCTTTGTTAGTAAATTTATAAAATTAAAACTAATTATCGCACACGTTTCAAACTTCACACAATTAACAGGTCTGAACTGAGCCAAATAATGTGGGTAGATTTGATTTTTAGAACTAAATGGATCAGTGTTAAGCCGACTACTTTTCAATCCACCCTCGTATATTTTGTTTTCTATGAACACATTACGAAATTATGATTGGTTCTATTGTGACTGTATGTCTCTGGTTGGCTAGCAACTATCGCATGATTAGCGCGTGAAATGACAGGCCGGCTGCAAGAATCAGACACCTTCGCAGCGAACGACAAGAACTGCGTTAGATCATTTTTGAGTGCTAAAAATGCTATAATGGTTTTTTCCGTTCACAAGTGACGAAAAAGTACGCCTCTGCCTATCTCTTCACGGGAATAGGTATGTAATATGTATATATTTGGTCTAATTTGCATTTTCTTACAGGAATCAGATTCGGAAAACGAAGATGAACAGAATCAAGAGGATATAAAAGTGGACAGGAGCTCATCGAGTCCCGTGAACGACGAGCCAGCAATAGAAACGGTGGAAGTCAAAGAACAGAGAGAAGAAGTAGTAGTAGCCCCACTCGTCAAGAGGAGTAAAGAGGAGATCATGCAAGAAGTGGTAAGTGGCTTGTTGAGTGGTTATAGTCTTTTTCATAGGAAGCGTCCGGAGACGGTTGCCCTATGTTCGGGGAGCGCTCCTAAGCACCACGGCTAGGCTGGGATTGAAATATGACGTCATCGAAGCGTTTGAAGCCTCTTTATACGGCACACGCTATCAACAAAAGCTCGCTGGACACGGCTTAGGTATAGGATCTGGACTTTCGACCAAACCCCCGAAGAGGCCACATAGGTGGTCAAAGTCCGCCGGGCGCCACTGGAAATACCTTCTGCGTGCTAACGAGAGACGCCCGGCAACGGACGTGAGAGCGGCCGCGGCCTTGGGTTAGCTATAAATTACCTCAAAAGTTGTTTTGTGTCAACATGACCATCATCTATTAATTTTATTACTTAATGAATTTGACTTTTTTTTAAATAAATAATAAAAAAAATTGTAATAATCGTACAGGTGCAATACCACGTATTTCCATTATGTTTTTTATTTATTAACAATTTTAATCTGAAACCAATTTTTTTCAACAACAATAAAAAATATAGTTGTTTAATTTTGTCGCCATAATCTATTTATTCATTTATTATTTTATTAACGGACGCCCGCGACTTCGCCTGCTTGATAAATTATATTTAGTGAAGGCATAAAAATGGTAAAACCTCGAAACCCAGGGACAGTCAATTAATCTTGAGATAACCTTTGGAAATGTGTTTTTAATAGTATATAAAAAAATGTTAAAAAATATATTTTGCGCGCTCTCAATTTTTAATTATTATTAAGCAATTTTTTTATTATATACAGGGTTACCTCTTCCCGTTCAGGGGTGGTAGTTCCCACCATTTCTGACAAATTTCACCTTGGACCTCTGCCCCCCAACCTAACCCTTTTCAAGTTATAAGGCTGTGAAGATTTTTTTTTTAAATGCCGATTTCTTGTCTATTGGCCTATCTTTTTCGTTTATTTTTGTTCAAATTTTTATTTTTATACGATTTTTGTGTAGCAGATTAGTTTCTTCATCATTATGAAAGATAAAATTAGAGTTACCTCAACTAAATGGGTCGTAGATAGGAGATTGATAGTTATAGCATCAATAAAAAATCAGTACAAATCAAACTTCAACCAGCAATAGTAAAAAAAATCTATGACACTTAGGCTGCAGACACGCTTCAACATATCTACGTTTCATTAGCTATTCAACAAGGTATAACAAGCTAGGCTACTATTGAAGGTCTTGGATAAAAACTTTGATAAAAGCTACCCAGGCAGTAGTAACAACAAAAGCATTCCGTTAGGTACAGCCTCTATTGTCCTCCAAGGGTTGACCCTGCTTCTAAACTGGACTCTGACACTATTTTCCAACGTATCTGCGTCATATATCAGATACTCTTGGTCTACATAACCCTGTATATAATTAAAAAATTGAGAGCGCGCAAAATATTTTTTTTAACATTTTTCTATATACACTATTAAAAACACATTTCCAAAGTTTATATCCCTTTACACCCGAGAGAAGAAGTTCTTCTATATCGTGTTTAAATGTTACTGATTATCTTCCATAATGTTCACAAGTTATGGGAAAAATATTGAAAAATATCCTAGTGCACCTGGTTTCCAGCAATCAGACCCTCACGATCGTGAGTTTCAGGAAATAATTGTAAGTCGCACGATCGTGGATCTGTGTTATTATATGGCAATATAACAAGGAAAATAGTAAAATATCGATTGATTACTATAAACATTATATTTATTTTAATAAAATATTACAAGATCAATGCTGGCGATCTCGATCTGTCATTTGTAGATGGCGAACATCTTGATTCTCGCGCAATAGATCGTGATTTTCGCGAAACCGTTCTTAAATTTGGCGAGGCTGGCAATGACGGTGACGGTGGTGGTACTATTACCATGGAGGAAGATGGTATTTCTTCGTCATCCAGTTCTTCCTCCGACACCTCGTCTGCAGTGTGCCGGAACAAGACCTCTGGATCGAATTCTGTTTCATCTTCGTCCAAATCCTCAAAATCTGAGATATTTCCGTTCGTCAAAAGTTCACAAATTGTTTGTTCCGTGAGTGAATGCTCTTACATAAATGAAGGTGAAAGACAGAGTAACGCTTGTTATTAAGTTTACCTAGTACAATCGAGGTACCACGATCGTGCGAGTTTAAATTTTGAGGAACAGTATCAATCGATAAATAACGTAATGTACAATAAACACATGTAGCATTGTTTAACAGCTAATAAAGTAGCGATTTACATAAAAAAATGTTAGTAAACCATTAGCATTACGAAAATATCAAATACTTGTTCGAGCGGAGTGGTCAAACAACGCAGCCATCTCTCTCGTGTCTTCCGGTCCACTGACGCGTTTCAACCTGTGTGTATGGTAATAAAGTATGTTTTCGCGAGTACTCAGATAGTCTCATGATCGACTGACGATGGTTCCGTCCGCAAAAGTTGTTTTGTGTGCAGTGTAGATTTTTTCAAAGTCAAAACTCACGATTCCTTAAGCTCGGGTGTAAAGGGATATAAAGATTCATTGCCCTGGATTCCGAGGTATAAATCTTACGGCGCTCCACTAATTATAATTATATTGGGGAAAACCGCATTAAAATCCGTTTCGTAGTTTTAAAGATCTAAGCATTCATACAGACAGAAGCGACTTTGTTTTATAATATTTATGTAGTGATAGAGATTTTTTATAAAACAATCGGTTGAGTCTTAAGTTTTTCGTGTAGGTAAAGTAATTTAGTGAAATAGGTGGTCCCTTACGAAAATACCAAACGTCACTGATATGTTACCGGACGCTTCCTATGTGAAAAAGTTTAACTATAGTTCCTTAACTACTGGTAGATGGCGCTGTATCGACGACGTAAGTCGCACAGTGATTGACTGAGGGAGCGAAGCGACCGAAGTCTCCGTTTCAACTTGCAGACTGGGGAGAATTTCTTTCGTCTGTACCTCTACATCTACGGGTTCTGTCAGATCATGTTTGCGGCCGTATTTATCAACCGATTTTCATGAAACTTTACACACACACTCCTTGCTTACAATGAATACCATGTGAATGATATTATTTGGATTGGATAAAAATGAAAGAGTAATAAAAAAAATTGAAAAATAAATTTTCTAAACAAAGCTTCCGAAGTCTACGGTTCACAGAACCACTAGTAATATTATGATCACAAGTTACGAGGTCTTGGGCTAGTGAAGTGTTGGTCAGTTGGCAGAACGTTCCTCCTAGAAAGTGAATAGTCGCTGGTTTGAGTCTAGCCCAAGACTATCCTTGAGTTCGATTTTTGCCGAGCGCGTTATGACCCTTGGCGCTCCGTAAAAAAACGGGTTCCAGACGCTCACTTGCAATACCGAACAACGTTTCTTATCTTGTCCCACACCTGGAGATAGTTCGGAGCAACTAGTTCTTCTGTGCTATCTAGCGACTATCAAGCATTACCTTGACATTGGCAAAAACATTGACGAACGATGGAGCCACACCTTTAAAAGAAAACTGCTTGGTTTTTTCTCTCTCGCTGTTTTTAATTGCATGGGAAATGGAGAAAACGTCCAAATAATGTCTGTAATGTCCACGAAGTCTAATGTTGGACAATATTATGGGCGACTACTAGTATTAGTTACAATAAAGGCACGGGCCGCGTGATGTAGTTGGCACGTTTCTATATAATATAAGACTAAAGCTTAAAACACACTGGTCCTTCACATACGACGTATGCCACGCGACGTGGACGACAGCGACACACTGGTCTTACGACATCTAACGTTTACGTTATCTACGCGCTATGACACTTTAAACGTGTGTGACAGCGTCGTACGCGTGGGATAGCATGGGGACACGCGAGTTTGGCGCGGTGACGCGTAAGACAGTGTGGTGAATGACCAGTGTGTTCGTTACTATACAAATTGTATAGGCCAGATCCTATTCAGATGTCATAATGCGTGGTGTATGATGAGTTTGACCGTCCCTTAACACTTCATCACCAGCAGCTGACATATGCATATTTATTTTCAGCTTACCAACATTTTTATTACCAAAACGTTAGGTAATCTAATAAATCTTCATTTTATGCTAGTGTTGTACATGAAAACAAAAATGTTTTGATATTAGAATGAGAAAGTCCCACGCAGTAACAAATATATGGTAGTTAGGTATCTGTTACGGTCTTCCGTGTATAAAAAATATGTACCATACTATGTATAATGTATATTTAAGGCACTTAGTTCAACTTGCTGCACATTTTGAACAGCAGCTGTGTAAATATTATTTCTAAAATACTAACTTACTTTTAGTCTTTTGATATCGTTTTTTGTTTGGATTTTTTTTTATTCCGCGTTCTTAGGGCTCGCTCCTACGCCCATTGCCGAGCGCCTCTGATTAGCACTAGGAAAAAGTTCCAGTGGGGAAGAATCTTTTGATATCGTTGCCTATGTTTTTATTATTGTCATTTAGAAAAATAAATTCATTACTGTACCAACCCGGGGAATACTTATTTTATGTACTTTATAAGCTTTAAAAAGAACTTGGGTTTTTGCGGCGCTGGCCAAAAATCCAGGCCCAAACGTTCAAATTACAATACCGAACAACGTTTCCTTGTTCCACACCACGAGCTAGTTCAGAGTAACTAGTTCTTCTGTGCGGGAAAAATCAAGCATTACCTTGACATTGGCGAAATCATCGATGAACATCGATGATGCCACGTTTTTAAAAAAATAAGAAGAAGAAGCTTTGAAAAAAATAATAAATTCGTTAAGTTATTTTCACCATCTTCATCCAAATGATATAAAATGAAATAATAAAAAAATTCTTCTTAGTTCGTCTTAGTTACCAAAAATTTACCTTAAAAACGCTCTCATGAAAACTAGTGGTATTGTTGATATCCTTTTGTGCTTTGTTGCCAGAGAATTATTTATAATTTTAGTTTTATATACAATCTGTCTTTAGACCGTGAAGGGTAGTAAATAATTTACAAAGATTTTAAGGGCATTTTAAGGTCACCTATAACAAATACATAATCACGAACCGTAAACCTAAATATAGTTCACCTTTTTGTACCCCACATTAATTATTTTTACTCATCAAAACTTTTAACTCCAAATAACAAAGCCATGTTTTTAATAATACTTACCTATTTCGCTTAGACCTTTATACGACGAATTTTAATGCAATTTTTATCAATTAATAGAAAGATTCAAGAGGAATTTTGTCGATACTAATATAATGGTAGAAACGAGATAATCAAAACCACGTGTATTGCCGCGGGTATCAAATAAAAAATAAAGTACATTTAAAAGCTGTATAAATAAAATTGTTTATTTATTTAGTGTTACATTTTACGGACAATAAATTTATTCTGTAAACCTATATAGGTTTGTGTAGGATAAACCGTTCTCTTTTTTTTCACATAGGTAGGTAGTTAATACTTACCTACATACAAATTTACATTGTAACAGTGAGTGTTAAAGTTACAAACGAATAGTTTAAAAGTACCCATCATTAGTTATAAGATTTTTACTTGTACCCACATAATATCTAGGTAGATATTATGTAGGTACAAGTAAAAATCTTATAATGATGAAACCAATCAAAACCCGGCGCGATGCACCTACCCCTATTTTTTTTTTATTCCGCGAGACAGCGGTCGCCCCCATGTCCATTGCTGCGGGCGTCTCTGGTACACACCACAAGGTATTTCCAGTGGCGCCCGGATGCACCTTCCCTGGCTACGGACGCACGGCTCCCAGCACATAGGTAATAAATAACACCAGCCATTAGTTCCGCCCCCACTATACAGGTTGTTCCATTTCAAGTTTCTGGTTTAAACAGCTTTAAATCTCCAAACTACACGTACGTCGGCTTTGCCAATCATTTTGTTAAACCCACATAATATTAAATGAGCTATATTTAAATATAGCTCATTTAATAATAATAATTCCCAGAGTTTTTGATTTTACGGTTGAGCTCTCTTCAGAGTGACAAATAAGTTTGGTGACAAGCTAGCAAGTTTGACTGCTTCGATGGCGTGGTCGGTAGTGCATCCGCTTTCGATGCCGGAGTCTCGGGTTCGATTCCCGGGCGGGACAAACTTTGTGTGAAGACAGATACGTTTGTACCGAAGTCTAGATGTTTCCTATGTATAATATGTATGCATCAGTTTATCTAGTACTCATATCACAAGCTCTGCTTAGTTTGAGACTAGATGGCGTTGTGTGAATTGTCCTAACATATTTATTATTATTAACAACAAGCATATCTCAAGAGTGTATCTTCATGTTGTGTGTATGTCAACAGATGCTGACAGTTCGGCGATCACTGACTGAAATCCTTCTAGAGGTGACCGACCAGGAGATCCAAACGGTGAGCCAGGAAGAGTTGGCCAGATATACCGCCCTACAAGGTATTTCCTCTCATCTAAGCTTTACCAAAAAGGAACGGTGTCTATCAAGACATAACATTATACTACGAGAAATCATCGCGTACTGACTTTAATTGTGATATTTTGTCATGTATCCAATGTGTCTTTACACCAGTTTGCGGCCACGAAGAATATTGTGATGTGCAAAAATTGTGTATTATTTACATCGCTAATAAAGTCTTATTTCAGATATTGCCTGTTGACAGTTGAATACATGAGGTGTTGTGATTAATATCGGTTTTATTTATATGGTAAAAGCGTCGCGTCTCAACGCTATGAAGGCGAGCAAATCGAAGGCACTGGCCGCTATCGCTAGTGGGCTCGGTAAGTTATGTTCCTAACGCTGAACACGGAAAAAAAAAAATATCTCGCACATACCATTCGGCATCAAGTCTAGAAGAAAATATAAAAAAAAAATCAGTGCCAGATGTTTGTGTTTCTGGACATGCATGGTGGTTTTGTTTAAGCTTCAATACTGGAATATAAGACTTTATTTTAAGTAATAAAATGTCGAAATTTCTTGTTTTTTTTTTAAAGAGAAAGTTATAAAACAAACCGCCATGTATGTTATTTGAGTTTTCATTTCAGCGGCCCCAGCATCGTAATTAGTTTTTTTATTTTGTATTGACCTAATTGGTAATACTTAATTATAACAGCAGTGTTTAAATACAGTGCGTTTAGAGGAATAATTGGTAAGAAACGTGCAGAATTTATTATAGATATTTATGTACCTAATTATAAAATTAAAAACATTTTGCAAGTTTTTTATAAAGTGTATGCGATTTTTACACAAACAATTTATACTACTTTTAACGGATTATCTCGTGTTTTATTGTAAAAAAACAGATTGTTTTTCTGATGTTTTATTAACTTAAAAAAAAAAACAATATGAAAACAACAGACATAACCTGTTAAAAATAAGTAGTTTAATTATCCAAACACATTTAAGTTTAGTAGATTAATGTGTGTGTTAATGTACTTAAATGTTAGTTTTTTTTTTATGTTAATGTATTCATATATATATATATATATTCCATTTATATTAATATCATATTTACTGACAAGACCAAAAATATCAACGTCAAAAATATGAATAATATTGTTTTTCAAATTTTTTTTTTTCATTGGCAACACTCGAGTGGCCCTATAAGTATTTACAACTTTGTGATCGAGATATTATTTTGTATGTCGTATATGTTCAGGGCTGGGCGCGTACGAGAGCAGTAGCGAGGAGAGTGACGAAGAAGATGAACAGAAGGAAGTTACTGACCATCAGTTGCAAGTAAATAAAACATAAATAAATTATACTGTCAAAATTATTGGACCAAAGAATAATAACACAGAATAATAACATCTCAAAGATTTACACAAACAACTTCAAATTACCGGAATGAGACGACACGAGAAACAATAGGTTTAAATTAAAAATTTCAAAATCGGTTCACCCAGTTGAAAGATATCAAAAAAAATGAATCGCCGTTCGTTTGTCTCGCTTAAACTCTGGAATGGGTGGTACCGATTTGGCTTTCAAAAAGTTCTGGGAAGGTTTAAAAGTTTAATTTCAAGCGATACGAACTTTGGCGGGACAGTTACTTAGAAACGTAAAAAAACCAATCGAATTGCTAGAAAATATTCCTTTTTTTAGGGTTCAGTACCTAAAGGGTAAACCGGGAACCCTATTACTGAAACTTCGCTGTCCGTCCGTCCGTCGAAATATAAGAAATAGAATGTTGAAATTTTTACAGATGATGAATTTCTGTTGCCTCCATAACAACAAAATACTAAAAAACAGAATACACTAAATATTAAAGGGAGCTCCCGTACAACAAACGTGATTTTTTTCTTTTTAGTACGGAACTCTTTGTGCACGTTTCCGACTCGCACTTGGCCAGTTTTTGGAAACACTGTCAAGGCTGTTGGAATTTTGGTTTAAATAACAGAGTGGTTATGGATATTACTAGTACGGTGTCTTGCACGGTGCTTCGCGCCTCACCAAGCCATAGGTTTTGGCCTATAACTTTGGACCCCTTAGGGCTAGGTCAGATTTTCGATTTTTTGGCTTGCCTCCAGATCGACGGCTATCCATAGAGGGGTCAACCATCATTGTAGCATAAGCAGTTCTCGAGAGCTAAGGGGGACAAAAATTACATTCACCATTTCTATATATATAGATATAGTGGCCAGTAACCGTAGTAAGTTATGGTTCGTCGCGCTCAGTCAGCGATTGCGCTTAGAGCGCTAATTTATTATTCATGCAAGTTTGACATCACAAGTTCTAAATGTATACAACTTATACAGGGTTGCTGGTAATGAGATGTCTTCCGCGCAGGGGGGTCTAGGGTAGGGTAAATTAAACCAATGTATGGACGAAAGCATTTAACATGTGTGTGTTTAGAACATACCTACAAATAAAAATATGTGTTAATAACACCTCTCATTGGTCAGTAATTTTTGTTTGATCACAAACACTAAAAACGGGGTCATTTTGAAAAAAAAAACTTTTATTTTTCGATATCTCCAAAACCGTTAACTTTCGGCCTTACCTTTGGGGGGTTAATATGCTGCATTTACCATGCATCGAATTACCAGTAACCTAGTAAATAACTTGCATACAGGTTTGTGCATAAAAAGTTGCACATGCGACGTCATACATGTATAATAAAATAGCGTCTATAACAACAAAACTGACATATAGTTAAAATCAGGAAATAATAAAACGCAAGCGTCAGGACTTCGAGCGTACGTCGCGTGAGATCGAAGCCGAGGTTCGACGCGCCGAGGCGAGGGAGAATGAAGATCTTACCAACACTCCCACACATACAACACCGGACAGGCCCAGGAGGCGATCTAGTATGTATACATAAATATTCTATATGTACCCTCATGTTGAAAAAAATCTAATTTTAATTTCTAAAGTTTACTTTAAAGCTTAAAAAAAATTAATAAGTTATTTCATGATACAGATTTTCTGCAAATCTATATCATAAAGTAACTTTCTAGTCATTATAGTACAGTCTAATAGTAATAACAGGCTAAAGTCTCTCGATCATACCGCCTTGTCGAGTTTTGTCGCAATAGTTTGTGATTCTAAAACGTATGAGATTAGATAGTGTATGAAACTGCACATAACTAGGTATTAGAACACCAATCATTCACCGAGCCTTTTCCCAACTCAGTTGGGGTCGGCTTTCCAGTCTAACTGCGATTCGACTGAACATCGATATTTTCCGTGAAGCGACTGCCATCTGACCTTCACAACCCATGGGCGATATCGAAGTTCTGTAGTTAGACCGGTCGGATTTTTGATTTAGGGCTCCAACTACCCCTAACGGCTGCCATAGATGTTTGTATGACAACCGGGACCGACGGCTTAACGTGCTCTCCGAGGCACGGAGGGGTCTCAGTGTCTTAAGAAATGGTCACCCATCCTAAGACAGGCCTGACTCGATGTTGCTTAACCTTTTCAATGTGTTAACATTGTCGGTTACCACTAGACCACGAGCCCCTCCCGCGTATTAGAACACCAATATCAATCGCAAAAACGATAGTCTTAAGTTTTGGGCAGGACTTGAATCGGCGGGCGACTGTCCCATTTCCAGAAGGAACTTTCTGCCAACTGACGAAGACACCACTAACCCAAGACCTCGAAACTTGCTATTATATTATAAATATCAGTTGACGTATGGCACCGATTCAAGTCCGGCGATTCATATTGTAAAATTATTTGACAATATCTTAACACCTTGTCATTCTTTTTATTATAGGAGCGTCTACTACACCACCACCGGTTGATGGTGAAACTCCGACCAAGTTACCAGAACGTCGTATTTCCAAAGATAGGCGCAATAGTCATAAAAGTGTAGACAAAGCAGATGGAATCCGGAAACTGGAACCAATTTTAGAGGAGAAAGTAAAGAAGTCCAGCAAAAGAATTCGTAGCTCAAGTCCAAAGCCAAGCAAAAGTAACAATAAAGAAAGCTCAACGTCGTCGAGCGATTCAGAAAATGATTCCTCGTCGAGTTCTAGCGATTCGTCGGAATTAGATCACGAAAGCAAGTCTGACAATAAAGCTAGAAATAAACGCAGGACATCCAGCTCGAGTGGTTCCCCAAAAAAATCCAAACGGACCAAACATAAAAAGGAAATTCCTCATAAATCGGACACAAGAGTATCCAAATCAAAATATTACGACGACTATGACAGATCTGATAAATCTAGATCAAAGAAAAAAGATGATTATTACGATAGGTATAAATCTACGAGAAGTAGGGATTACGATCGTAAGGATAAATATAGGGAGTCTTCGGAGGAGCGTTCGAGGAAGCGGGTGAAGCGTTCACTATCGTCGTCTCGCTCTATCCGCTCGTCGCACCGCAGCTCTCCGTCTCGCTCGCACCGCCGGTACGATAGGTATGAGCGCTCTAGGGACACCGACCGACGTCGGTCTAGAAGCGGCAGTCGTTCCCGCCATCGACGGTGAACACCAGGTTACCTGACTGAAAGGTTGTATTTTCATTATTTTTTTTACTTTTGTTGTGTGCACATTCAACAAATACATCACTTATAAGTCGCGTCCATAACGAATCTTATTGACAGATTCCGAAATGTGATTAGCAGATTCCAGAATCTGCCAATCACATTCTCGCGACAAAAGCGCTGCTTACACCTATCGGACGCGACTCTCCAATGAGAGCAGATGTAAGCAGCGCTTCTGTCTCGAGAATATCAGTCTATAGTTTATGCGCGGACGTCCGGTAGGTATGAATGCAGTTTAAGTCTATTGTCATGTGAGTGTGAGTGCGGCTTTACGGACTCTTATTGGCAAATTCCGGAATCGGCCAATGAGATTCTTGCTACTTACGGACGCGACTGATAGTATGAACACTGCTTTAATCTGTTATATGTACATATTATTATATTTATTGTTTACTAGCTGATGCCCACGACTCCGCCCGCATGTAGGTACAATCGCGTTCCCGATTCTAACGGCTACTTAATATCCGGATCTAGAAACTCTCAAAAAATTTCCTCATAATCCATCCAGTTTCTTTAATATACCTAAATACTCGTAAATATGTAGAATTTTTTGTAGTACCAAGATAGCTTGAAGCTTGAAACACACTGGTGTCTTACGACGTCTGACGTTTACGTTATCTATGCGCTATGACACTTTAAACGTGTGTGACAGTGTCGTACGCGTGGGATAGCATGGGGACACGCGAATCTGGCGCGGGGACGTAAGACAGGTGAATGACCAGTGTGTTCGTTACCATACAACTTGTATAGGCCAGATCCTGTTCAGATGTCATAATGCGTGGTGTACGTCGCATGTGAAGGATGAGTTTGCCCGTCCCTTAAGACTTCGTGTACCTACATTTATTAGGGCACTTTTAATTCCCGGTACCTAATTTATTTCCGTGGTCCTACATTTATTAGGGCACTTTTAATTCCCGGTACCTAATTTATTTCCGTGTACCTACATTTATTAGGGCACTTTTAATTCCCGGTACCTAATTTATTTCCGTGTACTTACATTTATTAGGGCACTTTTAATTCCCGGTACCTAATTTATTTCCGTGTACCTACATTTATTAGGGCACTTTTAATTCCCGGTACCTAATTTATTTCCGTGTACTTACATTTATTAGGGCACTTTTAATTCCCGGTACCTAATTTATTTCCGTGTACCTACATTTATTAGGGCACTTTTAATTCCCGGTACCTAATTTATTTCCGTGTACTTACATTTATTAGGGCACTTTTAATTCCCGGTACCTAATTTATTTCCGTGTACCTACATTTATTAGGGCACTTTTAATTCCCGGTACCTAATTTATTTCCGTGTACCTACATTTATTAGGGCACTTTTTATTCCCGGTACCTAATTTATTTCCGTGTACCTACATTTATTAGGGCACTTTTTATTCCCGGTACCTAATTTATTTCCGTGGGCATCCCGCTAGTCTATTTTTATCATGTAAGACTAACATAAATTATATATACTTATCAAATCTTTAATTGTAATTATCTATTTATTATCTATCGCTACTGAAATAGGATGATGTCAGAAAAGTTGTAATAAAAATGTTATCACTAAATTTTTTTTTGTTTAATTCTCTGTATAATCTTTACGTGAATCATACGATAGTTATGTATTTGATTTCACTTTTGTTCAAACGCGCTTAAATACTTTTAAAATATATTTTCATAAGATTCTTTAGCCTCATAAAACACGAATTTATATTTAATATTATAAAGTAGTTTGTTTAGTTGAAGTCGCTTATCTCCGAACTAGTAGTACGAATTGAAAAAATCTTTTTGTATTGTATAACATCACGCTATGACTAGTTGGAGCAAAGCATCGGTTTAGCCAGTCCAAAGTTATGAGGTAACAAACATTCGAACCTTCTCCTTTCTGGAAATCGGTAAAAAAATTGCTTTAAATTAAGGAGTTTCGGGATGGAGTCCCGTAATATTACTGGATAGATATAGATTCAACTACTTAAATATTTATAAATACGTGCTAACGCTTGTTCATCACTCCTCGCATCAAAGATAAAAATATACGATAAACAAATTCAGATATTCATTATCATACAATATGCAACAGTTGAAATATTCAATGTTTCTTTGCTAAGTGAAAAATTCATTTCAACATTTCTGACATCAAAAAGTACGAAGGCTGTGATATATTTATTGTTTTCTTCTTACAGGTGGGAGCAATCATTGGGCCGTGCATCTGATGTAAATATAAGTGTCTGTGTATAGTATTTTAGTGTGCACTTATTCATAGTATTTCAATAAATACTTTTAAGTTTATGCTTTGTTTTCTTTGTGGTCAAGTGGCTTGACAAATTATATACAAAAGATTCTTCCTCGAGAACCACTCTCTTCATCACATTGGTGAAAATCCATTATGGACTTAGTCTCGAGAAAAAAAAAGCGTAATTCGGAACGGAAGCGACTTTGTTTTATGGCGGCTGTACACACTCGTCGAGACACCCCGAGACAGGCCGAGTGCGAGTATGTACAGGGCGCACTCGTCTCGTCTCAATCTTCTCTCTCTCTCGTTCTCATCTCGGACTCTCACGGTGGCGTGTCAGTTTTTTGCGCCAGAGTCAAAGGGTCTCGTTGGCTCTCGCGAGGTAAATGAGAGCGAACATTGTACATACTCGTTTTACAAATTTTCGTTGTATGGTAAATTAAAAGATTATAATAATAGGTCACGGCACAAAGACACGGCAGCAGCAATTTCTACGTCCATTGTCGCAGGAGTCCTACGAGACTCGCTTATATACTATGTTGTATTGACTAGTGCACTAACTGTACAATTGGTTTGGATTACAGAATAGTTATTAACATTCTATTGTACCTATTTGGTGTCCGGTAACAGCAATAGGCATGCTACGTGGGACCAAACTTCGTACCGCCTAAAATTTTGCTTATAAACCTTCCCTGAACCTCCACGAATATTTTAAGACCCAAATTATCCAAATCGGTCCAGCCGTTCACGCGTGATGTCGTGAACAAGAGAAATAGGGATTCATTTTTATATATAGAGATGACTACAAAATATTGTCGTACAATTCGACGAAATCGAGTGAAAATTGAAAATGAAATTGACGTTGTAGATAATTGTTTAGTTGGTAGGTATGTAAAAATTTGCATCCTTTCATAAATAAATGTCTCTGTGTGGAACGAACAAACCGAATGCCATAATGAGGGCGTGTACCTTTAAAAATTTATAATTACAATGCCTCGGTGGCGTGATACGTATATGCGACTGCCGTCTACGACGTCCCGGGTCGGATGAAATATTTGTGTGATCGGATTTAGGGTCTTAGGATTCGGACTTAGGGTATTTTATATTGCACCTATGTAATGTATCTATATTCAGAAATATATAAAAGTGTTTAGATAAGGAAAATTCGACAGTCTCGACACATCAACCCGTCCGGCCAGCGTGGTATTATGTAGGCTGAATTCTCCCCTCCCCCTCCGCGCTTTAGGGGAGGTCTATGCCCAGTAATGGGCATAAAAATAGCTGAGAAAAAAAAGTCATATTTCTGTTAAATCAATATATTTTTCTAAACAATAGCAATGGCCTATGTATAAATAAATAATGAATATGTTTACTCAAAGAAATTCACTATAACTTTGCATGTACCTAAGTATTAAACTAATTTCAACAAAGTAGGTACAAGCCGTCTTGCGTCTGTGACCTGAATGCACTTCGTAAGGTGCGGTCGGTTTCATACAAATAAGAATTTGCATAACAGATACCTACAATTTCAATTCGTATTCGTAAATCGAAAGTGGTAAAAAGTGCTAACAAACCGGGCAGTATTATAAACGCCTCAACTACAATATTGAGTGCATTCAGGCATAATTAGGTAGGTTGGTAACATTTTTGGTATGTTCATGATTACAAAAGTCTTACTGTATGAAACAACAAAGTACATACATATACGTACCTACTGTATAAAATCAACTACATCTCGCTAAACTGTACGAAAGCTCTTAAAACTGGACTGCAGAAATTTTATTTAGTGGTATGACATATTTTGTGACATATCGCAAGTTCGGTGCAACAGTCACAACTAGCCAAATTTCCAAAATTGAGTAAGGTACGCCAAATTGTCTATGAACTATGCGCGATATCCTGTCCTGGTTGTTGGAATTTTGGCGCGCAGTGCGTTTTGAATTCAGAAGACACCATCCGCCAATCTTTGCCATACAAAACATGATTATAGCCCAGTCGAATTAGGTTTTGATCCGGATAACAAAATATAAGTAGCAATTTTCCTTCGGAATTCATTCATAGAGGGAGATCACTCTGGTGGTTTAAGCTTCCTTTTGGGCGGCATTCGGTTCGTTGTCACGCAACGAAATTTAGACTACCAGTGGCATCCTTCACCGAATTCCGAAAGGAAACTATTGCCTTCTTATGTGTGTTAGTTTGGTCCTTTTTTAAACTTATTCGACTGGGCTATATAACAACAAATCGTAAGGTACATAATATGTAACGAAAAAACATAACCCTTATAAAAATATAGGTACTCTAAGTTATTTACATATTTTCTTATGACGCCGCAATTTTGGTGAGTGGTATGTGCACAGAGCAAAGGAGTTAAGTATGCAGGTAACCGAACCAAAGATACACACACAGGCTGTTTTATAAAACTTACAATATAGGTAAGTAATGGGTTCTGCCTGACTTTACACAAGACAATAACCATTGATCCAAAATTCTTTCATCATTGGAACACTACATTCACCCTGAGTAACATAGGCTGCTTTTTATCCCGGTAATGTGTTCCCACGGGAACCGGGAATGAGTAAACTCTAAGATCAGCTAGTATTCAATAAAATAACTATTTTTAAAACTAATTGACAATGTGGCTTGATGGCTAGCAACAAGTCTAGTTCATAATGAGACCTAGTTTTAAACACAAACAAAGAATTTTCACAGTTAATTTATTTACTTTTTAATAGGCTAATTTATGTATTCTCAATCAACATTTATGTTAGTTTACATTTAAATTTTTGGCCCTTAACTTTAAAATATGATAGTCTTTGGTTAACTATCATGTTATCAAATCAGTAATATATTTTTGAAAAAAAACTCACTTGTACACTATTCCATAAATAATTTTACTTTGTTTAAGCAGTAGCGAGAATTACTTTCATTCTGAACTCATTAACTAGACTACACTGATAGTAATACTACTTACCAAATCTCCGATCACATTTATTGTACCTATACAAAGCACCTATATAACTATCAATATTTACACTATTATCTAATGACAGCTGTACAAATTCAGTAAGTCTAATTTGCCAGGGTAAGAGGCCGTGGGTGCAACACCATCGGCCAGTATACATAACTAAATCTGGGTCTGGAATGCTAGGATACATTAGTTTTATAGCATTATCTAACTCTTGTGCTGTAAATTCACTAGATTCTCTACGACATGGAATCTGTTCTTCCGCTATCTGTCTTACACAATCTGCTATTCTTGGAAGTCCATCTTCGGGTGTAAATATATTAATAACTATTGTGTGCGCTTGTAATCCATTTGTGTAGCCATTTAAATTTGGTTTTCTGACCCATTTTATACAGCCTGGGACACCTTTCTTTTTCTTTTGGACTTCAGAAAATAATGCTTCTTCATTTTTCTTCAAATTACCTGTAACATAAAGGAAATTGTGATTATAAAAAAGTTCAGATTGAATAAAATATCTGGCAACTAATGTTCTTACAAAAAAGGTTAAAGCAAAAATTCCCAAATAAAATTTGCATTGGGGAACCAGTTGAATCAGTCAGATTTGAGTCTAAAGAGATTGGAGAAAATGTTATAGGCATCTCAAGTAACGATTTTGTTTAGTAGTATAAAGGCAAGTCTGTGTTATTCAGTGTTCCTTATCAGTTATAGTCTTATCAGCCACCTATCATGACATTGACTGAGTAATTAGGAATCAAAAATAATCAAGATTCATCCAGTAATATAAATGATGAAAATAGAGAGATGGTGGTGATAAATATACAGTTATGTTATGGTTCAATAGACTATAATAGTAATACAATGCAATACAATAGAATAATATATTGAATATATGTAAATGATAAGTTTTTATATTAAAATATGCCCATGTTTATTTACTTGTAACATACAAGTGAAATTTATTCTTACTACTCAAATTACCTGTAAAACCGATGAAGTGAATCGAAACATTAATTACGATTTGTTTAGGTAAAACAGGTAATGTATTCGCGAGATATTGGAGACCTAAGTACTAAATAATGATTATATTAGATAGGTAGTCATTTCTTATTACCTGATAAATCGTAAAAGCTCATGTACGACACCCCGGCTATGAGGCTCCATATTACCATGCGAGCCAAGTCACTGTATGAGTGATGATTGTCTGTTAGCATTACCATGTGATCAAGAGTTTTGGTAACTTTTGGCACATTTTCTAATAGGAGTTTGATATCACTTTTAGTCACCTCATCCGTATCAGAAATGTACATTTTCTCTTGAAATCTATAGTAAACATTTTGAACAGCAACAAGTATTTTTACAATTAAATGTACGAGAACAAACAAAACTTGGCGAATGAGTTGCGACAACATGATAAATATTGAAGTCTATCGCGTCATTTACTATTTTATTTAATCATTTTAACGAAGAAATCTCGTCACAAAATTGGAAAGATCACACGGTCCTCAGCTGTCACTCAGTCAGTCAGCCGCTTTTTTTCGCCAGCCAATCACGAGCTTCTGGGTGGATAAACCATAGCCTATCACTTTTATACCTTTTTTTGTAACTATCAACCCATAGGGGGTTTAGACATTCGTCTCGCGGTTCGCCTCGGGTCTAGTCGAACGTGTCGACAGACGTTCGTACACGACTGCGGCCAAGAACTACCTATTACACATTCACTGATTCACTGCACTCATAATTTTTAGGGTTCCGTACTTGAACGTTAAAATGGGAACCCTTTTACTAAGACTCCGCTTTCCGTTCGGTTCGTCTGTCACCAGGCTGTATCTTGTGAGCCGAGATAGTTAGAAAGTTGAAACTTTCACAAATGATGTACCTATACTAAATAATAGAATATAATACTACTACTAAGACTCGTGTCCCAAAGACCGCCACCAAGTCGAGGGCCACTTGTGAGCTATGACGAGCGACGAGCCTTCAAGAGCGTCCTGTTTACACGCTCGTGCTCGTATTAATTGGCCTATGTTTGCATAAGTTCGCACGGATGTGTAAACGCGCTATGAAAATGCACTATAATTTTTCACACTATCGCCACTAGGCGGATGTCCACGTATTTACAATAGAGTTTGGAACTGTCATTGGCGGATTTTAGCTTCCACCAATGAGAGTCCGTTCAATACCTACCGAGAATTTCCTTGGGGAAGTTAAAAATTCACCAACTAGAGTTCGCAAGTCTATGGTCTATGCGTAGACGTTGCGTAGCCTAGCAACCATCGCAACCATCATTCGTCAAAATAGACGGGCCAATATCCCATTTTTGATGGTTGTCGAAACATTTTGGATTTCCAAATAGATTGAGATCCACAGATAACTATACTACGTAGTTGAGATATATTTTGAGAGCCACAGATAACTTTACAAATTTATTTAATACATTTCAGATATAGGTTAGTCCGAGACGCCGAGACTTTTTAGAAATTCATTTGGCCGTTTTGGACATAACCCATTATATGTGTGTCCGGTGACAGCAATAGGCTTGCCCCCTATTACGTAGGACTAAAAATACTGGCAAATTGTGGGTGTGTAATGCACCTCTGCCTACCCCTGCGGGTATATAGGTAGGTATGAAATGTATTTCATTCGGAGTTTAAAGCGAAAGAAATTTCGGGGAACTATCCTTTTTACTCTGTGGTGTATTATCTATGACCATGTGTTCCAAAAGGTTGCACCGTCAATGGTACCATGTTTGAATGCATTACCATTCGGTTGAGGTGCAACCATCATTTCTGACCAATGATGGTTGTGAAAATCAAATGTTTCATCGTCAGTGCCCAGCTTTAAATGCATTACCATTCGGTTGAAGTGCAACCATCATTTCTGACAAATGATGGTTACCAAATGGTTTCATCGTCAGTGCCCTGCTTTTTTTTTGCCAACTTTTAGGCTATATGTATGGAAGTATAAAGCCGTGTACAGAAGAGACCGCTACTTAAATCTCAATGACAGATTCCTTGTCTATGCCTGAACATCAGCCTGCAGGGCGAGCATGGCGGTAGGAAGAGTTTGTCGATAACCAATGATATGGCAGGAAATTTCAAAAAATGTATTGAATAGTTTATGTCATCGACATTTTCTCTACCGCCGTCCTATCCCTGCTGCAGCACGAGCATGGCAGTGTTGACATATTAATCATATTATGCGATTGACCTATACATCATCCACTGAGCCTTTTTCTCAAACTAGTTGGTTTTCCAGTGTAACTGCGATGCAGCTGAACTATATTTTCCGTGGAGCGACTGCCTTCGACATCCACAACCCATGGGCGATATCGAAGCTCTGTAGTTAAACCAGTCGGATTTTGTATTAGGGATCCAAATACCCGTAACGACTACTATATATGTTCGTATGATAACCGACAGCTTATCGTGCTCAGTGATCTCCGAGGCACGGATAATGAAATGAAATGATTTAATGAAATGATTTATTTATTTGTATAGGTCACTAAATGGCTCTTACAAACGTCAGTAATTACTTAAAATAAAAAATGTAATTGCTTCTATATTTACATGTAATGCCAGATTCGCAAAGCAATAAGTAGAACCGAGAGAAAGAACCTGGCACTAAAACTCTCGGTCGGATAAACATACCTATATCAGGCGCGGTCGCAACCTACAATTTTGGACGGGGTCAGTAGAGTGGCGAAGGGGGGGGGGGGGATAAGTGTTTGAGGTAAAACGAAATTTATGATTTTTTTCAGTATTTTCGACCCAGCCTTAATTGCCGTTTTTTTAAATTGGGGGTGATTGAAAGTAACGCCTCGAAAAATCTATAAATGAGATGATTATCTGTTTACGAGATACCTACTTATTCAACTAAGAAGCGCATTGGCTCAAAATATCTGAAAAATGTCATGCATGAGATACCTATTAAACTTTAAAGCGCATTTTTTATTAAAATAAAATAGGGACCCCCCTTCTAAAAGCTAGCTGGCTCAATAAATCTTCAAAAGAACTTAGAAGGACAACAGTTTTGATAAATCTATTAGTTTGGGCCGGAGATAGTATGATGACTACGGAACCCTATAAACGTGGACTGACTTGCCTTTTTTTACTAAGCCTGACCATTATCGACATTCTATGTAATTTACCCAAACTTATGTAGATAGTTAAAAAAATGTATTAAGTACGACATCTATCCATATAAAATAGTAATGAAACGAATTAAATATTTTGGTTTGACGTGTATGATTTGGGGGAGGGAGCGGGGGTTCATATTGGTTTCAAAAGTGACGGGGGTAGCAGTCGCACTTTTGCTTACCACGAGTGAGAGGTTCGGCGAGGTTTTCTAAAAGCCGGCACCCTTGAACCTGAGTTAATGATTGTCAATTTACGTCCATAACCTACCCATCTCCATTCTCCATAGATATTTTCTATAAATGGTAAAAAAGTTGGACGTTCTATTGTCTATGCTCCGACGTCCGATAGGTGTAACCGCGCTTATAGTGTTTTAGTAACATCTGTGGTTACGAATTTTAATTCATTCATTCATTTCCTCTTCCGTTCCATCATAAACCATGTTTCTTTGATTCTTTCTTTCGCTTGTCAGACTAGGCATACAAGGTTAGCATTTGTGCAATTTTATTTTACATTATTGAGTTTCAACGATACTTAAAAGAAATTGGCACCTGTGTTAGTGAATTTAAATATAGTAATTCTTAGCTACGTGCAATACAAAAGTGTTATTTTTGTAACGAACGGAACGATAAAGTTACTGTGCATCGTGACCACGCTGCTGATTATTGCGTTTCCATTTTCCAGGAGTCTCAAAATGCAGCTGCATATTAGAGGACAATCGACGCACGTCTTGGACGTTGATGGACAGGAGACCATCGCTCAAATTAAGGTTAGTAAGTCTGTATACCTAACCTATCACTATACTATGTTGTTTTAGGAAAGATAATAATATGTGAAGGTCCTTAGGAACACCAAGAATACAAACAGCTGTACTTCCACCCACCACCACTCACGAGATCTACGCAAAAATTATTGACTATCCAGAGATATACTTTTTAATATCCATATATTAAAATTGAAAGAACACGGAATTATGAATGAAACGATTTTTGTGAATTAAAATAATTTAGTAACGTAGGTGAAATTTGTATACAATTACTGAAAAATTAAATCTCCAATACAATGACTTTCTAGCTAGCAAAGTGCCCATAAACGACCTTAGGTCTTAGTGTAAAGTCAGTATGTTTTGATGTTCTTCATTCAGGCAAAATTTGTTCTGCTAAACTGGCAAGAATGGAAATAATCACACCCATTATCATAACATTATAATGTATCACACAACCATTGACTTTCATTATTTCTAACAATTTATTGCAAGATCAGGAAACTTACCAATTAAAAAACCATTAATACATCAATATATAATTGGAAAAATAACTGCTAGGTACATAGTCTCAAAAAGAAGATTTAGGCTAGATTGAAACACTTCAGTTCTGTTTCAAGAATGCATTGAACAAGTGATTTATCTTTGCATGTCTTGGCATACAAATTAAATAAAAATATACCTACTGAATGGAGTCAGGCGTTACCTGGCGAAAGTCCATGATAAAACAATGGTAAATATGATGTTTAATTTTTTAAATAATAGCATAATATTTCGCTCAAACGAAGAGCTGTCCTCTTTGAGACAGTCTTGAGGAATAACTCGTGAAGAGGTGAAACATATGTCGACGTTTGTAATGACTTCTTTTGAGCGAATTTATGCTATTATTTAAAAAATTAAACATATTTACCATTGTTTTAAAAATATACCTATTTTTTTAATTTTCAGGAGCGTGTCCGTGGTCTTGAAGGCATTGGTGCTGAGAACTTGACATTGTCAGTGTCTGGAGCACCAGTTGAAGATGTTTGCTTAGTGTCTGAACTGTCGTCTTATGAACTCGACTTAACTGTACCACTGCTTGGTGGTAAAGTGCACGGTTCCTTGGCTCGTGCTGGTGAGTAATTTACGTTTTTAATCTACATAAAAATGCCATACAAGAGCCTCAGTTTATTCAAAAGGTTATAAGTATGTATGAAACTAAACATGTTTATGTCATGGGTGACCACAGGAATGTAAAAATCTGTTGGATTGTAATCAAACTCGCATGGTTGTTATACTGGCCATTGGAAAAGTGTGTTATTAAGTTTTTATTGCCAGGTTCCTGTCCACAGGCTGTATCTCTAAAACTCACAATGTCACTGTAAAACTGTGAAAACTGACATATTACAAGCAACCTGGCAAGACTGGCCCAATAAGTGCAATTAGTAATGCTTGGAAAAGAGCGGCTGTGAGGTTTTATTGTTTTTAGAGGTGGAGCCAATTACTAGTAGTTAAAATCATTCCTTCAAATTATTCAAGTGTTTTTTTCATCTTACAGCTTTTACAATTCTTCACTGATATAATATATATGCACAGTACACAGTTTAATAGTACATATATTTATTTACTCAAAGGTGCTAAGGAGCTCTAACCAATATCTATGGGGTTCAATTGCATCCGCTGACAAATATATAAGGCTCTCACAAATATGTTCACGGTGCTCGGAAATGGCAATGCTTGGGGGTATTATCTTGGACCATTAAAGCGACTGGCGAAGTGTGGGTGTATTAACCACCTCTGTCTATCCCTATAGGGCTTCAGACTTGATTTTTGTGTGTATAAAACTCTGTAGTACCCTTTGAAGAGCAAGATGAGACTGAGTTATGTTTGTTCATGATTAATACTCACATCATGATCGCCCCCATAATAATCTGTTACTAGTGCCTACTAAGTTATATTTATTTATTACTAGCGACCCGCCCATGCTTCGCACGGGTGCAATGTAGACTATGTAGCATGTCAGTCTTAAAATTCAAATATCTCAATGCAAATAATTTGTATGCTTTGCATTGGTTGAATGATTGTCTTTATCTGTGGTAGAATGATTGTCTTTATCTGTGGTATTAGAATTGTGAAATTAGATTCGTCTTTGAATTTCAATGCCAAACAATGTTCAATCACTACTGACATGCTATCAATTGATACTATCGATCGTCCTTGTAAGGAATCGATGGATCGTAATTCATGGCAGAATTTTCTTTATTTACCCACGAATTAGTTCTGGCTCTCTGTAATCGGTGCCTACCCCTATCCTCGGCAGACGATTCTCTGCAGCAGCTGCAGCGAGCCTCACGCTCAACTGAGGATTCTCTTACTCCTTCAGCTCTATATCTAGCCCGAAGCTGGCTGAGCCGAACCTCACATTCCCTTGACGAATCTTCGTCCCGATCTTAGCTGCAGCGAGCCTCACGCTCAACTGAGGATTCTCTTACTCCTTCAGCTCTATATCTAGCCCGAAGCTGGCTGAGCCGAGCCTCACATTCCCTTGACGAATCTTCGTCCCGATCTTGGCTGCAGCGAGCCTCACGCTCAACTGAGGATTCTCTTACTCCTTCAGCTCTATATCTAGCCCGAAGCTGGCTGAGCCGAGCCTCACATTCCCTTGACGAATCTTCGTCTCTAGCTGAACGTGCTCTTTGGGCATTCCCTGTACTACGACCTATGTTTGAACGACGACGTCTTTCAGATATGACTTTATACCTATCCTATTCAGTTCTTTTTTGAACTTAAATACGTAGCTATTACTTTAAACCGCTTTTTGGCTATAATTCTATTGTTTTATTCTAATTCCTATCCAACCAAGGTAGGTACCTACTATGAATTTCGAAAAAAATGTCGAATGAATTGAATTAATGAAAATGAATTTTTAATGAAAAACCTTATAATATAACCTATTAATCTGTAATATCTTCGAAAATATTCATTTAAATTACATGCTGTATAAAAGGCCATATTGATCTATATTAAAACCAAAATGTATTTAAGGTACTTAATTGGATAAGGATTTATGCTGTATTGCTTAAAATCTGTGTGTTCGTATTTTATTCTCGTATTTTTTTTCCATCACGAGATATCTCTTAAGTCATTCGTCCAATTTATATGGTTTGAATGGCAATTTTGGTCTACATTAAATGCACAACGTATGAAAGTATTCAATTTGATAAGGAATAATACTGCATTGGTAAAAATAGCTTGGCAAATGACACATTATTTTTTTGTCATTTATAAAAGATTAAAATGATTACTGTGAGTTATCCTTAAGAGATAGACATATGCTATCGCGGACTTTTTTGTAGACCTTTCTATGGTATACAATACTGTAGTACATTATTTTGATCTGTCTCGTAGGGTTTCGTCAGCGTTTGCAATGAAAGCGCAAAAAATGTGTTTATTTACGACATTACATTAGAAACCTCTAAAATAATCGGTATTACTCTAGTATGTTATACATGTATTATACATTAAAACCTTTCTGTTAAATCACTCTATCTATTAAAAAAAACCGCATCAAAATCCGTTGCGTAGTTTTAAAGATCTAAGCATACATAGGGACAGACAGACAGGAAAAGCGACTTTGTTTTATACTATGTATAAATGTTGCGGCCTACGATGTCCGCTCGCGTTGCCTAGAAGCCACATGTTAATCGCGTTGTTGAGCATTCCAGTATTGCTCCTGTTGCGCCAAATACGGCGAGGCGAGTAAGATGTCCACACGATGTTCCTCGCCATTTCTCTCGCTATTCGACGAGTGTGTGGACGCACGATGAGATTTATTAGAATGATGTTCTTACCGAATTATATTTTCTTTACAGGTAAGGTCAAAGGCCAGACCCCAAAAGTAGAAAAACAACAAAAAAAGAAAAAGAAGACTGGCCGTGCCAAGCGTAGGATCCAGTACAACAGACGGTAAATATTGTGTTTTTATTTTACATATTTAATCATAAACATTAGTCCGAAGGTTTTGGCGTTTGTGTGTTAATAAGATACAATGTAACTGAAGTTGTAGAATGAGACGAGGGTTTTACAGCTCGCGTCACATAGAAAAACGCTGACCTTCAAACTGCGCAGTAGGTGATTTACGATCTATGGTACTAAGAGCTCATGACTCGAGACTCGTGGTCTAGTGGTAACCGACAATATTACCACATTGCAAAGGTTAAGTAACATCTAGTCAGGCGGTCTTAGGATGGGTGACCATTTCTTAAGACACTGAGACCCCTCTGTGCCTCGGAGAACACGTTAAGCCGTCGGTCCCGGTTATCATAAGAACATCTATGGCAGTCGTTATTGGTAGTTGGAGCCCTAAATCAAAAATCCGACAGGTCTAACTACAGAACTTCGATATCGCCCATGGGTTGTGGAGGTCAGATGGCAGTCGCTTCACGGAAAATATCGAAGCTCTGCCGAATCGCAGTTAGACTGGAAAGCCGACACCAACTGAGTTGGGTGAAGGCTCGTTGAAGGTATTAAGAGCGAGAGGGCCGATACGCAAACACACTCCTCCACACTTTTCCAGCGTTCTTTTTACGTGAAAAGTACTGTATCAATGGAGCTCCTAAATTACTTATCGAGTCATTGCAGAGTGAGGTATAAACCCTCAAGTTAAAGGCGGGGAATAGTATTATATACAGTGTCCCAAGACCATGTTACATGGAAGGGAAGTACTATCAGCATTACACACATTACACAATTGTACTGAAAGGAAATTACTTTATTTTAAAAAAAAAATTTGACTACACATAGATTTTTGAAAAATAACCTATGTGAACCGGGAATTGAACCGACCAAATGGTTAAAAAAACAAAACATTATTGTAATAACATTATTTACGCCACCCATCAAAAGGCTTCATCATGGGAAGGATTATTTACTTCTCAGAACCTTAGCATCTTAAATAAAAGGAAGGCAACATTTAGTAAATCCACATTTCATAATTTTTTGGTAAAAAAAGCAAAATAAGTACCTGATTCTGTTAGAACTAAGCCTCGCCAGCATTTTTTATTGGTTTTGTGGACGAAAGTTTGGACCAAAAACGTATTAAAAGTGGATGATGTACATACTTTTATAAATGCAATATTTCATAGGCTTCCTTTTATTTAAGAATGCTAAGTTTATTAGAAACAAATAGTCTTTTGATCAGTGTCGTAAAATAACATTGTTATTTTACCATTTAGCTGGTTCGATTCCCGGTTCACACAGGTGATTTTTCATAAATCTATGAATGCAGTTAAAATTGTTTTTAAAATTAAAATAAAGTCACCTTTCAGTAAAATTGTCTATCTGAAATATTTAAGGTACTTTCTCTCCATGTGGCATGATCTTGGGACGCCCTGTATATTCCCCGAATATAATTATAGACATGGTTCAAGACCCATATTCATTGTAAACATTTGTGGCACAACTATTGATGTTGACAAATGCAACAATTGCGCAACAAATGTTTACAATGAATTGCCTGCTTAATCCCTTAGGCCTTAGGCCCCGTTCGCATGGGAGTAATAAATTTAACTTTACTCTCAACGCCCAGCGCTTAAACTACAACACTGCGGTTAAAAATCCATCGCGATTTAAAACCGTTGCGGTGTTAGCAAATACTAGGCAATACATTTGATCTACATCGACGTATTTTTTAAGCACGTTAAAAAAATCTCACGTGCGAGCGGGACCTTAGGTCTAGCACAGCCAGCGTCAACCAATGATAAAGTTAAAAGTTTAAAAAAATGTAAAATAAAATTATGGCCGCCAATTTCTGCGATATTATTGATTAAATAACTCTATTGACTAGTCGTACTTGCCAAGGACATAAGGAATGGTATATAATGCAACTGAGTTATCTAGTTCGTCCCAGAAATAAAATGGTAAACTAATGGACGCTCATGACTTCCCCCGTGTGGATTATTCTAAGTTTGTGATCATTTTGTTTCAGATTCGTCAACGTTGTCCAGACCTTCGGCCGCAGACGTGGACCTAACTCCAACTCATAGGTTTATTTTGTTAATCAAATGCAAATATAACATCTTTTTGCGTTAATATCTGTATTATTTTGACTTCCACGACTAAAACCTTGAATTAACTGATTCGTGGCCACTGACAGGTTTTTTTTTTCAAATCGGTTTTGTTGTTACGGAGTTTTATTCAAGAATTTATTCAAGAAAACAATTAAATCTTAGTAGAGATGTAGATTTTTGTTGCGAGTTTTGTGTACAAGCCCTAAAGAGGTGACAGCGTAAGTACAGTACCCGGCGATAAATATTGCACATCGACCTTTGGAAAAAGACAATCGGCTAATTTCGGCTTCGTAGAGCGCTATCTCTGTCGCACGAAATACCAACAGTCCTGTATCTATTAGGAGCTGTTAAAACAATTTTAATAATTCTTTTTATTCTTTGTATAAAATACGCCAATTTGTTACAAGTGTGTGGCTTTAGGTTCGCGTAAAATAAAAAAACATTACAAAACGACTGACAAAACGTCACATAGGTAGTGTGCGACAGAGATAATGCTCTACAAAGCCGAAATTAGCCGATTGTCTCTTTCCAAAAGTCGATGTGCAATATTTATCACGGGCGGGTACTGTAGAATCCCCAGTCATAGAGCAACCCCCGGCGCGGGAGTCCCTAGGTTTATGGTTACAAGTCTGGTGGTCACTTATTAATACTTACTCGTATTATGTATAGACGTCCAGCCACTAGGCGCTAAGCAAGCCGCCTGCCTTAGGGGTCATAATGGTTTCTTAACACAGGAATTGACCGGATACCACGGAGTCCCTTTATTTGTTTTACTATTTCAATAGTAGTACCACAGATATAAGCATACTAGACTAGTACAGATGAACCATCTCATAGAAGGAATTGGCGACGTTTTAAAGGCGTCTTTAGGGCTAGCTAAATAATTTTCGATAAATTCCTAATAGATGGCAGTGTATTGTGTGCGAAAAATATATAGTAGATGGCAGTATTTTAACTTCTTATCAGAGTTCATTGGAAAGGAGATTATTATTAGTTATTATTACCCACATTTGGACTTTTCATTTGTCTTGATAAAATAAAATGGTAATAAGTACCTACTTACATAATAGGAGGAGATTCAATAATTTTATGATAAAGCCATCGTGTCTGAGCTTGTTGATTTTCTTATTTAAACATATAAGTAGGTATTTACCTATAAATATGTTGTAAGTAGGTAGGTATACTACGGTTGTGTATTCCCGTATCAGTATTCGCTTAGCATAATAATATCATCATTCATTAAAATCTTATTTAATAACTAGCTTTTGCCCGCAGCTCCGCCTGCGTGTTATAGCTTTCTTGATTACCAGTTACTGATTTATTATGTATAGCTGTTGAGCGATATCGTATCTTAAGATAAAATATTATTGAGCGAAACTCAATCTTAGGCGACTCATGTATTTCGTATCTCCGCATACTCCTCCTAAGCGCCTGATCCGATCTCCTTCAAACTTACCACAGTGATAACGTGTGGCGTGATGGTGGTTTAGAACATAAAAATTGAAAATCGGACATAACAAAAAAAAATCTCATAAATTGTTTTCGTTCGAAAATTTAACACTTCGCTCAGTTTTTTGCAGCAGCAGCATGCATTGCATACCTAGTAGTATCTTAGTCGTGTGCAGCGCCCCTTAGTGAACTCCACTGCGGGTGACGTAATCTACGATAAACTTATTACAGTAATCGGGTCTAGGGATCGAACCGCAAAATTAAGTTTGTTTTTTATTGTATATACTTTTCCGGGATAAAAAGTACCCAGTGTGGTGCCCAGGATATTATAGAATACCAAGTTTCATCGTAATCGAACCGGTAGTTTTTGCGTGATGCCTGAACAAAAAGACAGACAGACAAAAATTGTTTTTAATCACATTTTTGGGTTCGGTGTCGGTCTAGTGACACCATTTATTTTTTTTTGCCATTTATTTTTTTTGATATTTTCAATGTACAGAATTTTCACTTCTACAGATTTATTATAAGTATAGAAGATAGGTACAGTATGTGGCGAAAACTGTGCATATAAAATATCTCTGCTCACGCCCTTGGAAAAATAAAGCACTTCAAAAAATTTACTCAACAACCCGACCGACTCCAAATTACCGAAATGGGACCAAAATGAAATAGGACTTGGGAATTAGACCCTTTTAATTAAAAAAATAATTTTCTAAATCTGTTCTCCCAGTCAAAAGATATGAGGTAACAAACACCGTAACTCCTCCTTTTTTGGAATTCGGTTGAAAATAGGCTACCTTTATATCCTTCCGCCGGGCGCCACTGGAAATACGTTCTGCTTGTAACCAGAGACGCCCGGCAACGGACGTTAGAGCGGCCGTGGCCTTGGACCGCGGAATTAAAAAAAAAAACCTCTATATCCTACTAATATTACAAATGCGAAAGTTTGTATGTATGGATGTTGTTACTGTTTCACGTAAAAACTACTGAACGGATTTTAATGAAACTTTACAATAATATAGCTTATACATCAGAATAACACATAGGCTACAATTTATAAAGATATTGTGTGAATTGTTCAAAATATGACGCTGCGCGACGGGAACGGGAAAAAATCCAAATCACCACGCGGACGAAGTTACGGGCGACCACTAGTAATTAATAAAATGTTAAGTACAAATCGTGTAATTAATATTATATATATTATATTATATATATATTATATTATAATAATAATTAATTTAAGTAAATTAAGCCGGTAAGTGATGAGACTAATTAGGAATGAATGACGCAGCGAGGTAAAATTAAGAGTAGGCGATAAATAAAATTAATAATTAATAAAACAGGGCAATGTATTTTTATTTATTACTTTTGTCTGCCTTTTTATCTGTCTATACTAGTCTATTCTTGCAGTTTTTACAGACAGAATAAGGACACTAAGCTCGAACTGCTAAGATTATTATTAGTTGTAGGTATGTATGTATGTATGTAACATCTGTCCTGGCTTAAATTACAGAGTAGTTATGGATTTTCTATAGTACCCGGCAACGGCAATAGGCTTGCCCATATTAGGTACGTGGGATCAACAAATTACTGGCAATTTGTGGGTGTATAATGCACCTCTGCTTACCCTGTTTGTATGTATGTGTGCAAATTGACTTTGTTTCCTCTAAATCGGCTAAAACGAAAAGAACATCGTCAATCAATAAGTCAATCCACGCGGGCAGAGCCGAGAGCGTCACTTAGTATGTAAGTCAACCAAAAAAGTACATGAACGAAACGCACAACGCGCGAACAACTCAAACTCGGCATCTAGGCACTCGGCAGTGGCACGCGCTCGACACGGTCGACACCGACACGGACAATATAGGTAGCTACCTACCTAGCCAGTAATTTCCACGAACTTTTATGTTTGTCAGAACAGCCACGTCTGTTGATCGGTCGTGCGGCAGATGAGGTTGGTTTGGAAAGTAGGTACTTTCCCTGAGAGCTACCCCTAGCTACTTTTACTTTAGGTACCTAACCTACCTAGGCTAAGTAGTTACATATTTGTAAACCTTCAAAATCGGTGTAGTATGTGGCGAAAACTGGGCAAATAAATCTCTGCTTACGCTCTTGGAAAAATAAAGCACGTCAAAAATTGACTCAACAACTCGACCGACTTCAAATTACCGAAATGGGACCAAATAATTGTCAGAATGGGACCAAATTGAAATAGGACCATTCGGGAATTAGTCCCTTTCAATTAAAAAAATAAATTTCAAAATCCGTTCACCCAGTCCAAAGATATGAGGTATCAAACACTTTAACTCCTCCTTTTTTGGAAGTCGGTTGAAAACAGGCTACCTCTATATCATTATAATAATATAGCAGTCACACTGGAGCGATGAAAGAGGCCTTTTTAGGGCTAAAACTACAAGAAACATTCACTATAAAATTTTATATTATTACCGAATCATTTCCCCGTTTGTGTTGTATTTCACCATTAGATTAAATTCCATAAATAGCGTAGGTGCACTACACTGGATATAATATTTAATACTGCAAACATCAAATATGATCCGGGCTCAAATCCTAGGAAATTAGTTTTTGTTTTTGTTAACAAATTCTTTATATTCTCAACTGACTTCTAAAAAGGAGGAGGTTCTCAATTTGACTATATAGTTTTTTGTTCTTTTTTTGGCCAGTTTTTTCTTGTTATTTTTTTTTATTCAAGACAAGTATGTAGGTATTTCATTATTGTTTTTATTATTAAGTTGCTTCAAAATAAATATAAATAGGTATCAATAGGTGAAAATGTATATCTATATTATAATAATATTATCCTATTGTGCAAAAGTTACGTAACCAGAGGGCTTATTCAATTTTAATATCAGCGACATCTATCTGTGCTTTAACAAGAGTTATTGATGACAAACCATCTCCAGTCAAATTTATAGCAGTACCTATTCTAGCCGAGACGTGTACCGTGGCGCTGTGATGACATTTTATTAAAAAAACTTAAAATGGAGTTTTAAAGACCCGAAAACTACTTATTTAATCGTTGAAAAACTTTTAAAATATAGATATATTATCCTAGAATGGAATTCCTGACTAAAACGAAAGATATTGTTTAAATATTATGAACCATTACCCGTACCGCCACCTAGTTTAAAATAATTCAACTAACACGACAGGCCCAAAAAAATTGTTCCTGATAGACTACCAGTGGTAGTACCTACTACGTTACCTACTGATAGGTACAGTCCGCTTCAGAGAAAAGGAACCCCCCTTGATAATGACATGAAAGCATTAAAGTTTTTTGAATCATTGTGTATAATATGGCATGTTGGATCTAGTGGTTATGACCGCTGCTTTGTGGACACGGCAACCGAGGTTCAAATCCTCGGACACAAGTTCTTTTTTTATTCATATAATTATTTTTTTATTTTCTTAAGCACTTTTTTTTAATTAATATTTAAGGAATCAAATTTTATAGTAGGTATGAGGTTTGTAAGAAAAGATAGGCTTATTGCATAAACAATATTAATTTATTTCTCGAATTACATTTCTAGGTTTTTTCTTTCCTCTTTCCATTTCTGGTTGAGTATACAGTTTTTCTATCTGAGTTAAATTGGGGTTACTAATTTTTAAATTTTACCTGACCTAAATTTATTGACAAAATACAATACCATAAGTGAAGTATAAAATGTTTACTTATATTAGATAATTCTAGAAACATAACTACAATATTTATTTACTTATTTATTTAAAGTTGCAAACATTATTTTTTTACACTCTGTATAATCTTTGAATATAAAAGAATGGTTGAAAAATGAAATGTTATTTGTTCCTGTGAATCACAAAGAAAGAACCAACATGCTAAACTATAACAGTATAGCAATATACATCTTCCTCTTTGATCACATTTTCTGATAAGTAGGTAACCCTTTTAACACAACATTAGAAAAATATGTGAGATCAGATGGTGCATCGTTAAGACATTAGAAGATTACTAAACTTGTAAACAAAAACTTGTAATGGGATTAGGTATTAATAATATAATATTATTATTATGAATGTTAGGACACTTTATACACAGCGTCATCTAGCCTAAAATAAGCACCTTATTGTGATATGGATACTAGACAACGGATATAATACTTATTTTAAATATTTTTTTTAGATTAATTACACCCAGACACATAACAAATAATCGTGTTCAGCACACAAAGATTTGTCCTGGATAAGAATCGATAAACTGCATTAATAACTGAGAGGATGGCCCTCACTGTCTATCACTTCTTGAAGACGACTTTTCATCCCCGACACCATATTAAAACATGCGGTACTATTTCGCATTAGTTCCCAAGTTCTGTTTACCTCTTCATTCAATTTTTTTTTTGACTTTATTTCACTTGAGTCCCAGTTTAAAACCATCTGACCCCATAAGTTTTCTATAGGGTTAAGATCCGGGCTTTTAGCCGGCCACTCAAACACCGTTATATCTTCTTGTGCATTTAGCCAGTCTTGCACAATTCGGGACCGATGCACTGAAGAGTTATCCTGAACCAGGTAAATTTGTCCTTCTGGATATGCGACCCGCACTGAAGGCAGCATTACGTCATTCAACACTTCAAGGTATCGCTCACTGTTCATGCGGCCACCTATTTCCACTAGCTCGCCTGGGCCCATTGAAGACATCCATCCCCAGTAACCTAAAATAATAAACCTTTTCAAATCTGTTGCAATATGTAAATCAATGTCAGCAGCAATAATAATTAGAAATATATAATATATATATATATATATAGTTTTGTTATTATTAATTTATTTTATGTTAAAGAATATAATCATTTACTTACCTAATGTTAACCGCCCGCTTGTTCTCAAGTCTAATACGTTTTTAGGGTTGAACCGTTGGCCACTTCTTCTCCATAAAATTTTTCGGCCATCCCTATCTGACTTGAAGCATTTTTCGTCGGTAAATATAACAATTTCGTTTTCCCAGTCGAAATTTAAATAACGAGTAGCAAAATTTACTCGGTTGGTGCGATGATCGTCAGTAAGTTGAATCTTTCTGGCTGGCGTTCCCATTTTATATCACCCGTCGCTTGATACCTTCGAATCCATCTACGCACTGTATTTCTCTGTAATGAAAATGATAATAAATAAAAGAAATTCCAAAAAACTAACTTGTAAATGAAAATGTAACATGATTAAGCAATAAATAGGTATATAATATATTTTTATCGTAACTCTTACCGTTATGCCCATATCTCGTGCTATTTTCTTTATGCTTTGTTCTTGCTCCCAGAGAACAATAATTTTAGCTTTCAAAAATGTTGTTAATCGAACCATACTTTCAATTTACTCAAAAAACTGATCAAAAACTTAATAAATTGAATAATATTACGAGGAGGATTAACACCAATGCAAATTACCACGAATTATAAAGTTACCTTCAATCACAGTTTAGTAAATAAGGCAAAGAAGTATCCTAATTGCAACCTTAGCGCGCTGTCACAGATATTATAATACTATAGCCGCAGCTCATACAGCAGATAAGTTTTTGAAGTAAAACATGACGGTAGTGCAACAAGCTGTATCAAGCGTAAGCTATTGAACTAAACGAGAAATCTATACTAATTTCAACCTTATCTTTTAGTCTATTGAGCAGTTATTATTATCACATATGGTGGAAGTTGAAATTTAAACCTTAAGGTCTAGAAAATTACACCGTAATCAACTTTGTTCGATAAAAGGAGTAATGCTATTCATATTTTCGCCATTATTATCAAGTGAACCGATAGCCTAGTGGTATAAGGCACGGCCTAGGTGATCGGCTGGCGCTGGAGATGCGAGTTCGTATCCTCAAACAGCACATAAATTAATGTGGTATTTTTTGTGAGTAAATTGTATCTTGGTATACAATTGAGCCGAAAGACGAAAAATATCAGAAAATTACAAATTAATATGAACATGCAAAAAAGGCAGATGAAGCTGCTTGCTCGTTCGCAGTTCAGCGAACGATCGCATCACGTGACGTCATTCGTGAGTCATGTGACGCGGCGATATTCAGTATATTAAGTATACATTTTATACTTCACTTAGGGTATTGTATTTTGTCAATAGATTTAGGTCAGGTAAAATTTAAAAATAAGTAATAAATTTAACTCGGATAGAAAAACTGTAAACTCAACCAGGAATGGAAAGAGGAAAGAAAAAACCTAGAAATGTAATTCGAGAAATAAATTAATATTGTTTATGCAATAAGCCTATCTTTTCTTACAAACCTCATACCTACTATAAAATTTGATTCCTTAAATATTAATTAACAAAAAGTGCTTAAGAAAATAAAAAAATAATTATATGAATAAAAAAAGAACTTGTGTCCGAGGATTTGAACCTCGGTTGCCGTGTCCACAAAGCAGCGGTCATAACCACTAGACCAACATGCCATATACACAATGACTCAAAAAACTTTAATGCTTTCATGTCATTATCAAGGGGGGTTCCTTTTCTCTGAAGCTGACTGTACCATCCTGGGTGTTGGAAATACCCCTTAGTGTTGGAAATACTTCCTGGTAGCCTGGCAATGGACGTAGGAGCGGAAAAAAGTGGTCCATCTAATTATGCCTTGTTCGTATGATGTACTAGGTACCTATCTACAATCGTAGCCAGCTGGCTTGAAGCTGATGATTTTACCTGGGGTAAAATGAAACACAGGAAATCAACAAAATTACGTTTATTAAAATACAAATTGGTACCAAGTGTAAGGAATATTGCAGATGACTGACCCGAATATATGTTGTTACCAAGTTGATCAGTTTCAGTACCAGCTAAAAACTGAATGAGATTAAAGCCAGATTCAGACGTCGGCCGTCAGGCCCCAATTCCACGAGCGTTTTTTTAACGCGCGATAAAATACGTTGAAATAGATCAAACGCATTGCCTAGTATTTGATCACACGGCAGCGGATTTAAATCGCGACGTATTTTCAGCGCAGTGTTGTATTTTAAGCGCTGGGCTTTGAGTATAAAGTTCAATTTCCCGCTCAACGCCTAGCTAGCGTTAAAAATACGTCGCGATTTTTAAAGCACGGGCGTTAAAAAACAGGCCTTAGTTGTGAGCGAGAATCTCCCATCTCATTGGTTGATTTTTATTCCGAATAATATAATATGATTACGGCGTTAAACGGATAATATCACGCTAGGCCTTTACATATGCATGTCAATTGTCAATCTTCTGACTCAACATTCCTTTACATTAGGTATTATGGCACTGTGGCATAGATAAACGATATTAAGGACAAAAAAATCATAGTCACTGGCTACAAAAAAACTAGTTCAGACTGTTTCCAAATTTCTTACAACTTTGTACCTTTATAAAATGCTCAAAAGTTTGAAGACTACGAGTAAATTCTGTAAAATTCTATAGATTATAATAGTAGGCATACTTAGTATATATTTAGCAAAACTATGTAATATTAAGCACGTACCTAATATAGGTAAGTACATACTTACATACAAAATTTATCTAATAAAAATATTTCATATACATATTTCCAATACAATTCATCACAAATATATTATTTCCAATATGTTAATAAGTAATAAGAATTATAAATTCATAGTTTTACATCGTAAAATAATATATACCTAATATATATTTTATTCTGTAGATTTTTTTAATCGGATGAGTATTCTAGTATTGTACCATTCAATCTTGGATTACTATACTATATCACTCGATATCGAGTGACATTGCGGTTACCAGTCACATTTTTTATGAGCAAGTCCACTACGCGGCGCTGGCGATCACATTTAATGAGGCAAACAGACAGACCAGCCAAGCCACGGGGTGAAATTTATTGCATGGCGTAGTCGGTAGAGGGAGCGTGCCCTCCCCGCCGAGTTCCGTAGTCAGCGGCGAGGCCGCCGCAGACTCATCTACGCCCAAGACCATCGACCTCCATGATCGGGGCCTGAGGACGGCGGGATCGCCACCCGTCGTCCTTACAGAAGCAGGCTAGAAGGGTTGCGTGCTGCGGGGCCTTTGCCCCATAGCACGCAACCAGATTCACTCACTGACGCGGGATAAAACCCTACCCCCAACGACGCGGGATTCTCATCCCGACCCAACCCCCGCAGAGACCACAGAGGTGGTCAAAGTCCGCCGGGCGCCACTGGAAATACGTTCTGCCTGTAACCAGAGACGCCTGGCAACGGACGTTAGAGCGGCCGCGGCCTTGGTCGCGGAACTAAAAAAAAAAAAAAAAAAATGGCGTAGTCGGTATAATGTTAAATTATGTACCTACAAGTATAGTAGGTAGGCTAATATGTACTTACTTAGGTATGTACCCATTACCTATGGGTTTTTTGCATAATTCATGATAGATACATAATGTTTTTGAAAACTTAGAAATCGAAAGATTTGATTAGTTGATTTTTGTTAAAAAAAGACCATGATTTTTTTATTTACAATTTTAGGATAATGTACGCTAGAAGACCACAGCCACAGTCGTTCTTATACATACTAGATTTATAATTATTAAGTTAATTCTACGTATTTAAGTAACAGATAATGTATTATTTTGCTCTCACATTTCTTTCCACCTTCAATTGATTTCTTTAACTATTCCCAATTTACCATACCTATTACTGGAACAATTATAACAATATTTAACAATGCTACTTACTCACTTAGGTAATAACATACCTTCCTATCCTAATAAACTATTTCTAATCATATAGTACCTACATTTAAAAAATGGTTGCGAAACAGGTAAGACATAAATGCGTAGGCGTAGGTACCTATAAATAAACTAGGTTAGGTATTTTCATTTCCACGTAAGTTTACGTGACATCGATAGCAAAAGCTATAAAATGTGGGTACCTACGCCTGTATCTGCTGGTGACAGGCAAATTCTTTATACCTTCGCGACCAAGCTTTAATTACTCTAAAATTAAGGCACAAATAGGTATAACATTCAAGCACAACTTTAATTAAACACCCTTCATTGTCCTTACATTGCCTTATTCATAATTTACGTGTAGGTACACAGTACAGTAGGTACGTAGCGTAGTATTAGGTATATTATGCACCACTATTAAGTATACCTAGCTAGGCAAACGCAACTTTAGGATAAATCATAATATTAAAGTAGGTACATTTTGGTTTCAGATCTCCATCATAATGGGTTCTAAGTTCGGCAAAATGCGAATCTAATATTTAGGTAAGAAAATAAGTATTCGAGCCCTTGTACTACTTTTATTATCTCTAAATCTATTTTAAATGCATTAATCTGACTTAATCAAAACTCAAAAGCAGTCTTTGATTATTTAAAGACCCTTTATTTCATGCGATATAGTTGGCTCCTATAGGACACTCCCTGATGAGTCGGAGATTCGACAGTGCGAATTCGGTCCAGTTTTATGGGATTTTCATTATTATTATTATAAAAAAATATATTCACGAGTCCTGCTATAGTTTTGCTGTTTTGTTTATTTTCATAGGTAAGTAAAAAAAATCAAAGACAGCAACATTCCTTAGTGTTGTCAATCTCAACGGGAATGTGTTTTATAGTTTCATATTCGAGGATAAATATAAATTATAGATAGGTAGTAAATAAAACTAGATCTCTCGAAAATACAAATATCTAACTCTAAATTATAACACTAGATACATTATTTTGTAAATAAAGGTAAAATTAAAAAAAATCAAGTCTTAAGGCAAACTTTCCGCGTATTCATGAACAATGTGCAACGGCTATAACAACCATTAGAACTAAGCTAAACGAGCACGCAATAAAAAGGTCATTCATGAATACGGGAATAAGGCTGTACTAAATCTAAACACACAAATGCACCATCTTTCAAATTAACATTCACATTATTTATCCGCGACATAATGCCGGCACGGTTTTGGTTTACATTTCCATATAGTAATCATATTTTGACTACTACAGCCAATATTCAACAATTATAAGCACTAATAACATGTGCTCAAATATATTCTTGTTCTTGCATTCAAACGGTTATACTTTTGGTGGTGTGCTGGTCTTATTTCGAGCGTTTCGAGCCTTTTCCCACCGACTGATTTTATCCACTGGGTAACACATAATAGCGGATAACAGAAGAAATGAACCAGCCACGACAAAAGATTTGTTTAAGTTATCTGTAAGCTCCAAGATAATTCCTGTAAAAACAAGAACAGTTTATTAAACAGTAACACACTTGCCAAAGAGCGATCTGTATCTACAGGTGGTCATTTAAAAAACACACTTAAAAACGAGAACTGAAAATTTGGGACAAGTCCACAAAACACAAAAATAATAATATCAACCATGGATCTTAAAATCAAACAATTCTAAAAGTGAATAATATGACAGTATTGTTGCGAGGCGTATTCCCAGCAGTGGCCGTCAATTGGCTGATGATGATGATGATTGTTGCTTCTACGAAACCTAATGAAAGTTATTCGATACCTATACAATAAAAACTCACCAGCAGATGGTGCACTTAACAGAGCACCAAGGCCTTGGAAAAGAAGGAAGAATCCGAAACAATTGGTCAGATTCTCCAAACCCAGGTATTCGACGACCAAGATAGATCGCAAAGAGGCGAAGCAAGCTACAAAGAAGAAAAATCATTCATTAAAAATTGCAACAATGTTAAAAACTTAGGTAAAATTAAGTATGATGCAAAATAACGTACCACAAGCAAGCCCAAAAATAACGCAGATCGTTACTTGGAAACCGATTTCCAAGCTGTATCCACTCACTATGCATGCGATACCGCCTGCTGATATCGCAATATTGTTCACCCATAATGGTGACACTTGTGGAATCGATGATACCGTACCACAAATAATACGCCCAACAGTATTTGCAATTCCAATACTGCGCATCAACCAGTCCCTGGACTCACGGGACATACTTGGGTTCATTTCTTTTACTCTCTGCACAACGTACACGAAAGGTACGAAGAATCCTAACATGGTGAAAAATCCGCTTAACGCTAACACCACAAAAGTCGGTGATTTGAATAGGTTTACGTCTAACAGTGTGGCCAGTGCTCTTCGTACAGATTCAGGACATATGCGACATTTGCCGGACGCCTCCTCTTGGGCATCTTCTTTGGTTGGCACGTGGGTAACAGCTAAATGGTAGCCAAGTGATGTCCGTGACGTGTACTGCGGTAATCTGGTCAAACTAGCTCCGAAGAAGATATCATCACGATACAGAGGTCTGGCAACAAGGTCGGCGTGCGATCTGCGATTGTGATGATGCGACTGTGTTTTTGCCGGTATTTGAACCTTAATAGTGGTTCCAATCAGAGGTTCGGTATTGTCAACGTTACTGTTACTGTCATCCTGTTCGTCTCTCTCAGCAACTGGCACATCAATGAATATTGGTTTATTGCCGAGGGTACTCTTTATAGCTCCCGCGTTAGCTGATGACCTGCGGATGTGAGAGTTCGAGATGTGTGAATTGCTTCCTCGAAATACTTCCTCGGCGGTAGGGTAGCGGGTATTATTTGCGACACCCATCCAAGTGTGAGGGCTAACTTTATTTGTGAATCTCATTTCAGGCGGCATAGCGATGCCAGAATCAAGTTTATTATGTAGTTTAAGCATCGAGTTTAATTTTTCGACTGCCTCTTCGTGTCGTCGCGCTGTATCATCTTCCTCTGTTTGATCAGCCAAGGTAACACGAACTGGCTTGATTGGACGGAACATAGCACCAAATACTACGCATAGCAGCAACATGGCTGAAAGGAAAAAATAATTAAATATCGATTGACGCACTGCATTATGTTGTAATGATGATATATTTAAAGTAACTTACCTGCATGGCCGAGCATCGTATATCTCCAACCAAATCTACTCAAAAGAGCATTGGTAATAGGGTCCATAGCAAAGATACCTACACCAGATCCGCATAATGCCAGACCGGTTGCTACGGCCCTCCATTTCTCAAAGTAGAAGCCGACTGTCAGTACAGCTGGCATGTAGATCATGCAGAGGCCAATACCTGTGGAATTTAAATTTCAAGCTTTAATTCGATTTCCATTTATCACACCTACCAGCAATGGTGGCAAAAAGTACCTAAGGGACCGCCCAGGCTTCCCACGCCCACCTTTCTCTTGATTCACCATCAATTCGTTGTGTAGTTGTATAGACCTAAGCGTTAATGGGTGGGTATGTAGGTGTTGATGTGCCACTGGAAATTCTTCCTAGTGCTAACCAGACGCGCTCGGGACTGGACGTAGGAGCGCCCAAAACTTTGGGCCACGCAATCAAAGGAAAAAATGTGGGTGGTGATTATTTTATACTAAGTAAAGATGGCATGAAACTGTTGCGGTGATATGAAAACTATTAAGAAAAGGAACTTAAGATTAATAATGAAGGAAAAAATATAAAACACTAACCGCCTATGATTCCATATATTATGTATAGGTATACGATGCTAGTAGCGAAGTAAGCTGCTGCGACCGCCACACTGGATATCAAGCTACCTATGATGGTCACCACTCTAAACCCGAGCCTGTTAATAATAAATTAACATATATTACAAATTGGGATAAATGTGCGACAAGGCTCCAATAATAACTACGCAAGTTTTCCTGCAAGCCAGGATACTGGCGGACGCTCTCCTCGTATCCATCGAAGTTATGTAGTCCAGACCAGTCCAATTTTTTATAGTTCCAACTACCCTTAACTACTGCCACAGATGTTCGTAGGGTAACCGAGACGGCTCTCCAAAGCACCCATCCTAAGACCGACCTGTCCAGTGTTTGTTTAACAAAGGATACCAGTTTAACAACGAGCCCTTCCTCTTTGTTACTAAATAGATGAAAATTTGCTTTTATACAGCTGGTGTCTAAATTCAGAATTTTACGCTGATTATTTCACCATTCTTTTATTCTCTAAATCATATCTTTGTTTTCAATCATATTTTTGTTTCGGAATTAAAAGTTTGAGTATAAAGTATACTCAAACTTTTAATTCTTGATTAAAGAAGCTTGATCATCCTCCAATTTGACAGTTTGGATTTAAGTTTGTGTTTAACACCACATTTGCGTTTCTGAATTGTTGTGACGTTATTAACTTAGAGTACTTACTTACGGCCGGGCGCCACTGGACATACCCTCTGCTAGTAACCAGAGACGCCCGGCAACGGACGGTAGAGCGGCCGCGGCCTTGTGCCGCGGAATTTAAAAAAATAAATAAAATAAAAATAAAAAAGAGTACTTACTTATTGGCCAATGCTGACACGAAGGGCCCTGATATCAGGTAAAAACCAGCGGGCAAAGAAAACACCCACGCAATTTGACTGTGAGATACCTGCAGACAAACAGATATTTTACAAATATTTTTAGTCATTAAAAATAACATTGGCTATTATTATAAACCTTGACCCAAATAACGAGAATGTTGGCACGATGGACTGGGTTATACAAAGAAACGTGAGAGGAGTTATAATACTAGAGGGTGAGCCAAGAGAATTTAGATGAAAGTGGACTTTGTAACTAATGTCAACACAGACACCAAGGCTCAAAACTACTTTTACCATCTTTTCAACAGCTGTTCGAACTTTGAAAAGTGCAATAGGCCAATAGGGTAGATGCCTACAACTAAAATAAATAATTTATATATATCTACTATATAAATAATCTCAAAGTATGTACGTATATCGTATTCAATCTTATTATCTTTATTTTATTTATTTATAATCATCAATTGAATCACTACATAATAGTTAGGTCATTGTTGAATTTTTCATACAAATTTCTATGAGGCGTATCGTTTTGACATACAATAAAAAGAATGTGATTTGATTTAACAGCCACCTACCCCATTCTATAAATAAATAGAAAAAACATAAGGTAGGTATAACCATGGTATATAGCACACAAACTATTGGGTTGGTAGGTACCTACTTTCAAAATTATCGGGTCTACCAAATACTTAGGTACATCCAAGTGACCAAAGGTGTCCCAATTTATATTCACAGACTCTGTGTGGAAAGACCGTTAATCTACAATAGTCAATACTGCCATTGAATAGGGAGTTTTACGTACCTATCTATGTACAGCAGTAAATAGCCTTAACAGGTATTGAGTCTGTGTAAGAACGGCCCATGGGGTATTCTAGGTCTTGTTATTCGTGCTTAGGTGTATACAGGTGGAATTTTTTTATGACACCTGGACGGAAAGTACTCTACATACTGAAGATAGACAATTTTACTCAAAGAAAACATTCCTTCATTTTTAAAAAGTTCAATGTTTTTCCTTTCGATGTGTTTAAGTTCATGGTTTTCCTTTCATTTAATTTACCGCGTTTGTTAGAGAGATTTGATCCTTATGATTGACCCTATCGATCGATGCCATAAAAGTACAGGATGTTATTTTTTCGGATTTTACCCGGTTCGATTCCCAGGTGTGGCAAACGGATATTCGAAAATCCGTGAATGCAGTTCTGTTTCCGTTATTTTTAAAAAGAAAAATTATCTATCTCCATCATGTAGAGTACTTTCCCTCCAGGTGTCGTTAAAAAATTCCATTCTGTATAATATGTACCATGTGTTACTACTAGTTTTGTGACACGCGAGCAATGTGGAAGTCAAGTCTGTGCTTCCTTCCTCTAAACTAAACTGAGTAGGTACCTACCTACCTACCTAACGGCTAGTTATTATTTAATTACTAATCCGTGTATATGAACTCGCATATTGACCTTGTATTGGTCGGTTGACAAACAAGTTTGAGTTGCGGTCGTTACAATTCAGGATAAGTAGGTATTTTAGTGGTAGGAAGGTATGTATAACTTTTGAATTTAATTAGATTAACTTTCAAAAACAAATGTAGCATTGTGGCATGATTCATCGTCATATGAAATTTAAATGTTATGTCCGCGGCCCATGACCGCGGTCGATCCTACGTCCATTAACGAGCGCCTCTGGTGAACATACAGGGAATTTCCAGTGGCGTCCGGTGGACTTCGGCCACCTTCGGAGGTTTGGTTGGGTTTCATCATCCGTCGTTCGTATTGGCTTTTATCCCGCGTCGGTGAGTGAATCTGGTTGCGTGGTGTGGGGCTGAGGCCCTGTAGCACAAAAATGTATAGAATAATACATTTTTGTTGAAATTTCCTGCCATATCATTGGTTATCGACAAACTCTTCCTACCGCTATGCTGGTCCTGTTGGAGAACAAAGGTACCTAGCGATTTGAAACAAAACTGACAGACCTACATAACTTCAGGAATACAATCTAATGAACGTAGGTACCTACAACACAATATTATAGACACATTTGCATTTATATAGAGTAGGTAAACTAGTTTCAATTTATTTGAAAAATGTATTTAATTAATAGGATTGGATTATTTTAATTTCGAGACGCATTCTATGTTACTAGACGAAGCAAAACACAAGAAATACCGTAATAGAATCGCTTATAGACGTGTCCACGAGGATGTATGTAAGTAAGTAGGTAGGCAAGTACTTGCATACTTAGAACCTGTGTGGTCATATTGGTTTAAAGTACAATGCATGTCGGTACTTCAACTGTGCAACGCTAGATGTCACCAGAATGGAATTGTACACGACTACAGAATAGATACTATGTGTTGACTTTCAATGATCCCTCTGATTATCATAGAGTATGACGCACACACACTACTTACTTAGGAATTCAGAAAATTAATATCCATATTCACAATGTCTACATGTTTTTAAGAGTATCGGTTTTCATACCTAACATAACTAATTAAACAAAACTTTTGGGTTCTCAAAGGTCATGTGAAAATGCAAAACAATGTTTTTTATTCTTGTATGTCTCTTAATTGGTCTAGTAAGTATCTTATCTTATCTTTCCAGTCTAACTGGGATATGGCTGAACTTCGATATTTTCCGTGAATCGACTGCCATCTGACCTCCACAACCCATGGGCGATATCGAAGTTCTGTAGTTAGACCGGTCGGATTTATGATTTAGGGCTCCAACTACCTCTAACGACTCCCATAGATGTTCATATGACAACCGGACCGACGCACGTCTTAACGTGCTCTCCGAGGCACGGAGAGGTCTCAATGTCTAAAGAAATGGTCACCCATACTCAGACCAGCCTGACTAGATGTTGCTTAACCTTTGCAATAAAGATAAAGATGTATTTAAATGTAAAACATGTGTTATGTATATCACAACAGCGTTAAATGCATAGGTGTGACATATTTTTAAAGATTTGTATCAACATGCTTAGTTTTGTGATTATTACAGATATAGTTAATTAAATGTCAGCAATATAATAAAGTATTAAATGTCAGGTACAATCAAATAGGTATTATCACAATTAAAATTAAACAACAAAAAAGAGAATTTACAATGTCAAAGTGTTTTGTCGTCAAATAAGTCAATAATATTATAATGACATCTTTCAATTAAAATATTATATTATCTATGTATTAACATTGTCGGTTACCACTAGATTACTTATAGCTGTGCTTATAGACTCAACCCAGCTTGGGGGCATCATAGATAAAAGAAAAAACCATACGTTTTGTTACATCAAAATTATATGGAAATACTATAGTCTATAATAATAATAATTACGATCCACGCGGGCGGAGCAGCTCACTTTAGCTAACGTAGTAAACATTTGTAAAGATGCTTAATTAAGCATCTTTACAAATGCGGCTTTAACATTGGTGCTGTAATTACAGCACCAATGTTAAAGCCGCGAGGCGCCATTCATAGCCATATCTACTTTCTGTCGAACTTTTCCTTTAAACTGCAAAAGGAGTAAAATTTGTTGGTGTACTCTGGTAATTTCCTCTGATTCCACTTAACTCTGGATAGAAACTTGTATGTCTTTTTAAGGCGGTATAATGAGACAGACAAGTGCCATTATATTTATGAAAGTTAAGTGAGTAAACGTAGGTATAATTGCTCATAAACTACACAGAAAAATATAATTGATACTTTTGATTGTCGGCACTTGGTGGAACTTTTAGTAAGTATCACTTATCAAAGTATCAAAGGCACTTCTAGGTAGGTACGTTACCTACTACAGGCCTATTGAATACTATTATTATTATTTTACTATTATACACATATCACGCCTATATCCCCGAAGTGGTAGGCAAAGGTTCACCACACACCCATAATTTGCCAGTATTTTAAGTCCCACGTAATAGGGGGCAAGCCTATTGCCGTCATCGGGCACATTTATAATGGTTTATGTCCAAAATGGCCGAATGAACTTAATAAAAAGTAGCAGCTATATTGTAATTTTGAAAAAATAAATTGAAACCTGTTGCCATGCGATGAAATGTTGATGTAAGGCAACAAAATCTTACGTGGCAGCCGCTATGACACAGCCAAGTAAAGTCCTGGGCGTCTCGGACTATACCATTACTATTATATACGTAATTATATTGAATATTTTACATATTTTAAATATTATTGTTATATTTTACGTCTAGCTACTATCTAACTACTTTTCCTAAACATTTGTGGTTTTTAGTGCTGTTTATTTACTAATTGTGTAGATAAATAAATAAAAAATCTAAAACGTTTACAAATCGCTTCTTAACAGTATAGATAATTATGATAATAAGATGATAATGTGTCCAAATTATTTATGCCCAAGTGCCTCAGGTTATGTGTCCTTTCATGAGTTCTAAATGTAACGGTAACTTGTTTGACACTATATCTAGTTAGTTCACGACTATTTTGCTTGAATTACAGTAATACAAAATACAAATAGGTATACGTATAGCTAATTAGGCTACTATAGTATTCATATATCACTAGTATAGTATTCTTATATCTGTGGCTATTCTGCGTGCGTACCAGGAGAGCGGATTGTTGATTATTCTACGTCTAGATTGACAACACTATTTTCGTAAGCACATCCTTAGTGTGAACACATGAAGTCCGCTTCCTCTTGGTTGTCGTCGCTTATACGTATCGTATTTATTTTGAGAAGTGCAAAATAAAAGTATAATATATCCAGTAATTGAGTGTTATTTAATATTCCATTTTAACAGTATAGCTTATTAGGGTACAATAGTATTCATATATACATACATAAACTCACGTCTCTTTCCCAGTGGGGTAGGCAGAGACCACGGACTTCCACTTGCTACGATCCTGGCATACTTCTTTCGCTTCCTCAACTTTAATTAATGTATTCATGCATGCTCGCCGGTTACGGGTGCTTTTAACCTGACCCTTATTCAAGACCTCTGCGATTTGGTCCCCTCGCCATATGTCCTCCTAGGTCGACCCGTAGTAGCTTGTCCATTCTGTAACTAGTATTTATAGTATTCTTATATCTGGGGCTATTCTGTGTGCGTACCAGAGACGCCCGGAAACCGGAATGAAAAAAATAATCTGTGGCTATTCCATTGAAAATGTTCAAACATAATAATTTTGGTGTAGTTACTTCGGAAATTTATGCTCGTCAAGGGTCTTAGGGCTTTGAAGTTATTGTTATCTATATCCAAAAATCGGGTACTTAAGCAGATATCACATAGAGAGTAGGTAGAGGGTACCTATCTGCTATTTGTACATTTTCATAATACCAACATATGTAGGAGAACGTTTATTCTACTACGACTGTGTAGTGTAACGACTAAGTAGTCCTTGTGATAAAAACGTTATGCAACTATTTGTAGACCGTACCTACACATACTATAAAATAGAGGAAAGTTGCTGTTTTGTTACAAATTTTGGCAAATGTTCAAGTAGTAAAGTATGCTTGTAGACACATCTATTTTTTACGCAACAACGTTGAATTATAGTGTAAACAACGGATCTCTATGTATTTTGTTTATTAAATTAGGTTAATCATGTAAACAATGAGGTTTTTTTAAACAGAAACCAGAACACGATAGAGAAGTTCTGTGTGAGTATTTTTTTGAAGCGATATCCACGATAAGTGTAAGTACTCCTCACAAAATAAATAATCAATGCAGAACCTAAGGCTTTCCCTAATAGCCAACGGAATTCTAAAAAAATGTAAATACATATTCACTAAATCGCTAATCGATTCGAAACGAAATGCATCCGTTCAACTTAAATGGCGTTCCGAGGCCGAGATCGTTCGTTGACCCCGCGATGTTATGTGTGAAACTGTGAACTACGTGAACTTCAGCGTTGCAAGGGTTACTGCACTTGCGATAGTGGAAAAGTTTTAATCAAGGGCCTCGGAACGCACCGCTTTTGCTTCGGTAATTCATCATGGCGCCACACGAACCAATTATTCACGCTTATCGCATATATTTTAAACGTTTTTGGTCTGAAGGTAAAGGTATGCAGAGGTAATTACCTTTTTATCATGTACGTACAGAAGCTCAAGGATGCATGTAAGTAGCTTAAGACATCCATCCAAATTATGCGCACATAACATCGTTGTAAACTGTCAAGGGCGTCGCCAGCTTATGACTAAGGGGGGCAATGGGGCAATATTGTGGAGGATAAAAAATATGAACGCCGAGAGCATAAAGCATTAGACCGCTAACAGACGCTCCGCTTTGGTCGGGCCCGACCACCCGACCAAGACCAAATTGGAACGTAGGCGGTCGGCCCGACATAATTATTATTAATACTGGTTGGACGTGGTCGGCTCGCCGACGCATCCGACAAGCCGACCATACAACCAAATTGGTACGTGTGGAGCGTTCCATCCATCCGACCAAATCCAGCTCAGTCGCATTCGCGACACAGCCGTCGGAGGACGTCAAATGAACGATGCGGAGAGAGCGCGAAATAATAGTGAACATTTTGGAATTACATAGAGACTTTCCTTGTCTGTGGGACTTAACCCACAAGAACTATCTTTATCTTTATATATAATTCTACTGTACGTGTGTATGTCACTGAACTCCTCCTAAACAAATAGAAAAATGGTTTAGATTCACAATTTGTTTTTTTTTTGCTGTCGGGTCCGCTAGTTGTAAAATTATATATTACAATAGTTATGTATTACAAAATATAAGTATAATTTCCTTCTTTCTTTTTTTATTTTGGGGCACCAATGTAGCTGCCACAACTATAGCGGCTATCGCTTGCTTTGAAAGAGCAGGTGGCATGCATTGAATATATAGATGTACTAGCTGATCGCCCCAGCTGGGGATTTTTTGCAAAATTTTTAACCATTTTATCATTAAAATTATTTCGGATTTATTTATTATAGCTCTGTGTACACTCATCGTGGCCAGACCATTAAGGCGATCTTTTGCCATGGTACTTCTTAGCCATGTTTTTAGTCTTCTGAGGCTGCTAAAGGATCGCTCTACTGTACAGGTCGTGCATGGTAAACAAATCAAATTTTTTAACGCTTTTTCCGTTTCGGGAAAGAAGGAATTTGTTTCTTTTAGTACATCAACAACTGTTAGATTTGTTAGATTAAGCCTATCGTGCCACAATTGCTGCCAAAGTTCGATTTCATTCTTTATGTTCGGTAAATCATAAAACTGGGCAATAGATTCACAAGGTTGTTTCAGATTTTCAGTTGTCATCTTTTGCATCTGCGCCGGGTGTAACTTAGATAATGCGAATGATGGCGTGTTTTCTTCAGCAAAACGTACTTCAAGGGAGGTGATAATTGAATCCAAGTATGGTATTACTAAATACCTCTGCCAGTATTCTGAAGGGCTTTCTGCTGGATGATTGCTTCTATGACGTTGTTTCCCCGTAATACGCGGCATTGATGTAATGTCCTCCTCCAGTCCGACTTTCTCCGCAACAGCAGCTTCCTTTATAATTTCGTCTGTCACTTTTCCGGATTTTCACGGTGGTTTTTAATTAAAAGTAAAATCCTTTTAACGTGTTCCGAGGCTTTGACCACTTTCTACTTTATTTAGGTATGCCGCATACAAATTATACAAAACTAACGTGAATGCTGGTGAACGGCTCTCGTAGAAATAAATATAATGCACACACACCATACCTACCTACATATTTTTACAGTTTAATGGCCTTGCGTTTTGGCAAATCTGATATGGTCGTGATGAAAATGGCGGCGATTTTAAAAACGGATGTCAAAATCTTAATGTTATTCTGAATATTTCAATTTTTTTGGGCAACTGCGCCCTTGCCCCCCCTTGGCGACACCCTAGGGTACAGTCAACTATTGTTCTTCAAAATAGACGGAACGAAAACATTAAGGTACCTACTTAATATTAACTGGTCATGGATACTATTTGACAATTTCAAGCAATACAGCAAGGAGGTGCCAAACAAGAAAATACGTTTAACCTGTACATAGAAATGGACACGAAACTCACGAAGTCGCAAAACCCTAATGTAGATGATATATCTAAGGAGTTTTAAGCTATCCACTAATAACCGTTAAGTGATTAAACTTTACTAAAGGCATAAATACGGCAAAGGACATGCACCAAGCGTAGTTCGCGGTAAAGTCCATTAAAATCTGACATCGATTTGAATCCGAACTGGTGTAACTTGTGTAATAAATTGTCGTGAGACTTGCGTTGGCCTCATTGACGTTAGAATGATTGAATGACATAAACAACTAGGTAGATATATACATAATATATTATTATTGTATTTTGATATTGTAGATATTTATTGCGACATCGTGTCAAAGGAAACTTCTTTTAAATATGACACCGCTACTCGTAATATTAGGAATGTGGAGGCTATAGGCACAGATATAAGATTACTATACTCGGCTATAGGTATTGCATTTCTGGTGTCGCAAATAATTGCGATACCTAATCAATTTAAGTTTTGCTCTAAACGACTTCATGGTGCTTCTGTGATGATGATAACTGAGGATTCAATAATGGTCAATTGGCATTTACTTAGGTCTTAGCTGTCAGACTCATGAGAGAGAGAGAGAGAGATCATAAAAACTTTGACAATGATTTAATTAGTCATTTAAATAAACTATCAGCAGTTATTTAACATAATTAAATAGCAACATTTATTTACCTACCTAAGTACCTCGTTAACTCAACTCTCACTAGTTTCTTTCACGAGAAAAGGTAAAAAAATCATAAAATATAATAATAATCACGTCTATATGTATGTAGGCAGAGGTGTATTACACACCCACAATGTGCCATATCAGTTATCTTGGTCCTACGTAGGTAATATGGGTCACAAGCGTATTGCAAATACTTCAGTTTGGGCAAAAGATGCTACATGCTAATCTGAATAACTACTAACATTGTATAGACCCCAGATAGTAAATGATAGAATGTTGAATGACTAGTGGAATGAATGGCGTGTATTGTAGGCGCCATGATCGAGACCTTGGCCTTAACATCATGTTAATTTTGTTCTTGAAACGAAGCATTGAAGAGATTTATCAATGGTGGCTGTGTGTCAAGATTCTTTTCGCTTTCAATTGTTAGAATCAGAGAATTCCTCAATAATTAATGAAATTATCTGCTTAAGATTTTCCCAATTACGTAAGTACTTTTTATAGTTAGGTACAGCTATACAGATCAATATTTTACCTATATTTTAGGAAAAGGTAGCAGAAGAAGGTATAGCCACTTGTAGGTATAAGTAGAGTAGGTACTCTGTGGTACCTATGGCCGTTAAAATTATCTAGTTTCAAAGTTCTGTAAATTATACGCAGTGTATTCTTTATTCCAAGTATTCCAATCTACCCCTTCATTGTCTTGGTTTATAGAATTGGGTGGGTGCTCGTGATCCCACCAAGACACAAAATAAGTTAGTAAGTACTTAGGTACCTACTATCTTATAGTATAAGTACCTACTACCTACTTATTTTATGACCATGATCTTAAAGGCACAAACCAACCTCACAATTCTGGTACAAAATAATTAAGTAAATATCTGTTATAATAGCAATAGAGTCGCCCCCTTTAACGTAAGTAAAATAACCAAATTATGCGCGAAAAGTGGGCACATTATGTCTGTCTGCTTACTTACTTCTTAGTTCGGATTATTTAGTTAGACTAATTCAACTATTTACGATATTTCAGAAGATAAAACTGTAGTATGATTCATAAGGGTCAATACACATCAAAAGTAGCACATTAACCCGCACGGTAGGCGCGAGCCAAAATTTCGTTCAGTTTCACGCATACTCGATAATGAGCATTCATTCTTTGGTGACCCACTTCATGTTTAGACAGCCTTGGCGATCTGTCTGTGAACGTCAGTCGTCAATCATCATTGTACGCCCACAATTACATATTTAAGTAGCTATTTACTTTTATATACCTAGGTAGAAAGAAGTCAACATCTATAATAACAAAATCTCCGGTGCTTAAGTCATCCGCACGCGATGTATCTGCTGATAAACGGCTCGGGCAAATATATAAATATTATTAAGTACGTGGGACCACCTGGCTGGCGAAATATGGGTGTAATCTCCTCTGTCAACCCGTCGGGGATGAGAACGTGGTTCTCTGTTTGGTCGTAGCGTAAATCTTTAGCCTTCCTTTTTAATTGGACTATTCAATGTACAAAGATTTTTTTGATTAACGCGTTCACACCTGGTTCACACAGAGCTCTGAACTCTTCAGCCTTTGTACGTATATTAAAAAGACAGGAGGCACGTTTACGCTCACATTAAAGGCGCTTGTAACAGCGCCGAGATATCGGAAACTCAAACCAACGTTACATGGTACAAGGTAATTCCAATGTAATTCATGTAAACGACCATGATACTTATTGCTTATTTGTTGAATAGTCCTTTTTAGTTCCGCGGCCTAATCTTTTTAAAGTATCGAAGCTCGTATGTTTTAATGGATCTTAAACTGTAAAGGAAAATACATACGTTAATATAATTGTTAAGTACAGTAATACGCACATGCATTACGTTATCGGACATATTATTTGAAAACTGGCATTTTCCTGTCGTAAAATACATACCTATAGTTAAATACGAGGTGCAGAAGATAAATACCTTAACAATTAAAATTCGTATTTACTTATAATTTGTAGAAACTTCTAGGTAATATTCGGCGACGCCCTGCCATCCACCACTTGGTTGAGACGTATGTATGTAGTATGAGACGTTAGCCCGTGTTGCAGTACTACACTTCGACTGTGACAAAGATTTTGGACACTAATCTCTTTTATCAACTAACTTCCAAAAAAGGAGCAGGTTTCTCATATCTTTGGACTAGATTTTGATATTTTTAAATAAAAGCTAAGTACTACTTCTCAAGTGGTTCATTTCAATTTGGTTCCATTCCAACAATTATTTGATCCCATGTCGGTATTTTGTAGTCGGTTCTTCTTCTTCTTTTTTTAAAAACGTAGCTCCATCGATATTCATCGATGATTTCGCCAATGTCAAGGTAATGCTTGATTAGTTGATAGTCCCGCACAGAAGAACTTTATTCCTAACTAGCTCCAGGTGCAGGACAAGAAACGTTGTTCGGTATGAGAGTATCTGGAAACCCGATTTTTGCGGAGCGCCAGAGGTAACTAAAAAGCCACCTGCCACGCGCTCAGCAATAATCGAACTCCCTTGTAGTCGGTTGTTCCGTCAACTTTTATTACGTATTTTTAATTCCAATGATATCACAGATAATTTATGTATTAATTTGGTCAGGCGACCAATATTTTCTGCAATTGGTTGAATATGTAGATAAAGTCGAGGCGGACTATGCTAGATCGCTTGAGCCTTTTTATTTCATTACACAAGTATCCGGCCAATCACCGCGAAACGTGATACCAACATGATAGGTACATAATTGCAAATTAAAATTAAGTAATTAACATAAAACGACTGTTTGTGGTTGGGTTGACATTTTTGAACCATATTATTCAGTGGCCAATACATATATAATTAAATAAATTGACTGTCATGGTCCCCCGTGGAAGTACTTTCATTTGTAAAATTGCATTTAAAATTTCAAAAATCATAACTTATAATTTTTAATTTTCATGATTACCTACCTATGTCGGTATAATAATTATAACGAGCCTCAAAACTGTTGCGGAGTTTTAAAGATCTAAGTACACATACGAACGGAAGCGATTTTGTTTAATAATATGTAGTGATTGTGGGAAACAGGTTTTAACACTGAATTTTAAGGTAATAGATACTATAGGTAGGCCTATGTCACTCCCCTAACAATCGCAAAAAATACGTGACGTCAGCGACAACTTGAAATTGTAAATCAGTAAGGGTTGTCTCTTGTTTGTGATACGGCATTGACCATAGTTGTTATTGAGGCAAATGTATAAAAAATTATAATAAAATTCCTCAGGATTTGGTTGACATGCCTCTTAATAAGTTTAAAATAGTAGTTAAAAAATGTTTGATGATGAAAGGCTACAATAATGTAGACGAATATCTTAATGATAAAAATGCATGGTCACCCTAATCTTCTGTTGTTGGCCACTCGTATAATACAATATAAACTAATTGTAACAATGTAAACAAAACAATATTAAAAAAGAAAATGGATAATCTACCTGAGTTTCTTGCTGGTCTCTTCTCAGGAGAACCAAATTACCGAACCAGCGAAAGAATCATTTTCTAATGGTTATTTATGTACTTACTTAATTTAGTATTTTTATAATATTACTTGACAAAATTGTAAAATTTTGACATTCATATGTGCTCTTTATGTGCCTAAACTGAATAAATGAAATTGATTCTTTGATTCTTCTTTGAGGCATTAACGTCATAATTATTGGTCAAATTATTCTGGTACTTTCCTGACAACCCTAACGTTCGAATTATGTTCTCTGTAAACAAAAGAATGGGCTTTAATTAACGTCGGAGTGCATGTTCTGCATGTAAGTACTCCCTATTCTGTGCTATAGGTTATAGGTAATTCTAAGGTTGTAAGTAAAGTAAAGTTAAACTATTGGGTTTAGAATACTCAACCTAACGTCTTTAGGTTATACTTTATTCTAAGAATACACTGTCGCAATATGGTCTAATAATAACTATTCTACATTAAAATTTAGACCGTTCTTATCATGCAGCGTTTGATCATGATTTTTACAAACAAAGCTGATTTGGAGTGTTCAAGAAAATACGAGTACCTAAAAATGTTTTTACTTTATTTATTCGTAACAAGCACATTAACTTGCAATTTTAATTAAGTAAATACTCGGATGTTTTTCACATTTTTTCTAACCATGACATTAAATACTCGTATTTTTACAACATACGTGGGAGACAGGATGCGATAGCAACAGGCATCTGGTATTGCAAACACAGCTGGAATCCAATAACCAAATTCGTTAGAGCCACACACCCTAATCATGAACGTATGAACAGAGAGCAGATTCGAAGTCCAATTTTTTTTGGACATATTGTATAATAAATTGGAGGCACGGCAATGACGTCTGATATGTAATAATGGGTGTGGGTGATACCGAAAATAATAGTTTGTGAGATAGTTATGTTGTAACAATACAATAGTAGTACAATTCACGTAAGAATAACGCTGTGCGAGAGTTGAGGGGTGTGTTCACTCACTGTTACCACCATATAGATCGATAAATCGCTTACTACGCAGCTTGAAGGTCAGCGGCGTTCTTTTTATCTAAAACGATGTGTATTGGCTGTAACGCTGCAGTGCTACGCCGTTGATGCTTCGAAGTTTGAAGCTGTATGACTTGCAAATATTGATACATACTTGCCTTCTTACAGTTTGGGAAAAGTTGGGCTTTCTGCATATATCAGAGAAACTTCTATCTGTACCATTGAGGCATAATGTACTACGTAATATATTATACCTCAATGATCTATACATCTACGAGTACATTATCCATGACTGCTAATAGACTAAATTTTGTTACGGTAAAGTGTTGAACGTACTAAGAAATAAAAACCGGATGGAACCGCAAGCATGTTAGTCTAAATTAAATTCTAGATCAATAGTTGTTTGGGTATTATGACTTACGTCGAATTCTTTCATCATAGATTCTTGTAAAGCTGATCCCGAAGTCATGATGACTCCATCCACAATGAAGTTGCACATGAATGAGGCGAACACCACGACCCATCCCCAGCCGCCATCCGGAGGTACCACCTGAAAATGACAAGAGATTTAGTTTTTGTTTTAGAATTAAGGCCCTTGCTAAGACTGATGCCGCGAGAGCACGCTAGGCCGTCGCGTTGGTCCTGTTTGCCATCTATAACAGTCGTTAAGGGTACCTAATTGAAGCCTTAACAAATTCGGGTGGTCTAAGTACAGATCTTCGATATCACCAATGGGTTGTGGAGGTCAGATGGCAGTCGTTTTACGAAAATATTGAAGTTCAGCCAGATTGCAGTTAGAATAGAAAACCAACCACGACTGGATTGGGGAAAAAGGCTAAGTGAATAATAATTATATGAGATGAAAATGTCTTGTTCCTGCTAAATGTGATCGAATCAGTCTATTTGCTTTGCTTTCGGAGAGATGGTGCGTGTTTGTATAAATGTGTGAGATGTCCCTATTAACTAAAACAATGATTACACAAAATGACGAAAGGATACTTCACGCAGTTCTGTTCCAACTTGTTGGTCCCAACATCGCCTTCACCTCTTTCACTGACATCATCTCTGACTATCACGAAATTCGACATTTTCGGAATACTCAAAAAGGGCATAGAATAGTAGAATTCATTAGATAACTTTCTTATAACTTCTTTCGATAACTTCTTTCTTGTGGCCTCTGCTTGCAAATAAATAACGTAGGAGATTTTTACAGTGGCTCGAGATTCGAGCTTCGAGAGTGATCGGTGGCCTGGAGTAATTCCATAAGGTATTCCAGGGTATTCCAAATGCTACATTCTAACCTGTGTATTTAGTGGTATTGACAAGTGTAGTGCCATAGATAAAAACTTATGTTGCAGTACTTTGACAAGGATAGAGTTAAAACAAAGAAGAGTGCGCGTGATTAGCTCTCTAAAGAGGTCGCATAAATTAATATGTTTAAATATCATTATGCCTCGATGTTCGGACGGCTCAACGTGCTCTCTGAGGCACAGATGGGTCTGTTTCTTATGAAATGTTCGGCCTTCGTAAGACCGCCCTGGCTAGTTTGTTTGCCGGTTACTACTTAGCCACCAGCATACACCTATAACATTATGAATTTATGGGAACCAGATAATTTTAGAATCGTTGTACCTAGCTAAGGGGTGTGCCCCACTAAAATTACCGTGGTAACTGCCCCTCGGGCAATGCCATAGTTGTCAGGTAAACATTACGGATTAAGAATACTAGGTTTGATTGACTTCCATAAGTCATTGTGTTGATATAATTAATTATTCAAAGTCTTTGAAATCGTAATCAAACGTAATCCCCAGTAGCTGGAATATATTATTTGTAGAGTAGAATTCATTAGATATTCGAAGACTCTGTCTAGCTAGAATCATACCACATCCATATTTATAAATGGATGTGGTGTGATTCTAGCTAGACAGAGACAGAGGTTCTTCTGCTTATTAAAGTTATAAATAAAAGCTGTGTTTTAGTCACGATATATTTTTTATTTTAAACTTGTTCAATTTATAAACGCACTCGATATCAGGTAGATAGATTTGTTATTATATCCCTGAATTACTAAGAATTTAACAGACAAACAGTACATATGCTCCAAGTATTATTAGTCCCCATAGAACAGCATCAACTGTAATTTCGGCGAGTCTTTGAAAGATTTGAGCTCTTTTAAGACTCTTGAAAGTCATTTCGGCTGTTACAGGCACATCAATATAATTGTTAGAGTTATCTCTATAAAGGAAGCAAGTAGTGTGGTGAACAGACACGCTCTTACTACTGCTTCTACCGAACGACGAAATCTTCGTTTCCTTCTTAACTTCTCAAGGAATTCCGTCATTCTATGCTTTGAGATTTGTGTGAAGTTTTCTAATGGAACCAGATCATTTTTGTTTCAATTTTCTTTATTATTATTATCATCCAAATTACAGCTGCTGATGCATGTTGATATCCGAGGGATAGATTCTGTTTGTGTCTTCCGGGATGTAGGCCAATCGATGGAATCAAAACGAAATAGGACGGAGCTAATATGTATGCTTACGATCAAAGTTGTTATTACATTATAATACGATATACAGGACATAGCCAGCACTAAATAACGTTGGTGACATTTCGCTTGGTCCCATTTGTGCGTTTATCTTAAATAAGTTTGTAAGCCATCTTAAATTTGAAGCCAACTCTTTGAAACTATGTCTTACAATTTGAAACTATGACAATGCCATGATTTTTTGACAGATATTTTGACTTTTTTCGTCTTTTTGTGTCATTGACGATCGAAGAGATTTGTATTAAATGCGTTTAGTTGCATTGTATAGAAGTAAAGTGGAGTAGGTATCGTATTTTAATTTTATTTATTTATGTACACACAAGAAGATAAAAGAGCGATAAGAATAACAAACAAGGATAGAGTTAAAGTACAAAGGCACCACTTATTTCAAAAGAAATCTCTTCCAGTGGGCCAGGGGAAGGAAATGTTTGGTTGAATCAGTTTGTTTATCGTAGTTATCGTAGTGAAGTAAGTGCTAATAGCAAAGTGATGGTTTGTTGCTCCGGCTGAAATCAACTGCAGAGAGAAAATCTTAAAATCCCGAGAAGCTGATGCTAAGTTTGGCATCTCGGTCACTTTTAAGACTCAATAGTATCATTCTACCCTATTGCAAAGTGGAGGCCACGAAAACAACGCACGTCTCTGATGGAGTGAAGTTATCCCGTAACGGGACTTTCTAAAGCACATTTACACCCAGAGTTATATCAAAGAAACTACTTACTAATGCAGCTTCTGGCTCCGTATCTTCACTGGGGGAGTCACTCCTCCCGATCCCACTCTCGTCCGAAGACGGCGTCTCGAAGGGACGCTCATCTGTCGCCACTCTTAGTACCATCGCGCAAACTGTAACAAATATACAACCACAATTAACATCCTGCTTGACTGCTTTTGTTTTTTAATTCCCCGAGATCGCGGCCTCTCCCATGTCCATTGTTGCGGGCGTCTCTGGTGACACTGAACGCATTTCCAGTGGCGCCCGGCGGACTTTGGCTACCGGTATGGCCTCTTCGGGGTGCTTGACTGCTAAACAAAAGGTAGGTACATGTTGTGATCATAGTTTTATACTGAAACGTTTTGTAGAAGACTAGGTACAAAAGGTTTCAAAGTTATGTTCACAAACATACCACGAAAGTACCTACTTAGAGCCCGTTGAGTTTGTTGCGAGTTCTGGTCAGAACAGACAGTGGTTGTATTTTATTATCATTCATTATCATTATAGTTAACTTCTTGTAACGATTATTTCAGAAAAGCTATTTTTACGATACATTTGGATGGTGTCCCATGGTTTAAAAATATCGGGTCTTGCAGGGAAACTTAGCTCTGCGGCTTTTGCTATTAGTAAAGTCAGACAGCTCACGGATGTAGATACTGCTAGGCTGGTTTATTTTAGCTATTTTCACAGTGTCATGTCGTATGGAATTTTACTGTGGGGCAAGGCAGCTGATATAGAAATAATTTTTATACTCCAAAAGCGAGCTATCGTGCGATTTATAAACTGAATGCACGAGTTTCTCTTAGAGAAAGATTTAAAGAAATAGGCATTTTAACAGTTGCATCACAATATATAATTATATGCGAATATTATGTTCGTTAAACAGAATATACATTTATACAGTATGAACAGTGACATACATGCAATAAATACTAGAAATAAGCATAAATTGATTGGGACGTATTATCGTTTACAGAAGGTTCATGACTCCTTTGCAGGATTTGGTGTGCGTTTTTATAACAAAATTCCTCTAAACATTATGAACCTTCCTTTGAATAAATTCAAAGTGGCTGTTAAGACACACCTCCTAAAAAAGGCATATTATACTATTAAGGATTATATAAACGATACAGAGAAATGGCAATGAGTTGCTTGCTCATCACTCGAGCTATACTTAGGTGCTATTTCTGTTTGATACTCTGTTTGAAATGTTGTTTTATTTCTGAAACTCACTTATTATTGTTAAATTATTTTTATTATGATATTGTTAGGTATGGGTACTTTGAGATTATGTGGCACCTATAACTAGTATTTGACTTTATTGTGAATAACAGAGATCCATAATTTGTAAGTTCACTTGGTCCACACATGGTCACGTATTGCCCTTGCCCTCTTTTTATTGTTGTAACAGAATCATTGTATTTACTGGCGAATAAAAAGAGTGGCCGTGAGTTTTTCTTGCCAGGTTCTTTTCTCACAGGCTCTACCTGTTGCCTTGCGAATCTGGCGGTAATATGTAAATGTAGAAGCATTTTCTTTTTTTGACGTTCATAAGTGTTACTTTGTGACCTACATGAATAAAGATATTTATATTGATTTTTGATTTTTTGGGTACGGAAAACAACGATTCATAACTACGTGTGGCGTGTAGGCAAGCAACTGAACGAGATTTCTGAATTTCTGTTCCATAATTATTATCAAATGACAATGCAAATACAATCACTTCGTCACACCAGTCTCTTGCATATTGTCATTCTTAAAATACTCGTATGAACTGATATTGCGACTGTGTTGTACCTACTGCTTATGTTAAACTGCGCATTGGTATATTTTAAAGCAACAGGTTATAAATAAATATTTAAATATAAACAAAGTTGATTACAATAAACATGGATACATTGATATAATATGCATTATAAAGAACTATTCTATTGCAGGCATTACATCAGTAAGTGTACGACTAGGTAGGTAAACACCAGTAGGTAGTGTTATACTAAAGTCAGTTCTTATAAAATAGTCAAAGTCATAATATTTTTATTCAAATTAAATTCAAAAAACTAATGTAACTCCTACACCTAGTAGGAGTTACATTTATTGAATGTCAAGAATTACCATAGATACGAGAAGAAGGGCAAGAAACACGGCGGGAATCAACATTGTCTTAAAAGTAGATGTTAGATTTCAATTGCTGTGCTGTTGAAAGTCTGAGTTCAATGATGGAAGGAAATGTAATATATGATATGTTCCCGAGGGGGTAGGCAGAGCTAAATTAAATAACCATATTTTGCCAGTATTTTTTTTAGTAGGTAATAGAGGGCAAACGTTTTACCGTCACTGGGCACTGTATAATATAGAATAGTAGATTATACAACAAGTGAAAAAAGAGAAAATTTAATTCGAGTTACGAAGTTGGATCCCAAGAGTAGAGCGGAGCGAGGGATACAAGGAACGAGATAACATTATTTTTTTCACGAGTAGTCCACTCTACTTTATACCATTGACTGCGAGAAAATAAGGTAAAGGTTTCCAACACCTACATTGTCTGATAGATAATTGCATGCTTTCGAACGAAATGATTCCGGAGTAAGCGCCTCATTTTCATCACTGGAAGAACTCATTTTATTAGTTATTTTAAATTTTCCCATGAAACACTACGATCTAAAGTTGGCGGGTTGTGTTTGTTTTTTATACCATTGCCCCTTTTGTTTTTTTTGTCAATGGAATGACTTCATTCCAGCCTGTCAGTAGTTACGTTCAGCTTTCTTTTTTTGTTGTAGTATACTTAATTCGTCTATTGAAGCTCGTTCCAAATTCAAATGTCATTATTCACTTGTGTCTGTTATCGACACTGTGTCTGTTATCGACACTGTTATCGATGAATAAAGTTCACTTTTTCGAGGGGCAATGATATAAAAACAATAACTGGTATGTAACCCGAATAATATCTGTGCCCGAACCTAATTATTTTATGGAGCTGCTAGAATTTAGGATCGGAGACATCGTTCTGCTGTTATTATCACAGAATACAATATAATAGTAGGTACCTACAAGTGTTATTGCTATTATATAAAGCCTATAACATCGGGCCTACTTATAACTATTAGGTAAACTTTAACCTCAGCCGCTGACCTAAGCAAGTGGGTTATTTCAGTAAGCAGCTGCACCCACCCTAAGTGTCAAGTACCGGTTCCTTATGTCTTCGTATTCCTCCATACATTTCATACAGTTCCCTGACGTTACCGCTAGGGGCGCTGGTGTGAAATGTATTGGGAATACGAAAACGTATTTCGAGCTAATTCACGTAAGGAAAAAAGTGTCTAGTACCAGTTCCTTACATTAATTTGCTTGAAATACGTTTTCGTATTCCTCCATACATTTCACACAGTTCCCTGACGTTACCGCAAGGGGCGTTAGTGTGAAATGTATGGGGAATACGAAAACGTATTTCGAGCAAATTAACGTAAGGAACTGGTACCAGACACACTGGTACTAGACACTTTGAATTCGTAGCACATAGGTAAAAGGTTTACAATAGGACTGCATGAACATAACTGCTAGAATAATATTATGGAAACAATGTAGCAAAAATAATATAACAATTTACATACAGAGAAAACCGCAAAATAGTTTCGTCCATATTTAATTTTATTGTATTAAGTTCTCTAACCTCAAAATTCTCGCTAACACGTGGAGGAATAACACCATGGTCACGTGGTCACGATTATCACCACATCGAGTACAACCATCAACACGTGTTAAATTCAGTTGTACAAATACTGGTTCAAGTTCACGATATACTTAGTTATACAAATGACGCTAGAGCTAACAGTCAACATTTACAGTACCTACCTAGTACAGTATCATGCTATTTTATCCATTATATCTGGAGGGTTAGATAGAGGCACTCAATAGGCCCGGATTTCCTCAGGCACTTTCTTGATCTAGCGTAAGGTCCTTTTACCATGTTCAGGATCAATAAATTTACATACTTAAGCACTCTGGCCGTGGCCATTAAACAATAATATCATATGAAGTTACCAATTTTGTACACGACTGTACTCCATACAAATGTAGGGCAAATGAAATCTTTTTTTTTTTCAAATTAAAGCAGCATAAATTTATAGTATTTCATACGACTATTTCACGACTATTTTTTGGCATAAACTTTAAACTGAAAATCGCAGGCGTTCCGGAGAAAGTTGAAGTTTTCAAATGTTCAAGCCATAATCCTCATCAGGTTACCTTTATATCTCTGGAACCTTTGTAGGATTATTTCTGCGATTTGGCATGTCGTTACGACTATTTCATGACTATTTTATGGAACCTAAACCAATTCGATAGGCTTTAGCGTTTGCTTGCACGAGAGATGAGGATTACAGCTTGACGGTCAAGCCATAATCCTCATTAACTTATAGCTATAACGCCGAAACTATAATACGACTATTTTTTTACGTGTTCGACTATTTATGACTATTTCATGACTATTTTTTAGCGTTGTCAAAATTCGTTTTCATTGAGATTTCAAATATGAGGATTACAGCTTGAAGCACACGTTTGAGGCCGTATTTATCAACCGATTTGCATGAAACTTTACACACACACTCCTTGCTTACAATGAATAACATTTGAATAATATTTTTTGGATTGGATGACAAATGAAAGAGTAATAAAGAAAATTGAAGAAGAAATTTTCTAAACAAAGCCGCTCCCTAAACAAAGTCTACGGTTCACAGAACCACTAGTAAATAGGGGGATAAAGGTGTGATTAAGTATAGGTATTATGTATTTTACAGGAAATTATAATAATAGATTGTAGGATATATACTTAATTAAAAGGATAATTAATTCAGTACGTATATACCAATTCAAAGCACTTCGAGTTTTCGTAAATGAGGTTTTTTTGTTTCAGTAATGGTCGTTTAATTCAATGACTTGTCAGCCAAGTAAAAAACAAATTATCTTTAAATTACAGTGTTCAAGGTTTGTGTGATTTTAAATAAATACTCTGCTATTACCTACTTCTAGATGTCTTAATTAGTTTTTAATTTGCTAAGTAAGTCTAGTTTTAACACATAAATGAGGTTAATTACTACATCGTTATATTAACGCAAACACACACAACCACACATATCACGCCTATATCCCCGAAAGGGTAGGCAGAGGTGCATTACACACACACACAATTTGCCTGTATTTTATTCCCCGTAATAGGGGGCAAGCCTATTGCCGTCACCGGGTACACATATAATGGGTTATGTCCAAAATGGCTGAATGAATTTAATAAAAAGTTGTAGTTATATTGTAATTTTGAAAATAAAAAACAATTGAAACCCGTTGCCTTGCGATGAAAGGCAACAAAATCTTACTTGCCGGCCGCTGTGGCACAATCAATTAGTCCTGGGCGTCTCGGACTTCGTCTTAACGCAAACATAGCTAATAGCACAAAAGACATAAATAAAGATAATAAAAAATTGGTTCAAACACTCCTTGAAAATGTCTGGAGCGATTTTCTTGCCCTTCTTCTCGTGCAAAAAAAATACTTTGACTTTGATTTTGAGATATCCGATATGATAACCTGATGTAAACAAACTTTTAAGAAAACTAACCCTTCTAATGGGCGTTTTCACATTGCACGATAACGACACACGATATCGTGACGACATCGTGACGATATCGTAAGTTGCAGCAGTAACTTTAAGGTAAGAATGTAAAATGTCGTGACGATATCGTCAGGATATTGTGGACGATATCGTGCAATGTGAAAACCCCCAATAGCCAGTGTTTGCGGTATTCAATAGTAAGGTAATTTAAGGATAACGCACATACAAAATTAACACAACTAATGTTAGGATAAAATGAATAAAGTACCTACACATTTTTGAGAATAGAACACGATATGGAAACAATTATTTGCGCAACTCAGTGTGCACACTTAACGGAAAAACAGTCGTTTTTACCTTGTTGGTTGGCAAAGATCGGTTCAGTTGTTTATACTAGTGTTTAGTTCTGACCACTTACTAAATGATTAAATATATCCTATTACTTAGATACTCCCACAAACAGACACATATCACGCCTATATCCCCGAAGAGGTAGGCAGAGGTGCATTACAAACACAAAATTTGCCAGTATTTTTAGTCCCATAGGGCAAGCCTATTGCCACTACCATATACAGTTCGCCTCTTCCCCTTTGCTGCGAGTGGGTGTACGTCATTCAAACAACGGTGGTGGGTAGACATAAAATAATTTGGTGTAATGGTTGTGGGTAGAAATAAAATACCTTAGGATATAAATAGGTGCGGTTTACGAGTTGTGGCTCATTCGGGCGCCGTGTGCCGAGCCATCGACATCTCCTGATGATGCCCCTGGTTTGGGGCGAAACACGTGTCGAGGATTTTTATTATTTTTTGCACGATAACACAACTCTCATATATATTCTAATTTCAAAATTGTTTCTCTATTCTTTTGGCCTAATTTTAAGTGGGTTTGGAGGGCGGTCCTGTGCATGAATAAATACGAGAGTTGGGTAATTTGCATGTGGCGGAATATTGCAAAGCAGTTAGATTTATTTAATTTAACTACCAAAATGGCCTTACCAAAATGGTTATCTCCAAAATGGCCGAATGAATTTAATAAAAAGGAGCAGTTATATTGTAATTTTGAAAAAAAATTGAAACCCGTCGCCTTGCGATGAAATGTTGATTAAAGACAACAAAATCTTACGTGCCAGCCGCTATGGCACAGCTAATTAAAGTCCTGGTCGTCGTCCCGGACTATTTCTATATCTATATCTCAAGTAACTAGATACAAGAAGATTAATCGAAATAAGCAGAAGAGAAATGAACCATAACAACGACAGTCCACTAAACTCTTCAAGGAAAGATACTTGTAGCTACTTGTAGTAGGATTCGTCAATGTCCACGATTCAGGGTAGTGTAGTGAATTCTCTCCTGTTCTCCTTAATCATCATTCTACGATGACTATGACCTCCTCAGTCTATTAGTTATCTCCAACCAGATATTAATTAGTAAACCATTATATTATTTATTTAGCTATAAGCAATCCATATCTTACGTCTTTTTTTTTATTTTTTTTTATTTCCGCGTCCCTAGGCCGCTGCCGCTCTAACGTCCGTTGCCGGGCGTCTCTGGTTACTGGCAGAGGGTATGTCCAGTGGCGCCCGGCGGACTTTGACCACCTCTGTGGTCTCTTCGGGTGTTGGGTCGGGACGAGAATCCCGCGTCGTTGGGGAAGGGTTTTATCCCGCGTCAGTGAGTGAATCTGGTTGCGTGCTATGGGGCAAAGGCCCCGCAGCACGCAACCCTTCTAGCCTGCTTCTGTAAGGACGGCGGATGACGATCCCGCCGTCCTCAGGCCCCGATCATGGAGGTCGATAGTCTTGGGCGTAGTTGCGGAGTCTGGGGCGCCCTGGGCGCCGACTACGGAACTCGGCGGGGAGGGTACGCTCCCTCTCCCTCCCGACCGCCTCCTTCGCGAGCATGACTTGCTCGCAGAAGGACACGGCCGCGTTCCACCTACTCCGGCTGGAGACCATGGCTTGAAGCATGGTCTCCAGCGAGAGGGTATCCACGCCCAGACCCACTACGAGGTCCCGGCGCTGACTCGCCCACGCTGAGCACTCCACCAACGTGTGGAGTACGGTGTCGTCGTCGGAAACCTCGCAGTGTTGACACCGGGGATATCTTACGTCTTCTATATTTTTCATATTGTGTTCTGAACACGCAGCTAAGTATTACAGGAAAAACATAAACTTTATTATATAGCCAATCTATAATATAATATAGTTCCGTATGTATGCTTAGATCTTTAAAACTACGCAACGGACTACGACGCGGTTTTCACTAATGGATGATAATGGTTCTCGAGGAACATTTTTGTATAATATAATTTGTCAAGCGGGCGAAGCCGCGGGCGTCCGTTAGTTATAAATAAACCCAATTGAAATTTGTCAAGCTTATGTTATGTGAAATACGACCCATCTGACGTTATAGGTAATCGTGACCACTGGGGAGTGATAAGAGAGTGATAAGAACTGACATTACGACCCCGTTGTTGACGTTGACAATATTTACCTACTTTGTGATACCGTAGTTTATATTACTTAACTAAGTTGTATATTTTAATCGACCTTTTTCCAGGACCTTTTTAGCCCTAGGCTAAAACTTTATAGCCCATAAAGTTATAGAACGAGAGCTACTGCACATATCAAGAAGGTCCTTGAGGCAATCAGAAAGTTTGTCAGATTGTCCTATAATATCCTAATACAACAACGCAGATCAAAAAAAAATCAAATTGCCGGCACGGTTTTTTTACCGGCACGGCTAAAGTGTTTCTCCCAAACAAAGATAACCTCCTAAATATCTTGGCATATTTATTTTCTTTCTTTTTACATATTTAACTTTACTTTATACAGAACTATCTAGCTATCTCAAGAACCATTCTATACATTGGTTAAAACCGCATCAAAATCCGTTGCGTAATTTTAAAGATCTAAATATTCATAAGGAACAGAACAGACTTTGTACTATACTACTTACTCGTATGTTATGATTTCAAGTTGCCTCAAATACCTATTTATTTTCCGTGTTTGAACTTACTTAGAGACGTGCTATCAGTCATGGTCAATATCAATACTGTACTGTACTGTGTGTACTTGCTTTCAATGTATTCTTTTAGATGATTGACAATAAAATGTTGCCATAACTTAAAAATAATATTTTTGGGGTTACCGATTAAATGTTTCGTTCGAGCAAACGTCCATCAATCTTCTATAAGTATTGCGGTTGTGACATACGATTATCCATAATCAATAAATCGATTTCCATTGCGTCAATACCTATTATTTTTTCATTAATACTTACTAGTACTTGAACCTATAAGTAACGTGTAATTCACAGGAATTCTGTAGTTCCTTCCTTATAATTGATAGTAGGTAACAGGAGCAACGTGCTCAGAATCGAATCGACTATCATAAGTGAACTGTTTACAATGTTTAGGACTTTAGGTACATTTTATTTAAGAAATTGGGAACTAAAAAAACAATATGTTAAATATTTATACATATAGAAATTATAAATCACACAAACTAATGTCTTCGTCAGGAATCGAACCACACTTCCCACTACTGAGCTACGATGACCGACATCATCCAATATTTGCTTAAATATTATATATATTTTTTTTTTGTTAGGACAATTCACAAAACGCCATCTAGTCTCAAACTAAGCAGAGCTTGTGATATAAGTACTAGATAAACTGATATAAATACTTATATACATTTTTTTTTGTAAATACATACATATAACACATAGGAATCACCCAAGGAAAGCGGATGCACTACCTACCACGCCACCGAAGCAGTAAATTTCTAGATAGCGCTATATTAAAGTTGGTAACCTGGTATTAGGTATCAAGTGACAATATTTTTTCAGTAATAGATGATAATATGATACATAAGTAAGTCACCCGGGTGAAGCCGTGGATATGCCCACATCATCATCAACCGAGCCTTTTAACCCAACCTAGTTGGGGTTGACTTTACAGTTTAACTTCAATGTTAAAACAATGGAGAATATGATGTTTAATTTATATATAATTGCTAAATAGAAGACATTATAACTTCGACATATGTTTCACCTACTCACGAGGCATTATCAAGACTGTCTCAAAGAGAACAGCTGTTCTGTTCATTGCAATTATATATGAATTAAACATCATATTCTCTATTGTTTTATCATGGACTTTCGCCAGGTAACGCCTGACTCCATTCAGTAACTTGAATGTGGCTAAACTTTGATATTTACCAAGGACCGACTGCCATCTGACCTCCACAATCCATGGGCGCGGTCGAAGTTGTGTAGTTAGACCAGTCGGGTATTGTTTTAGGGCTTCAAATATCCGTAACAACTGCCATAGATGTTCATATCACAACCAGGACCGAGGGCTTAACGCATACCTAGTTAAGTTACACGTATGGGTCCCACACGTTGAATGTAGAGTTCAATGACTTACTGATAATAAACTGAAAATTATTAAGTAAGTAAATCATAGATTAAAGTAAACACGAATATGCAAATATATTTCTACTATTGTAGTAAAAATAATTTAAAATACCAGTCATGTGCGCGTCGCACTCGTGTACGAAGGGTTTCATACTACTTATTATTTCGTTATTTCTATACAAAATTTTCTAAACGCTTTTTATAAGGTCTCCTTAATCCAATTACTCCAGAACTAACAAAGTCTCCATGCAAAGTTTCATCGTTCTAGCATTAACCGGTTCAAAGGTAAGCCGGACTGACGGACCGAGACGGACATGTCGCAACTAAGGGTTCCGTGAACTGTGGAACCCAAAGAGACTGACAAATCAGCACAGAATGACGTTGATGAAATCTATTATAGTAAGTAGGTAGGTACCTACTTACACTACTTAGGTATTACAGTGAATAAATTTTGTTTGGTTTGTAAAAATAATAAGTGCCACTTTAAATTTTATAAATAAAACAGTAGGAATTGTGTCTGTAAGTTCAATCATTTTTCAACCACGCAAAATGCGTGGCCGTTTTTAAAAGATTAGGTAGGTATAACATAAAAAAAGGTGACAATATTTCTCTGTCTGTATACACTCAACTCCGAAGCTACTGAACAGATTTTCGTGAGGTTTTCACAGAATAGACTATAGACCGAATACTGGAACGTCACTCAAATAAGCGATAAGTAATCCAATGTGGCGTTTAAGTTTAAGGGCTGCTCAAGTTTAAACAACTCCTAAATATTTGAGTGACGTTTCAGTATTCGGCTGTGAGCTCAGCTAAGGGCAACTTATAAGGGCTAAGTTAGACTTTGTGTCATACATAAAAGACGCGAGCGGAGTTGAGTACTCCAAATGTCGTATGTAGGTATGTATAACTATATAGTACTACTATTACTATTATATATGCTAGTAGTGTTAGTTCCGATTAATCCATAGCTAATCAATAAATCGATTTTCAATTGTTACTTTTACGTTTTAATAATTGAGATTATAGATAATCGAAATAGTGGATTCGTAATCGAAATAGTGCTTTGTTAAAGAAATTTTGAAATAATTACAGTTTTCAGTCCGATGGGGTACAAGCCCTTGCCGCCTTTATAGAGACTAAACGCTTAATCGATGCTTCTCAGGACAGGATCAGGAGAATAAGTATCGCCATCCAACGTGGCAACACAGCCAGCATTCAGGGAACCTTTTCATTCAGGGATTTTTTAAACGATATTTTGTAATGTAAATATGTTTAGTATATAATTATGTATATTGTAATTCTTATTGTAAATAAATGTATCTTGTACACAATGTATATTTACTTTATATCATTTTCAGTCATAACTAGTATACTTAGGAATTGAACCACGGTTGGTGAAATAAACATCCAACCGCAGGAATAATATATCAAATTTTAATATTAGATATCACTATAAATACCCGTTTAGAGCTGCAGTTATCATTACCAACTTTGTTTTGCTGTATCATTAAGTTTTACAGATCGTTCTTTAGTTTTGCTAAACTACTTTATTCTGATTACTTAAATTAATATATTCTTGAATTTGAGGTGCATTTAACAGTTAACGGGTTAACACCCGGATGTTGCCATTAGTTTTTTGGCCCCACGTAATAGGTAAGCCTATATCCCCGAAGGGGTAGACAAAGGTGCATTAAACACTTACAATTTGCCAGTATTTTTAGTCCCACGAATTAGGGGGCAAGCCTTCACCGGGCACATTTATAATGGGCTATGTCCAAAATGGCCGAATGAATTTAATAACTAACTATTTAATAATTTTGAAAAAAAAATTGGTACCTCTTAAAACCACGTTTAAAACCGCGTTTTAAATAGTGTAGAATTCCCTTGAATGATTATATTACAAAGGTATAAATTATTATTATAGCTTACAAAGCTCTGATGTAAGTTTAACAACGTGATCAGAAAGTACTTGAAAACGTGATAATAATATGGCGCCATTTTTGTGTTATCTTTTTAATGTATTACTTTGCTATCTGTGTGCTTGTAGGTGTGTGAATGTGTTAGGTATATCATTCATGTTTTTGTAAATAAATTACATTGGTTGATCGTACATATATTACATCAAAACAGTTATATATAGTTTGTCTAAAAAGTCGTGACGCGTGGCTGGAAAATTAAAGCGTTGGCGGTAATCATGGTGTCGAACTCGCTGGTCGTCAAAAGTACTATTGGAATCCAATAGTACTTTTAACGACTGGTGGGATTGGCATTAAGCCTCGAATGATTTTTGCCAACGTACTATACTTACCTACATAATCTCTGAAGAGGATACCATTCTAAAGGGAGAAATACACTGTTTAAAATGGTTGTTTAAAACAGAGATTTTTGCTCGCTACACGGTTTAAAACCAACAGTGTTCAATAGAACGTCGCGGCGTGTCGTACGGGTCACAAACTACTGTCTACACGATTTGATATGTCTGTTTTAAACTGTGTATTTCTCCCTAAGCACCTACTGTGAACTTTTGCGACTACGGGTGGATGAAATTAAAGTAGGTTACACCTACTTACTTAGTTCTTTGCAAAAAATACAAGCTTTCAAGTTCTGAATCCTGCTATTCTAGTTGGTAACTGCATGTACTTGACTTTTATGTTTAAGAGATTAGTGCAACGCATTTTTTTTGCTAACTTGTTTACACAAAGGTTCCTCACCTAAATCCAGTGCCGGGCGCACTGGAAATGGCGGAAAGACCTTTGATGAGACTGAGTATAGAACAAAAAGCTATCCGCTAACTTTTCGAGCTTTATAACTCGAAAAAGTTTGCTATGTTAAAAAGCTTCGGATCTGTTTTCAAACCAGTATATAAGTTAATCTGAAGGTAGTTTATACCTACTTATTTATTTTATCTTAAGTACTATTTACTAGTAGCAACATAAAATAAATACCTATTCAAAAATCGTACCTAATATCTACTGAAACATATTTAAGTTATAGTCCATAATTAGGTAGGTACTTTAAGTATAAAATAATCTAAGCAAACCCAATATAATAATGACGTAAGTCAACACACAAAGCAAATCATTATCATCATTATTACTGAAATATTATCTTTATCAAGTGTTTGACGAAGCCAAATATTAGTAATTGTGATTTCTAAAAGCTTCCCAAATGACGTCATTGTCGAATAATACCTACTTACTTTATTGACCAGACTAATTACCTATAAGAAGTACGTACCTACCTACGTAATTTTGTCGACGTAGTACGAGCAATATTGTTCGTCTCAAGGAATAAGAGGTAAAGCCTATGAACGTTACCGGTCACTATAAAAGATATAGCCACTAAGTAATTCAAACCCAAATTCGAAAAGCTAGGGATGTTACCGTTAAATTAAACCAGTCCGAGCATTGTCAATCCGTGACATACTTACTCGAATAAAGCGTCGATTCTGACCCATGCCATCAACTGAAATTAACAACCAACTTATTCTGTCCTGGAACTCCAGGGTAACCATCCTTTCGAACGCGTACGCGGGACACCCGGGCACGCCTGTCGGCCAGCAACGTCGGGCAACTTTGGGCCTTTGGGCAGACAAAAAATATATTTACCTACCGTATTCTGGGAAAATAATCCTAAGTATGTAAAACAAGGAGACCAGTATCACGTAAGCAAAGTTAGATATAATATTAAGATATTATTTATAAAAGCATATAAAATTAATCGCGTCATCAATAGCAAACAGGCTAATTATATTTAATGAGGCTAATTCAATATTTGATCGCTTTTGATTGGAGAAAACCAGTTTTATAATATGTACCTAGAGCCGAATAGTTGCATATTTAACCGAAACGATCTTGAACTTGTAACGATGCGATCGTAAAGACTTTCATGAATATTTAATGTTTCATTATACCAATGATATTCTATGAACGGTCCATGACGAATTTTAATATTATTTAGCCACGTAGCTGCTTAGGTGTCGGATTCGTGATCTGATCCGTGATCAGATGACATTAACACTGCATTTATCCTATCAAGAAGGGTTTTATATGTATTTTATATGTATTAATTAGTAGGTACACTAGATACCTGTATACGACATACTGTTTTACAGTTTTGCTAAATAAACATTAAAATGTAATGTACCTACCTATGATATTTATTCTACACGTGCCAATGTATTATTATTGTAAGTAATATTGTAATATTCAATAAAAAAAAAGAGACACACGTTTCAAAATAAAGTTGAGTAACAATTTCAATAGTTTGGTGTAGATATATATTACATTATGTGGTTACATTAGTTTCATCCATCATGTCATAAGTAGTTATTCATTAGTATAGGTAGGCTAGGTTCCTAAAATAAAAATATCCACATTGATTTTATAAGTCAGATATATTAAGCTTGTTTCCGAACGGCACGCGGCAGTTCTTAATTCCAATTTTTTATTTTGTTTTTTTTTTGCATTCGAATTACCAATTTTTCCCGCGGTCTTTCATATAGCTAGTGTAATGGTAGTGCCTATCAATATTAGATTAGGCCACATGATGGCTAAATAATTGTGTTGTTAATGATCACTAATTTCCTAACACGGAGATATCCTTTGATATCTTACAAAACATAGGCGACAGTTCCCATGCAAGCTAGTTACTAAAATAGGGACTAAACATAACCATTTATAGTATCTTGATATCCACATCTGGATTTGATACAACATGCATCAATAAATTATTTTCAAAAGGATCTAATGAGAATATCAGTTTAAAAAAGAATTCTCACGCTCGAAGTGATGCTTAAAATGATTGTGAGTTTAAGCACGTGTCCTGACATGCGTATATTTTTTTTTACCAGAAATCGAAAACTTGATTTGAATTGTCTATGGCATAATTTGCGAGACAGAGGTGTGTCTCGAAAAATATACAAATTTTGACCTTCAACGTTAAAAACCTGTATGTTATTTATTTACAAGGTGACTTTTTACAAACTTGTAGAAGTGAACGTGACTTTTAGTCTAACGGAGTAAAATTACTCTTTAAAATCTGGTCCGAATCAAATCAAAATGAGTACTAAACCTAACAAAGAGTTGCTTCTGAGTAGACCAATGACGCTGCGACCTGCGTAGATGGTTTATAGCCAGTAAATACTTAATATAAGCTGTATTAAATAAATTTTAAACTCACACAGGCTGTATAAATATAAATGTTACTAAGTATGGGGTCTCAAATCGGCTCTGCTAACAGCGTAGAGCCTTTTATGGTGACACAAACAATCCTTGAACACATAAAATGAACTGGTTTGAGAACTCCAAAGGACTTATAGACTATTAATAATTAACTTTGTTAGTTCATACGCAGTAATTATACATGTAGAGAGGTAGGTACTTTGTAATGGTATTGCAAAAAGTAGTATGCTCTTAGTCTTACAATTTTTAAAAGTTTGTTAAAAGCTGTAAGTCCAAATAACAAACGGTTAGACTAATTATTGGTACCTATGGAGGTAGATTATAAGACCCTGGGCAAAGAGGCTTTCTATCTTTATAAAACGTTGTGAATTTAAGCAAATTATAAGCTAGACTTCTTCTGAATTTCACTTTCTAAACTGACTGGACTGAGTATTAAGTTTTAGGTATTTGTAAACTTCAACTTCTGTTTTTTATTATTTGTAATGCACTTTCACTACAAAGTGTATCCAAATTCGTCAAATATTTCACTGTTGCCTCGCAAAGAAAATTACATATTACAGCCCAGCCAACTTAAATCGCGCTTACTCTCCAATTTCTTTGCAAGCGATAAATCTTGAGATGGTAGACGAAGTCATCAAGATGATTTCGTTGCAGTTTTGATTCATATTGCTGTCATATGACTGTTCTATTGTTAAATACTTAACTTACTAAATAACTTAATAAATTACTACACAGTAATTTATATTCGATCATACTCGTATTTATGACTTAATAACGTTTGAATATGAGATACATTTTACGACATTAGTAATTTGAAAACGGAGTTACATTATGTGGTTGGAAATGAAATGCAATAAACAGTCTAATATGAAATCGATTTATAGATCCAAGGAACTATGAATAGCAATGATTTAATTTATATACAGCTAAGTAATAGATGCTGTTAGATGTCGATCTTGGAAGCATAACGGCCGTGAGAAAATCAGACGGAACAGCAAAAAAAGATCATAAGGAGCTGTTTAAGGCAAGGGGAGCAATTCAATATAAACTGAATCACACAGTCTTCTTGTCTGCATTATGTTTTAAGACCTGGGTATTCCCTTGACGAGGTCCCCAGGAATCAAATAGTCCCTTGTCTCCGAATTGACTGCTTTCGGATGCACTCGGGTTTGTTCGCATTTATAAGGCAAAGTTTATGCCCAAGTGGATGCATTTCAGTATCGGTGACTGATGGTGACTTTCAGAGTAAATGGAAGTTTACGAAATACATAATGTACAGCTTCGATCAAATATGTCTTTAGGAATAATATACTTATCGATGTTCAGAGCGCTATGCATTGTTTTGTTATAAGATTTACCTACCTAAGTATTTGTACAATTGTGTTTTACTGACGTTAAGAATGTATTGTCATATTTGTGTTCTCATTTTTACGTAGCAAATATTAAAACTATAACAATCTTGATAACCATATGTAAAAAGTTTTTAGATTATTAATAACTACCGGACGCCCGTGGTTTCGCCCGCTTGACAAATTATATACATAAAATCCTTATATAAATTAATATTAAATTATCCACCGAAAAAAAGTTGGGAATAAATATTTTAAAAGATACCCAATAAAAAAATCTAGTAATATCTACCTATGACAAATGTTTTTAATTACTATCTAAAATCACGTTATTGAAACGCACCTACTTAAATGTTATCTTAGTTTTCGGATCGTAACCTTTCGTATATTTATACTAAGTGATATGAGAAGTGTTTTCTTAATATAAAAATAAACGATAAACTAATAATAATGTAGATCGATGAAAACAGATCTCTATGGTCTATTCACTATTATACGAGTAGTATAAAGCATCCTTAATAGACGTTGATTTGAAAATATCGCATCCAGGTATCGTTACCTCATCTGCAAGAGCTAAACAATTACAGTTATGGACTGAGCGAGCGAAGCGACTACATTTGGAGATTGGATAATTTAGTTTCGTCCGTGTGTCTGTCTGTGTGTGTGTTCCGGGCTAGCAGCTAAAGTTTTTGTCCAATCTTCAGGAAACTTGGCACAAGTATTCCTTGATTTAATAAAAATTTTCAACGTAAGATTTTTTTAGATTCAGGGGGGAAAGTAGGATAAATCAAATAATGTTTTGTACGTTTTCCACGCTAGCGGCTCCATTTATTATCAGATATCCACGAAACCTGGCACCGTACCTACCTCCTATTCCTTTACTTGAAACAATATTTTATCGTGAGATTTTTTTTAGGGGGGGGGGGGGGGGAATCCCGTAATATGTTTTTAATGTTCGCGAGGTCTACTGTTTGACCAAAGGTCCGAAGGACCAAAAACCACTAGTACTTAATACTTATTAGCAGGACAGTTATAGTATTGTAGGTACCAATATTTAAGTGATAATTTGCACATCATCTCACAACACACGGTTCATGATTGCTCTATAATGAACACTGATCGATGTTTGATTTTCACATGCTCATAATAATGAAAACAATGAAAAATAACGTACCTAACACGTTAACACTAAAAACCAAAATCGATCAACTCACAAGTTACAAGTATAATCAGAAAATATAATAAAAACTTATAAAACAGTTTTTTTTATAAATTGAGGTTCTACGAATACCCATTTTCTATACTACTTCTTTAAATTAAATAGTTATGGAATGGATATGATGTCCTTTATATTTTGGCGCCAACATTGTTACGTTTTCTTAAACGTTCTTTTTTTTCTGGGTCCCACGCTAGGGTAGCCGCTTCCGAGAACTAGCGCCATAGATAATTTTTAGGGATGTATTTATTTTATAAAAGATCACCATGAATGTGTTTTCGGCGCCTTTTATTTTGTTTGTTTCGGACATTAACCCGCCGCGCCGTGCCATTTTCAAATATCGAATGGAAGTATCAAAATACAATTTGCAATTGTAAAAAAATATTGTTGTGATTAAGAATTTCGAAATGGCAACACATATGTAGTTAAAATAATTTCCTTTATTTATTGGCACAAAGGTCTCGGGAGCCATGGCAGAAATAATATAAGAAAAAAGCTTTTTTTCTTTATAAACAATTACTTACTGTCTATTGTTTACAACAATTTTAGAAGTTAGATTAAATAGGTAACTGTTATAACTAAGTATCTACATTAAAATGTAAAGCCATTTCGTAATATACTTACTGAAAAGAATTAACAGTGAGAATTGGAACGAAAGTCCTCGTGATGTACCTAACTATGTCGTTATTTTAATTGTTTTGAAGAAAAAAAATTTAAGACAGGGTATCTTCGCTATCACACTACATATTATAAAAACAAAGTCCCCCGTTCTGCATGTATGCGTAGATCTTAAAAACTAAGTACGCAACGGATTTTGACGCGTTTTTCACCAATGGATAAAGTGATTCTCGCGGAAGGTTTTTTATGTTTATAATTTGTCACGCGGGCGAAGCCGCGGGCGGTCCTGAACTTCTACGATTTTTTAAGACGAAAATTTGCCAAATCAGTTCTTTGTTACTGAACTCCTTCTAAACGGCGGTACCGCTTGTAATGAAATTTATAGTGCGTGTTCAGGTAGATTTCAAGATGGTTTAGATTTACAATTGGTTTCGATGGCACTTTCGCGGCATTTCTTTACGACAGTAGCGCCATCTACCGGGTCCAATGGTAGATGTAAACCATTTTCGAACCCATCTGAACGCACAACATAATGTACATATCCACATAAGAAATAAATACGAAAACTTGTATGTATCTGTATTGGTAAGTAAGATGTTCAAATATTTTCAAAGTTGAAGTTTCAAAGAAAACTTACATCTACCCATTCATGAAATGCCATTTTTAACCTAACGTACTATGTAGTTACACTTATGTACTTAGTTAAACCCCGTCATACTAATAAACCAATACTCATTTACAAGTCGTGATATAGAAATCAAAACGTTCCTACCGATTCATAGTTCTAATAAAATATATTTTATTTTAATGATTGTATCTTTAACATGAAATGTATATTAATAAAACTGGTAGTGATAAGTCCTAACTGATATAATAGTATCTATATCTTCATATACTAGCTACTGTTTTTTATAGTGAGTATTACTATGTAAGTACCCTATTCTGTGGTACATGGGGCACACTAAAAGTTTTGCACTTCTAGCTAATCGGAACTATTTGAATTTCGAATGTTATATATTTTTAAACGTTTTAAACCTTCTTAGTAATAAAAAAAACAATTGGCGGGAAATCATTTGTCAATTGTTTTTTATCACATATCAAAGTTCTACGTATGCAACGAAAATGGAATTAAGTCGAAAAGATTTTAAAGTGATGATTTTTTATGATTTTAAAAGTTCTCTCTCTCCGCAAGACTGTGCCGCTCGTCTTTAAAATGCTTTTGGGAGAGAAGCACCTTGTTTGAACACCGTGAGGCGATGGTTTGCTGAATTTGAGAGAGGTCGAGTTTCTTTACATGACGAATTTCGTGAAGGGCGGCCTTCAACTGCCGTCAACGAAAATAATGTGGCTACTGTTAAGCGGTTAATTGAAGAAAACCCGCGGATTACCTATGAGACAATTCGAGGACTATTGGGGATTGGTATGAGTCGAATCCAGAAAATTTTACACGAAGATTGGAAAGTTCGGAAACTTTGTCGTCGTTGTATCCCTCATGAACTGACAGCGGAGCAGAAGCGGGCTCGCGTGGAATGGTGCTCACAGATGCTACCGAAGTACGACCACGGACATTCTAGTGCTGTTTATGACATTGTCACAGGAGACGAAACGTGGATTTATTGTTTTGAACCCGAAAAAAAAACAGCAATCTTGTGAATGGGTGTTTGAAAATAAGAACAAGCCAACAAAAGTGAGGCAGGCGAGAAACGTTTGTAAAAAAATGATCGCGTTTTTTTTCTCAGCTACGGGTCCCATCTGTACAATTCCACTTGAAGATCAAAATAGTGTTAATGCCGAGTGGTATTCTACCATTTGTTTACCCAGGGTGTTAGAAAAAGTTCGCGAAAGACGACCCAAAAGCCGCGTTCTCCTACATCATGACAACGCTTCTTCACACACGGCCAACAACACAAAGTCATTTTTAGCTTGCGAAAAAGTACAACTCGTCACCCATCCTGCGCATAGCCCCGACCTAGCACCCTGTGATTTCTGTATTTTCCCCAAAATCAAAGATTTGATGAGAGGTTTCATTTCTACCAACTCCGAAAAGGTAGTGATAGCGTTCAATCAGCACGTTGAAAACATGCCTTCAGATCTGTGGTCCTCCTGTTCTAAAAAATGGTTCGATCGCATGAAAAAATGTTTAAAATGTAAAGGAGAATATTTTGAAAAGCAATAAACATAATATTTTGGTTTTAACATGTTGTTTTTTTAAGTAACACAAAGCTTATAGTGTGACCTACGTATTACTAGCGGTAGAAGAATTAGTAATGAACATACAAAAACATACACAAACTTTCGCCTTTATTTAAAAGTAAAAAAAAACTTCAGAAAATATCCTACACCTAATTGCCTATCAATCTGATCTTTTCTGAAGTTAATCTCAAATGTTCTAAGTCTTTATAAGAAACATCTAACAACCGTGGTTCATTAGACTAAGATAATATAGATAGGTACCTACCTACTTAAATATAGGTGTATGTGGTCAGGAATTTAGAATCTCAGATAAGATGTCGAGACACTAAACACCGCATTGGACAATGTGTACATATGAATTATTCATGTGTCAACGAATACTCCGAAATCCGGCCCAGTTAGAATAACTCTGTATACGCATAACTTCGATGAAGTTAGTTAAAAAGACGATCTTTATATTTAGTTTTATTTAAAGGGTTTACATTGCGAAGTTCGCATCGCAAAAATCTACATGTAATTGTAAATACATTTCGAATTCGTATCGCACCAATTCGCAGTTTTATTTAGAAGCAAGTTGAATTGTATTTAGGTATTTGCCCCATCCCATTCAAAGAAATAGAGCCGTACTTACGCAGACTTTCTCATAATACTGCTATTTTCCTATGACGACTGTAAAATTAGCAATTGATTAGTTATTGTCTTTCGACAAAGCGTCTGTGTACAGCTACATACAGGTAGGTACAGTTCGCGAGGGATAAGTGGAGCTTTGCATTTGTGTGCAGTGTACGTGAACGTATATGTGACCTCTTTTAACACACATGTGATGTATACTCAGCTACAAAAAGAGTTTTTACTCTACTTTTCGTGGTCACTCACACAAATGCAAAGCTCCGCTTATCCCTCGCGAACTGTACCTACCTAATAGGGTGTCATTATTTGGCAGACATGACAATTTATGATAGTAAAATAAAGGTTGTTTTTTATCTATGACATTTGCGTGTTTATTTTCAATTTGTTTTTATTAAGTATTTTGATTTATTTTAAGTAGTAGTCAGAATATAGTTAAATTTACTAAACGCAGAAAGGTTATAATTTCTGCTATCTTACTAGGCCAGTATATTATCAGAGCTGTCAGCGATAAAGCGCAGGCGCACACACAAAAATAAAACAGGGACACCGGATTCTTGGGAATATCAAATAACCAACTCGGTTGCAAGATGTTATCAAACATGTGGATTGTGGAATGCGTTTGTTAAATAAGTTTTATTTTAATGGTTGATGGCATCATTGCGAATATGGCAGTAAGTACTTCTCAGTCCAAATATATCGCCAAAATCAAAAACAATCACAGTAAAACAAAGTTCCAAAAACACACATGTAGGTAAGTCAAAGCTCTGACTACGGCAAAGGAAATGAAGATTAAAAAAATGTTAAAAATATTTTTTTGTTTTATTTTTATTTGAATTTTTTTTTATTTAGTTTCTCGTCCTATGACGAAAGTATATTTATTACGGTTTTCCAGGTTTCTGTATTTTACAAATACCTACCTGAGGTTACAAGTATTCCCGAATAGGCCACACAGGTGGCCAAGTCCGCAGGGTGCCACTGGAAATACCTTCTGGTGTGTACCAGAGACGCCCGCAGCAATGGATATGGGAGCAGCCGCGGTCTCGCGGAATTAAAAAAAAAAGGTTGCAAATATTACATCCATGTGCACGTAATTCAATTCAAATTCAAGCTGAATGGAATTCAAACGGATGCAAAGTACCAACACACATATAAACAGGTGTACCTAATATTTACGTTTAGTGCACACGTGATTTTTAATTTAATATAGTTTTTTTAAGCCTTGGATTTATTACGGCGGTATACATTTTATGATGACATTACTGAGTAACTTAACGTCTTCCAAGTTCTGAAACAACACATTTTGCACGTTCAAAACTTGTTTCATTTCTCAAGGTCTTAAACATACTTACTTGTTTTTTCTCTCTACCAGTCACGTGAACCGCCTGCCGCCCGCGCCGGCCGTAACGAACGCCAAAAATGTTACGAGTATAATACTTTTCATTTTAGCAAAATTTTGGTATATGCACCAAAATTTTGCTAAAATTGTTAAAATGTTGCTGTTCTTTCATAGATTTATTTTTTTGACTTCTTCTATAACGTCCCTACTACTTGATCAGTAAAGTTTATTTATACCCACGACGGAACGGAAACGGTATATGCGTTTGAGGTGAGAGGATATTTGTTTGTTTGTGTGAAAACTACTAGTCCAATTTTGATACCGTTCTCAGTGGATTCGGGTTTGATTGGTACATGTTCTTACATAGGTGTAACGATTACAACTCAGCAGGGGGCGCTGCAGCAAACAAATTTTTGTCTTTTGAATCGCTTAGCCATCTCATACAATAAATATTATAGGAGCTGGCGAACAAAATGGGATAATTACATGAAATCAAATTTTACAGGAGGAGTAAAAAACTGAATCACGTACTTAGTGGGATTTTGGGTTTTTGTTTTATTTATCCATATGTAGTTTTTGACCTGATTTGACATTATGTTAAAACCTGATCGCTATCTATAATATAATGGAAAATATCTAAATTTGAAATATTCAATTATGCCGTTTTGTTTGCAACAGGTGCAGTTATTACGTTTTGATTGCCACTAATATGCAATTAAGCCCTTTTGATTGCAAACAATTGGTTAGGTAAGGTTAATTTCAACAAATAAAACAGTTGAATACGTTAACTCTTATTTTTTTTAATAATAGGTACCTACTAAACTTTTCAATAAAAAAACACAAATTCAATTCAAAAAAAATTCCTTAGATATTAAGCTCAGTCTATTTCCTCGCAGTCGGAACCTTCGTCGTGTGCATCTGCCTGATATTCTCTCTCTTCGTCTTCCCTTTCATCTTCATCACCATTATTGCTCTCGTGCTGACTGCCTAAAATTTCTTTATACCAACTTAGTTCTTCATACTGGTCCCAGTTGTTTCCGAAATGCTTTTCTAACAATACTTTTACATCTTTAACTTTCGGTCTCTTTAGCTCATTTTTCATACCCATTCTTTGTAAAATAGTTGTATGTTCTTTTCTACTATTTAATAAATTAATGACTGTTTAATGACTATTTAATAATTAATGAAATACATTGGTACCGTTAGTTCAGTAGAACTGCAGTAGGTGGATCCAACGCTAACCTTAATAGCGCGATGTAGAAATTATGAATATGATATGAAGCAAAAAATCGATGTTGTCGGTAGTGGTCATCGTAGCTCAGTTGGTCAGAGCACTCCCCCTGTTAGGGAAAGGCCGTGGGTTCGAGTCCCGCCGATGACATCAGTTTTTGTGATCTATTTATATTTTCTTTCTTAATAAATTAATGACAGTTCCGTTTTCAAGATCGTCTTTGTAAAATTTTGAGGTTCTTAAGCCACACGGGATGATCTTTGTCACCATTTTTGATGTAACCACTTGTGTGCCTTTCTTTGTGGTTTTTCTCTCGTGTAACTCATCGTATACTGCCTGTTTATATAATCTGAAACGCTTTAACTCTCTTATTTCCTACACTTTTTTAAATAAAATTAGTTTTGCCTTCTTAAAAAATAACGCAACAAAAATTGTCTTTTAATCCGTTTTGATCGACATCTTAAAAATTTGTATTAAAATTATCTCGTTTTGAATGAAAACGTGTTTACTTAATTAAAGTTGTCAAGACTTCATTGTAATTATTCCGTTTTGTCCGCAACCGCTAACTATGGATACCATTTAAATAGGGTTTTAGGCTATTTTGATTGAAAATGAGTTCAGATTCGTATTCAGCAGGCCCAAAACTAACGAATTAAAAAAAAAAAGTATTTTGACCAAAAATGTAATTATCCCGTTTTGTTCGCCAGCTCCTCTTAATACCATACTCTTAATACGTACCACCTAACCCTACTACCTACTACGAGTATTGTTCCAAATACTTGAAAGTTAGGCTGTATATTTTTCGTACACTTAGGATTGATATAGGCACCCACCAAAACTATACAGTAACAAAGCCAATACAGGTGGTATAAGCCTACCTACTGTTGACATAAGGCTCTGACCTAGCCAGAGCTTGAGTTTTTGAAACTAATCAGGATACCTCATCGTAAATTATGATATGGTGGATACTGTATGGCACAGAGGAAAGTCGAAGTAAGTTTCTAGTAAGTTCGGGAACTAAGTTTAGTTAACAGGTTTTCTAACAAAAATGGCAAAAGAATCAAGTTTGCAAAACCAGCATTACGTAGAATTAACAATGGAACTTTCTCTAATTTCAAATGATTGACTTTTAAGAGTTCATTGACATTTTTATTACGCGACGCGCTAAATAAGTAATAAATGTAAAACAATGGCCGGTGGAGAAATTACTGTAGTGCGATACAGATCTGCACCTAACGGGCAGTACAGGGTAGACAGAGACGATTTATTACGCTATTATTTACTACCCATCAAAAATGGCGAAGCTATTACCATCTCTGGGTTCACAGACTTAAGTTCGGGTAACTTACGGAAACTTACCCATCTCTATGTATGAACAGTACATAGATATGGAACAGTACATACGTCAGTACATAATATCATGTATTTAGCGTTTTTTTTAAATCCGCGCCTAGGTTCATTGCCGACCGTCTCTGGTAAATATATTTACCGTGTATAAATAGGTAAAATAACTATATGTAACAAAGGGTTTATATAGGTAGATATTATTTAATGCAAATTACCTATGTAAAATTTTTTGCAATATTAATCCCAGAAAAGGAAAGATACGTAGTACAGCCTATAGCCACAGAATAGTACCTATTATTAGTAATATTTGTATGTATTTCCTGTGCTATGCCCTACACAGATTACATTACATTATGAAAAGTATAGAAACGCTTAAGACCACAGGTTTTATCTATGGTTATATTCGAAATCGACATGACTAGTGACAAATAAGTTTGATCAATAAAGTTAGCATTATTTGGGGAGTGCTTTAGAAGGGTGCAACGTGCATTCTCGGTATTGGCCTCGTCGATTCACGTTGCGATTACGGAGGGTTCCTTTCACCCCTACACCTTCTCTTGGGGTAATTTCACGTTCGTATCTTCCCTAAACATTTATTTGACGGTTGTAATTCAAGTAACTGTCCAAATGAAATAAGTATTCACTGACTGAAAAGTAGCCAACAATATTGTCTCAGAGCACCCAAATTTTATCACTAAGAATGTGAAAATTTGTGAAGATGTTTATTACTCAATTACGTGAAAACAGTTCAAGAGATTTGGATGAAATTTGACACATAGATAGACCGTTTCTTTGAGTAACATTTCCCCAGTAATATGTTCCCATGGGAATTAGGAACATAAAAACTATTCTAATCAAGTAAATAATATTCCAATGATCACAAATAAAAATTGTCTTGCCTGTTCTAAGAATCTTATTGTGGACAAATACTATTTTTTTTTAAAGAGGAGTGCCAGTAAGCGTTTTTGATAACAAACCTGTAACACATTCGTAATTTATCATTGCCCAGGCAAAGTAAATGTTTAAGATAATATGTTATGCTTTTTGCATTGATAAAAACCGTTCACCTAGTTTTAGAATTTTATAGTCGCAGCAACAGTTCCATCGCTAGTAGGGGATGTAGATGGATCCCTATTATTCCCCATTTTTCTGCAGAATTCTCAAAATTTTCTCCATCTAAGTACCTATATGTAACAATGGTAAATTTCCCCAGGACTAATGTGCTAGTGAATGAACTCATTACCTAATAGCTATGTCGAACAATGTTTGTGCAAACGGTCACTTTGGTTAATACGAGTACACGCTCAATTATGACATTGTATTACATAGGTACCTACTAGAATTTCAACATAGGTTTTGCTGAGATACTCAATAAACTTTGGCGATATAATTAATGTGATTTAGGATTTCTAGGAAAATTTATTATACGAGGGTAGGCATATTTTAGTTATGGAATTACATGGGATGTGAAATGTTAACTTTTTATAGATTTGAATTTAGAATATCATATTTTTTTATCAGCAAAAAGGACAGTTTTACGAGTAAGTATATGTTTAGTCTATTAGACTTAACAGCCAGAGTTTTTATTTCTCGGAAAATTCAGTGATGTGAAAAAAGAGTAGGTATTTTTTAAATATTGATTAGTCGAAAGTATTCGGTGGTCACGTAAATATTAAGTACTATATTATTTTGTAATATGAGAATACAGCTTAGAATATAGTGTGAACGCTTCGTCAACTAAAAATAGTTGCGGCATCTCGCATCCTAGCGTTCCCGTTGAGTGTAAAAATAAAGCTGTGACATAGACTAGGCTTACAAGAAGTCATTCGCCTAAGCAGCATGTGAATCAACACGAGGGAATAAAGCGCACGTTTTCATACAATAATACATAAATCTCTAACGTACCTTAACCAATTCAAATTAATTTCGAATGCTCCGTAACGCCGGCTAATTAACATCCATACGAACGCGTCCAACACTCACTGCCGAAATTTCGGGTGTTCTTTATTTAAATCACGTATACTTTTCCAAATTCAAAACGAAATCCTTCCACACATTTACTTTTTTTTTAATTGTTGTGTTTATATCCGCAAATTTTTTGTCGAATACATTGACGCGTGCGCCCGTCACCGGTTGCTAGTACACTGAGTTGTGGCGCCGGTGCTCGGCCATGTTTAAAGCACACTACGGTTAGTTGGGTGTCCGATAAAAAAAACCGCTCATAATTTCAGTATCATTTGCTAAGTATTATTTACAGAGGTGCGATGTAGGTTGTAAATAAGTTTGTACACAGTTCTGCAATTGTCTAGTTTTGAATGGCCTTTACCTGCGTACTCACTCACTATCGCACTAAACAATAATAAAAACAAGACGTGACAGTACGCAAATTGTTGTAAGTTGACATGACAGGACTCCCAATAGTAGGTACCTACCATTTGGTAGATATAGAAATTGCGTATTTCGCATATCTATTCAGAACCGCTTGAAATTGTTTTCTGGTTGCCAATTCCCACGGGAAAGTATTACCATGATAAAACCAGTCCATTCTCAGGCTTAATAGCCTGAGAATGGACATAGACTAGCCTCTACAGAGATAAATTATTACTATCTCTGTACCAAATTTCAGTTTAATCAATAAATCGGTACTTTCTTATTTATAAGTATAATTTTAAAATAAATATTCTAAATAAAGATTCTGCGGTCCAATCCCTCCTAAACCATGTTGATACCAATTTATTTAAAAAACTACATTACGTAATTAAGTTAGTTATTATAATATTCTCTTATTTGACAAGGTTAACTATCAAATGTTGAAACAGTAATCCCGACTAAGTTCCCCGATGTTGATTTCCTTTGACACTCTAGAATGTTGCAAACAATGCCTCAAAATTGGTCAAGCGGTTTAAAATTAAGCACTTGACTGACGAAGTTAGAATGCAATTGTTTTTTACAATTAAATCTCAAAAACTCCTCAAACATTGACACATAAACCGACTTTAAATTACCAGAATGGGACCAAATAATTGTCGGAATGTGTCTATATTAATAATGGGACCAAACGTGAATCAGTAGCTTTCAATAGAAAAAATTCAATTACGGTTCACCCAGTTGAAAGATATGAGGTAACAAACATAAAATTAGTTGAATTCAGAACCTTCTCCTTTTGTGAAGTCGGTGAAAAATGAAACATGTTATTTTAAGCTGGACTGGTATTATGTGCAAATTTTGTTTTGTACTACTAAGCTTTTAATTACAACCTCTAAATTGCGATCTATGATAGACGCAGAGTACCTATGTATATAGATGTAGACAGGTAGACTATCTGAAACTAAAAAGGAGAATAACGTTCACGACCGATGAAGATTGACGAAAGACAGATAAATATTAAAACACATTTTATTAATGCTATTGTTTCGATGAAAAAAACACTGTTTTAATTTTAAGGGTTACGTACCTCAGAAGGAAATAATGGATCACGGAACCCTTCTTCTTCTTCTTTTTTTAAAAACGTGGCTCCATCGATATTCATCGATGATTTCGCCAATGTCAAGGTAATGCCTGATTAGTTGATAGTCCCGCACAGAAGAACTAGTTATTCCTAACTAGCTCCAGGTGCAGGACAAGAAACGTTGTTCGGTATGAGAGTGACCTAAAAAGCCACGTGCCACGTGAACTCCTACGGAAGCCTTATTAGGATCACTTTGTTGTCCGTCAGTCTGCCTGTCTGTCAATACACTTTTACTTAGAAACGCGTAGAGGGTATCAAGCTGAAATGCATATCAAATCTATGAAAAAAACAAACTTTGAAGCCAACGTCATCAAAATATACAGACGGTTATGCTGAAAATTTTCGACACTCGCAAGGGAATCAAACCTCCTCGTACTCCTCCCGTGAACTCAAAATCTTGGTACGAAGAAACGTCTCTCTTAAAGAAAGAAACGAAAAAAAAATCTTAACGAAAAGCATACATTTTTGGATTTGTCCGTTACCAAAAATATGCAAATAAAGTGGCATTACAATGAATAGTTTAGATTTGATCTAAAAGGAACCTTATTTTCACAGGTTTTTTGTGATTTTCTCAGCAAAAATAAGATCACAAATTTCGTCTTCGATTCCGTCATCGTGTTGACCTTATGTTCGTATGCAAATATGACGTTAGTAAGATTTACTAATTACAGTTATACCGTATTTCAGATACCATAGGCACGGTAACGTTTGCACTTAATTTTTTTAAATTCGACTAACTTCATTCTTGGATAGTCCTTACGAGAAGTACAAAACGTTACCCATCCTATCTGAAACACATTGTATAAATCTACTTCTCTTAGGGATCTAGGAATCTACTTCTCTTCTCTTAAGGAGCGATTTAAAGATATTAATGTTTTAACTGTAGCTTCCCAATATATATTTGATAACATACTGTATGTCAGGAAAAATATATCTAGCTATACTAAAGTAAGTGACGTTACAGACAGAAATCTACGTAATAAAAATATACTACTCCCTCCATGTTATCGGTTTAGCAAGGTTAGTAATTCATTTAAGGGGGAAGGTATACGCTTTTATAATAAATTGCCTGAATCGGTCCTTTGTATGCCCGACAATAAATTTAAAACCTTTATAAAGACCACTTTATGTCAAAAAGCATATTATAAGACAGTTGATTACCTTAACGATAAAGGTGTCTGGCTTGAGCATGATGCAGGCGCCTCCTAAAATGCCGTAATTGTAGCATATTTTGTACTTTGGTGACTATATTTTTTTTGTTGCATTATACACGCCCTCTTTGATTTTGACACGAGACCAATGTACATTCGTCCACATTTAGTCTTAAGAAAATTTGTAAAGGAGTTAATTATTGAAAAAGAGTGACCGAGAGTTTTATTGCCAGGTTCTTTCTCTCGGTTCTACTTATTGCTTTGCGAATCTGGCAGTACATGTAAATATAGAAGCAATGACATATTTTTAATATAAGTACTTCCTGACGTTTGTAAGAGCCATTTAGTGACCTACACAAATAAATAAATCATTTCATTTCATTTCATACTTATAGTCTTACGACCGATTTCAATATTCAATCTCGAACTCCGAGATAGCAAAATACGAGTATGAATCGAGATTGAATATTGAATTCCTGATAAACTGATACTTAGTAGTAATGTCTGTCGTTTTGTATAACAACCTCCTTACCCTCTGAAAACCATTAACAAATAGGTATGTTATGTCTAGTATTTGTTTAGCTGTTTCCTATCGTGTGTATTGTATTACATTCTAATTTGAATAAATTTTAAGTTGGAGCAACAAGTTGGAATAAATTGGTGGTTTAGGTACAATGTTATCGGAGCGGAACTTGATAATGTGACAGCAAAAGCACACAATGCCATCAAGGTCATTACCGTGTGTAACAAAATAACCTATTTTAATGTTACATTTATTGTTAATTCAACTGTTAATATTCTTTTGTAACTAATATTTATAAGGTTTATACCTACTATCTTAGTCGATCACATTGACTGCTTCGGTGGCGTTGTCGGTAGTGCATCGGCTTTCGACTCCGGAGTCTCGGGTTCGATTCCCGGGTCGAATTAAATATTTGTGTCATCTACAATTGGGTGTTTTCTATGTATATTATGTTTGTATTTTGATATATATATATATATATATATATATATATATATATATATATAAGTATGTTTATCGTTTATTTGCTAGAAACATGGTTGACATAGGTTTTCTAATCAGTCTAAGGTTCTTCATGTTTTAACGGATGGTTCACAGCATGCAAATTTTTAAGTTTGAATACAATCATGTTCACCAATTAATTTAATATAATGTAATATCTTCTTAAAACTAAATCAATATAAAAATGTCAAACTAAATCAGTAAAATAATGTCAAATAATATTTATAAAACAATGTGTTTTTATTTGTAAGAATTGTGAAACAGCTTTTAAATCAGAGTATTGTGGTTTGAAACTCCATCATGTCCTGTTTGTTAAAATTGTATACTATGTTTATTCTCCTTAATGTTACTTCTTTTGTATACACATTCTTTTGGAATGCAACCTAGATTCTGATCTTTCCGATTTGTATTACCAATGCCCTAATGTTTCTTTAATTTTTATATTCCCAAAAATCTTTCATTGAATAAAAGCATTTGTCTAGATCCCATAGTTTGGGCTATAGTCGTAATTTTAATTAGACAAAGCCAACTGACAGTAGCTAATGTCACTTTGTAAAAAATTGTTGCCATATTTAAAGTAATAGTGATGCGTTCAGTTCTCGTCCAATCAGATGAATGAACAATGAGTGTGAATAGTTAATCATTTCAAACTATAAAAGAATATTATTTCTATTTTACAATAAAATTGTATAAAAGTGCTCTGATATAAGTTACTATGTAACTACAGTCAGTTTTTTGACGGCTTATTACAAAGCGCGGCGCGGCCACAAATTGTTATATTTTATACATCTATAGTTTCAACTGCATGATGTATTGAAAATAGGACAGTTTTACAAGTTTCCTCGCAATGTTTTCCTTAATGTTTAAAACACTCGGTATTCAGAATAGGTAGATACTAGAGGAACATAGTCGTCGAAAACTCGTTGGTATGTACAAAGCACGACTAAAATTCGAACCCCGTACCCGATATCGGCAGTTCGGCACACTAACTATTCACTAGACAATGTAGGCAATTTCATTCATTCAGGAGTTTTTTCAATCATTCACTTTGTCACAACACTATTTTTATTTCATCAAAAACTGACAATACAGTAAACAGTCAGTTGACTTCGTCTAATTTAAATTACGACTTTAGATGACGTTGTGTGAGAATGTCAAAAATATTTATTTATTTTATTTATTCTTTTTGTTTACCTTCTTCTCATTCTGTTCTTTAATAAAACAGTAGTTCGTGTATGTCCTTTTTAAATATTAAATAGATAGTTATCATAACAGCCCGGAGATGGTAAAAGGCTAGTCTCCTATTTAATAACGCGGTGACCAACAAAACTAGCTTATTGAGATATACGAGTATACTCAGTGTATATATCTCAATAAGCTACTTAGTTTGGTTGGCCACCGTTTAAAAAAAAATAATTTAAGCTTAGTTTAAGATTTTTGTAAAAAAAAATTGTTTTTTAAAGTAATACTTCCAGTCGGTTCTGTTATCGAAACTGAGTCTAAAATATTTTTTGTAAACGGTGGTACTTTCACGGTGTAGCTCTTTACTCCCGACGTTTCCACCCTGTTGCAAGAGGTCGGGTGTGGTCGGGGAAAAAGAAGGTATGTATACCTCAATAATTGCGTAAAAGACCCTGTCTTACGTTTATAATGTGTACAAATCGCGAAAATTTAAAAAGTATTCAACCACATAAATTGTAGAAAATTTAGAAAATGTGTGTAGATCACGTGATCCAAATATTCCCCGATATAATTGCTGAGTTGAGGTATATAGACTACGACAAAGATACGGTAAGAAAAGTCCCACACTACTAATTTTATAATGACTCCGTACACTCATACCATAATGATGTATAACACATAGACAGTGCAATTGACTCAGGCGCCAGTATATCCTGCAATTTTGCGATCATTATCGGGCCTTTTATCGCACGAACAGGAAAATTAAAAATGATCAAGTGCTTCTCAGAGTTCTTAGTCCACAGAAACAGTGTCACCGCACTTAGTGCAAAGAACATTATAATCACATATGGCTACGACTTTTTTGCCTACACTACACAGCTATAGCTTGACAAATATATAGTTAGAAAATAAATAAGATAAGATAGATAATAAGATAATATAAATAAAACAAAGCGTGAAGGTTGCTAAGGGATGCTTTGAGAATGGTTTAAGGCAAATGTTAAAAACATTTTTTTAGGTCAGACAGATAGACACAGACACATATCATACCTATAACTCCAAAGGGGTAGGCACAGAAGTATTACACACCCACAATTTGCCAGTATTTTTAGTCCCACGTTATAGGTGGCAAGCCTATTGCCGTCACCGGGCACTCTAGAAAGTGTGTTATGTCCATAATGGCCGAATGATTTTAATAAAATAAGCAGCTATATTATAATTTTGAAAAATCAATTTGAAACTCGTTGCCTTGCGATGAAATGATGATGAAAGGTAACAAAATCTTACGTGCCAGCCGCTGTGACACAGCTAATTAAAATCCTGCGCATCTCGGACTATTCTCCTATTTAACATTGGTGACCGCCCCGGGTACGCTGCCAGAAGGATAACCAAAGCACCGGCGGAATTTGGACACCTATGCCAAGGCAAAGTCTCCCATCCTCGCAACCATTGAAGATCTCCTATACGCGCATCATCCTAGACGCGCGTGTAGAAGATCTTTTTAATGAAAAAGGTTTAGTTTTTGTTTATGGCAACTGCCTTAAATACTTCAGTAAGTATAATACTAAGTACAAATATAAATATTTTCGGACATTCTCACACAGCGCCATCTAGCCCAAAATAAGCTAAGTATAAGCTTGTGCTATGGGATCTAGACAACTGATAAACATATTTATATATTACTAAATACATGCATAATATAATTATATAGAAAACACCCAAACTCCAAAACAAACATTTGTAGATCTCACAAATACTTGATTCGACCCGGGAATCGAACCCGACCAAGCCACCGAAGCAGTTAGATATTATAATAATCATCATCATCACAGCCCATTTGACGCCCCCTGCTGGGCATAGACCTTCCCCAAAGAGGGGGGATATATTTGGGGTAAAATACTCTTATCAGTTAGAGGTTTAAAAATAGTTCGACCGATTTTCAGACCTACCAAAAATGTACAAAAGTTTTCATAAGAATCGATCAAACCGGTACGGAAGAGTTTGGAAACAAACACTGTGACATGAGAATTTTGTTAGAAGTATGAGATGACCGGGGTTCCATTACAGCCAGGTTATATAAGCCAATGGTACCTGTAAAGATAAACAATCTACAATTAGTGCTTGATAATGTTTGGCAAATGAAATTAGTTCACGCAGGTGACTGACGGACGAATTTATTATTAGATATTTGATCACACTGGTCTAGGAATGCGATCAGTGACCCGTTAAATGAACTCGCAACAAACTATTACTTTCCGACGACGACACCGCACTCCACACGTTGGTGGAGTGCTCAGCGTGGGCGAGTCAGCGCCGGGACCTCGTAGTGGGTCTGGGCGTGGATACCCTCTCGCTGGAGACCATGCTTCAAGCCAAAATCCCTTCTGCGTGTGAACCTGAGACGCCCGGCAACGGACGTAAGAGCGGCCGCAGCCTTGGGCCGCGGAATTTTAAAAAAACATCGTTATTGGTAGTTAAAACCCTAAATCAAAAATCCTCGCGGTCTAACAATATAACTTTAATATCGCCCATGGGCTGTGGAGGTAAGACGGCAGTCGCTTCACGTGAAAATATCGAAGATCAGCCGAATCGCAGTTAGACTGGAAATCTGACCCTAACTGAATTATGAAAAAGGCTCGGTGGATAATGATGAAGCAAAGGTTGGGTGATTTCGGTATTGGTCATCGTAGCTCAGTGGTCAGACCAATCCCTTTGTAAGGGAACGGACGTGGGTTCGAGGCCTGTGTAATATTTCTAGTTTTGTCTATAATTTCTATCTTAATATTTAAGAATAGTAGAAGCAAACTCATTGCTTTCAAATAACAGAAATATTAAACTATTCCCACTCTCACCGAAAAAATACGGCAATATTCTTAATAAAAGTTTCTTCAATAAAGAACGTCTTAGGAAAAGACATAAACGAGAGTGTGTTTTTTTTATAGAACCTTTTTTTTAATTTTAATCTGATTTTTAATGTTAACAATAAATCTTGTACTGTATGTAATGATCATTATCTAATGTATTTTTTTATAAGTAAGGTGCTTGCGAAAATATACGTACATACAGTACGCTCAGTTTCCTACGAAAAAGTATAAAATATATAGGTATCAATTCAAGTGAAGTTTATTTAATGATTGTATAACAAACATCTCGTCCGAATCTCATTCTAAAATCTAACGCACTGTAGTAGTCCTAAATATGCAATGGTTGGCAGTTTCCCAGTGAAAACAGTGACACCTGCAGACAGTGGTATGCAGAGTTGGATCTACCTACGAGGAGATACCTACTAATGATATAAAGAGGAAAGATTTTTATTCTATTTTATATTATTTGGAGAGCTTACGACTCTAATAATAATAAATATAATAATGCACCCAATAAATAGTACACATTATATTATTTGACCCCCCCCCCCCCCTTAGCTCTCGAGAACTGCTTATGCTCCAATGATGGGTGACCCCTCTATGGTTAGCCCTCGATCTGGAGGCAAGGCAAAAAATCGAAAATTTGACCTAGGGTCAAAAGTTATAGGCCAAAACCTATAGCGTGGTGCGGCGCGAAGCACCGCGCAAGACACGGTACTAGTTCTATAGAGGCTATCGTGTCCTATGAACACCTGGGTGGTCATCTAAAAAGCTTCATTGTTAAAACAGTTGACACTTGCCAAATGCACCTACCATCAGGTTTCATCATATGCTACAGACACTGGGTATTATTATCTTGGGGTTTAAGGGACTATACACACTTTAGTCGTCGTAATTTTTTTTTAATTCCGCGGCCCAATTCCGTGGCCTCTCTCACGTCCGTTGCCGGGCGTCTCTGGCTCGTATGCAGAAGGTATTACCAGTGGCGCCCGGCGAGTCAACGTATTATCCATACTAATATTACAAGGTATGCAATACATGTTGCTTATCGGAAATGTTGAGCGGAGCAAATGTTTTCACTACATATCAGAATCAGAATCGAACACTTAAATTAATTAATCGAATGAAAAAAATATATAATTTCATTGTTGACGCACGTGTTTCCATGGCAACCATTTAATCATCTGGTTTTTCGGTGATGTCCAGGACATTTTCGGTGATTATACCCTCCGTGGTCAGCTCTATTTTCATGATTTCAGAGATATGCACACCCGGGTATGATGTCGACCAGCATGCCAAATTTGGTCAAAATCGGTCGAGCCGTTTCGGAGGAGTTGGCACACAAACGATTTACACTTGTCACCTAAGATTGAGCTCCGCTTCGCTCCGCTCAATAAAGTGGAAAGATTTTATTGCCCTTCATCAACATTTCATCGCAAGACAACGGGTTTCAAATTAGTTTTTCAAAATTATAATATAGCTGGGACTTCTTATCAAATTAATCGGCCATTTTGGACATAACCCATTATAAATGTGCCCGGTGACGGCAATAGGCTTGCCCCCTATTACGTGGGTCTAAAAATACTGGCAAATTGTGGGTGTGGAATGTACCTCTGCCTACCACTTCGGGGATATAGGCGTGATATGTGTGTGTGTGTGTGTGTGTGTGTGTGGAAAGTTTTGATTGTTTGCTTGCATGTTTGTTTGAATAGGCTCCGACCTTTTACTGATATGTAGCTACATGATCTCTGAGTAAGGCTACTTTTTGCTTTCTGCTATTGCTGGCGAGATCAGTTTAGGGATGGATTATTACATCCCTTTCACTGATGTCGCCAGTATCCGCAGAGCCCGTCCCTGGTTCGGGCGAGATTGTGCCAAAGCTGTTCGACAAAAACAGTCGGCATATCGCGCCTGGATCAGGGCCCGGGCTGTGCGCGACACAAACGTGGACCACCTCAAAGCAGCGTACAACCGGGCCACAAAGTCGAGTAAGAGGGCCTTTAAGAGAGCGGATGCCCAGCGCGTCGCGCGGCTTGGTCAGGAGCTCACTTCCCATCCCACGGGCAGCCGTGGATTCTGGCAACTGGCCAAAGCCGTGCAATCTAACTTTTGTCAGCCCTCGCTGCCACCGCTGCGTTACCCAGATGGAACACTGGCTCACAAAGCCCAAGAGAAAGCGGATTTGCTCGCAGACCTCTTTGCGGCTAATTCCCGGGTCGACGACCGTGGCCTGCAGCCCCCCGCCATCGCCAACTGTGGCCACACAATGCCTGATATTGTTATCAGGCAATGTGATGTACGGGCAGTGCTGCGGTCACTCGACACGCGGAAAGCCAGTGGCCCTGACGGCATTCCGGCGGTGGTGCTACGAAAATGTGCAGCTGAGTTGTCTCCAGTATTAACGCGTCTGTACCGCCTGTCATACTCTTCAGGGCTCGTGCCGGAGGTCTGGAAGGAGGCGAACGTACAACCGATCCCCAAGAAAGGGGATCGGTCCGATCCAGGCAACTATCGACCCATAGCTGTCACCTCAGTCTTTTGCAAGGTGCTTGAGCTCCTTATAAATAAGCAGCTCATGCAATTCCTAGAGGATCACTCGCTAATCAATGATCGACAATACGGCTTCAGGCCAAAGCGATCAACGGGTGATCTTCTGAAAGGCACGGCGAGTCCTTGGCTATTAGCCTGGACATCGCCAAAGCCTTCGATAGGGTCTGGCATGCTTCGCTCCTTTCCAAGCTTCCGGCATATGGTCTACCTCCTCAACTGTGCAGCTGGATTGCCAGCTTTTTAATCGAGCGCCGAGTGCGGGTCCTCTGCGATGGCCAGGCTTTTCGCTTCTTGCAAGTGAATGCCGGGGTACCGCAGGGGTCCGTACTATCACCAACTCTCTTTCTTCTGCATATCAATGATATGCTATCCCTCGGGAACATTCATTGCTATGCAGATGACAGCACACTGCACGGGAGTTACTCGGTTCGTCCGACGGCGGGGCGATCTGAGATTGAGGAGGAGAGACGACGACTCGTGGCTGATCTCGACCGTAACCTCGACAGTATCGGTCAATGGGGTATCGAGAACCTGGTCGAGTTCAATGCCCGCAAAACACAGGCGTGTGCATTTACTGCGAAGAAATCCCCTTTCCTTCCCCTACCCTCTCTTCAGAATGCATTATTACCAATGAAGGACAACCTTGATATCCTTGGCATAGACGTTCGTCGAGAGCTCAATAATAAAAACTACATCGAAAGATGTATAGGGCTAGCTTCGCGGAAACTAGGAATACTGAATAAGGTAAAGAGATTCTTTACACCGGACCAGAGGTGTCTGCTGTACAAGACGCAGATTAGACCCTGCGTCGAATACTGCTCTCACCTCTGGGACGGCTCCGCGAAGTATCTGCTGGACGCTCTCGACGCTATGCAGCGACGGGCTATCCGTATTATAGATTGTCCGGAGGTAACGGGAAGCCTTGAGCCGCTAGTTCAGCGCCGAACCATAGCTTCCTTGGTCGCATTATACCGTATTTACCACGGCGAGTGTTCAAAATAAAATAAAATAAATAAAATAAAATAACGTTTATTATCTTTGAAATTTTCAGAAAATTATTTAGATTCGTCAGAAGTTGGTGTGACTCTACCGAGGGTTCCAAAATGCAACGAGACTGAGAAGAGCCCTCAAGAAACTCAGCTCGGCTTTTTTCAAAATATTTCATCTTAAATCTAATACAGAGTTATTTAGAAAGGAGCAATTCGTTACGTTGTTACAACCAGGCCGCCTTGTCATCTAAGAAATCATTAATACTATAATAAGCTTTATGGCACAATTTACTTTTTATTAGTTTTTTAAATTTATTGACAGATAAATTTGCTATTTCGGTTGGCAATGTATTGTACATTCGAATAAAGTTCCCCGCAAAAGAATTACTCACTTTATGAAGCCTAAATTTAGGAACAGCCAGTTTATCCTTATTTCTTAAGTTTAGATTATGATTATCACTATTTTTCACAAATTTACTTTTGTTCTTGTGGGTATACAATAAAATTTCATAAATATACTGTGAATACACTGTAAGGATGTTAATATGCTTAAACTTATCTCTTAATGACTCCCGAGACCCCATTCCATAGATAGTCCGGATAGCCCTCTTCTGCAACACAAAGATGCATTCAATATCGGCAGCGTTACCCCACAGTAGTATGCCATATGTCATGATACTGTGGAAGTAGCTGAAGTAGACAAGACGCGCCGTTTTAATGTCTGTAAGTTGTCGGATCTTTTTGACAGCATAGGCTGCTGAACTAAGCCTGGCCGAAATTTTCCCGATATGAGGCCCCCATTGCAATTTGGAGTCTAACGTTATGCCCAGAAAGACAGTGTCATCGACCAATTCTATTATATCATCCCTAACCTTAACACTGGTTTTAACAAGTCTTACATTAGGTAAGGTGAATCTTACACATTTAGTTTTATTTTCATTTAATAATAAATTATTAGCACAAAACCAGTGGACTATCCTAGAGAGGGTAATGTTTACATCGTCAAGTTCGCGCTGTCCACGTTTAACTTTAAATATTAAAGAAGTGTCATCAGCAAACAAAACTACCTCGTGGTCGTCTCTTATGAGGTGAGGGAGATCATTAATATATACTAGAAAAAGAAAAGGTCCCAAAATTGAACCCTGCGGTACCCCCATTGCTACAGGAGGTTCTGAAGAGCTCTTCAATCTGATCCCACCCTCTTCCTTCCGATCCCGAACGACTCGTGCCGGGCAGAGATGCCACCCCCACACAGTGGATAGCATGTTCGCGAGAACCGAACGTTTTAAACGTTGGTTTCTCTGCCGAACGATAGTGGCCTGGAACGCCCTGCCTGTGCACGTGTTTCCTCCCACATATAATCCTGGGTTCTTTAAGCGGAGCGTGAAGAGGCACATCAGTAGGTCGTCAAGTTGAGGGCCACTTTCAATAGTAATGTGTGCTGTGAGAGTGGCCCACAATCGCTAGACGTCGTCACGACTTACCACCAGGCGGGCGGCGTCAATTTGGCGAACCAAATATAAAAAAAAAAAAAAAAACTTTTATATCCCGGTAATTTATATTCCCATAGGAATCAGAAACGAGAAAACTATATCACGCGGGTGGACCTGCGTTAGTCAGCTAGTAACTTATAAGTCATAAGCAAGCTTTTAACAGTTATAAATCTAGTTAATAATCACTAAGTAAATGTACGAGTATGTACAACGAACTACGCCGTTAAAAAAAATTGACATGGAAAATGTACGACAATTTCCAATGCATCCCTACGAATATGGGTGGCTAACTCCAACACTATTTGTAGAGATCGGGTTCATAGGTCAACATCATCTATACTTTGCCAGCCCTCCTAGTATAACGCTCAGAAGAGTTTGTCCATAACCAATGAAAGCTCAGGAAACAAAAAATGTGTTAATTGCTTTCCGTGACTGACATTTTCTGCAAAATTATTGGTTAACGACTGAAGTCGACACTACCGTGCTTATAAGGATGCATGTAGAGCAACAATAAATACTCACATACGCCTACTTATAAATAAACATGGAACATTTTTTTTTTAAATTCCGCGAGCACGCGGCCACTCCCATGTCCATTGCTGCGGGCGACTCCAGTGACCCAGAAGGCATTTCCAGTGGCGCCCGGCGGACTTTGGTCAGCTGTGTGGCCTATTCGGGGGTTTGGTCGGAATGAAAATCCCGCGTCGTTGGGGTTGGGTTTTATCCCGCGTCGGTGAGTGAATCTGGTTGCTTGCTGTGGGACAAATGCCCCGCAGCACGCAACCCTTCTAGCCTGCTTCTGTAAGTAAGGCGGGTGGCTATCCCGCCGTCCTCAGGCCCCGATCATGGAGGTCGATGGTCCTGGGCGTAGATGAGTCTGCGGCGCCCTGGCCGCTGACTGCGAAACTCAGCGGGGAGGGTACGCTCCCTCTCCCTCTCAGCCGCCTCCTTCGCGAGCATGACTTGCTCGCAGAAGGACACGGCCGCGTTCCACCTACTCGCGCTGGAGACCATGGCTTGGAGCATGGTTTCCAGCGAGAGGGTATCCACGCCCAGACCCACTACGAGGTCCCGGCCCTGACTCGCCCACGCTGAGCACTCCACCAATGTGTGGAGTGCGGTGTCATCGTCGGAAACCTCGCAGTGTTGACACCGGGGTGTGACCTCACGATGGATGCGAAACAGATAGCTACCGAAGCATCCATGCCCGGTATCGATCTGCGTCGCACGATACGTGAGGTCACCATGCCGCCTCTGCAGCCACTCGTCCATGATCGGTCTCACAGCCGCGATGACGGTAGTTCCCCACTTTGGTTGCTCGAGTCGCACCCTCCAAGTCTCCATGAGATCCCGGCGGAGTTGGGACCGCTGGTCCTCGATTTCTCGAGTCGCAGGCCTGTGGTCCCTCTCCAGCGCCTCCTTGTGCCATTGAAACAATGACGCAAGGGCTCTCGCTTCCAGGTCCCATGGAGGGGTCCCGGCTAAGAGACATACAGCCTCTCCGGAGATGGTGCGGCACCCCGTATGATTTTGACGGCCAAGGTTCGCAGAGGTCTGTTTAACAAAGTCGCGTTCACCCTGACCACTAATCTATCCGCCCATACGGGAGCCCCGTATAAGGCCATACTCCGCACGATCCCCAGGTACAGTCTCCTGCAGGAGGCGTTGGGTCCCTTTAGGTTGTTGGACATTGTTGGACATGTTGGTTGTTGGATGTGTGCTTAGATCTGTAAAACTACGCAACGGATTTTGATGCGGTTTCCATTAATAAGTAGAGTGGTTCTCGAGGAAGGTTTTTTTTGTATAAAATTTGTCAAGCCGGCGAAGCCGCGGGCGTCCGCCAGTTAAGTATGTACTTATAGGGAAAATACCTTGTAAATATTATCATTCTATTTAGATTTTGTGGTTTAATAAGTGACGTCGACACACTTAACATTACCAATCACATAAATTACCATTAATGTTGGTATTTTGTCGCTATTGGTATGCGTATCCTCACAAAGGTCTTACTCCTCGTGACTACTTAAAATGCAACGTGTATTTTTTCCCATAGTGAACCTCATAGTTTGCGAACTTCGTTTATATTATCATCTTTTAACTGCTAATGCTTTATATTACTTTTTAAATCTATAATAGCCGTCAGTATGTACCTGCACATTTACATAAAATACTCGTACATACGCACACCTATTTGACTGCCTCCGTGGCTCAGTACTACGAGTATGCGACTGCCGTCCCTGAGGTACCAATATAGATTCCGTGTCGAATCAAATTATTTGTGTGATCCACAAAGGTTTGTTTCTGAGTTTGGGTATTTTCTATGAATAATATGTATGTATTTAGAAATTTATAAGTATGTTTATCAGTTGTCTACATCCCATAGCACAAGATTATAATTAGCTTAATTTGGTCTGGATGACGTTGTGTGAGAATGTCCAAAAATATTTATTTATAATTTATTTATGTACCGATAATAACACATTAATTTACGTATTATTGAAACTAACTAAATATGCACACTACCTATTCTAATTATACCTACTAAGATTACATCTAAATTCTAATATGAGTCAAAGAATTCTGTCGCCGACTGGCAATGTTCCGAGAAGGCTGGCAGCATTGCCACGTTGTATGGCAATGCTTATTATTTATTTACCTGTAATTAATCACTTTTTTAACACGCTTTTATTAGCTTCACTTGTATGTCTGCTAGTTTGTAACCGACTCTTTTGGGTTCGATTTTGCCCTACTTTGAACTATCAGATTTTTTAATTCAAACAGCTCGTTGATATTTTGTTGGTTTCACGTAATTGCTACATTCAGTTTTATCGTGGTCTAGTGAGAACCGAGTAGGTTAACACATTGCTAAGGTTAAGCAACATCTAGCCAGGCCGGTCTTAAGATGAGTGACCATTTCTCTAGACATTAAATATAAATATGTTAGGACAATCCACACAACGCCATCTAGTCTCAAACTAAGCAGAGCTTGTGATATGAGTACTAGATAAACTGACATAAATACTTATATACATTTTTTTTTGTAAATACATACATATTATACATAGGAAACATCCAGACTTCGGTACAAACGTATGTGTCATCACACTAAGTTTGTCCCGACCGGGAATCGAACCCGAGACTTCGGCGTCGAAAGCGGTTACACTACCGACCACGCCACCGGGGACAAGGGACCCCTCCGTGCCTCGGAGAGTACGTTAAGCCGTCTCGGTCCCAATTGTCATAGGAACATCTATGGCAGTCGTTACGGGTAATTGGAACCCTAAAACCAAAGCCGACTAACTACACAATTTCCAGATCGCAGTCGCTTCAAAAAACCGAAGTTTAACTGCATTGCAGTTAGACTGAAAAGCCGAAACCGACTAGGTTAGATGGAATATTTAGTCACACCATGAGCTAGAGTTTTATGTTGCAATTTTTGAGCTCTAGTTACACCTTTCAAAATATTAATATTCGTTCGTAGGACATATTGTTTACGGAAATGAATTTGGCAACAAACAATGTCAAGGAACATATGCATTACGTGGCACATAATTATTTTAGTATATAATTTCCTTTTACCAGTCAGCCTTAAGGATCAAGGAAACTAATTACTTCTGACTCAGTATGTACTTGGCACTGGTACAGTCGAATACAACACTGTTTTGAGTAAGAAATTGTATTTTGTCAGTAGGTATATGAAGTGTTTCGTGGTCGTAATGAATAATATAGACAAGCCTTTTGGTACTGAGGTTTCAGGTCCAATTCCCGTTCGGGACACAAGTTAGGGGTTTTCTATGTACCCACTATAATTATGCATATTAGGTTAGTACAATAACGTATATCATGTTAGTTATGAATGTTTGCATTCAATTCTTTAGTTCTAGTGGTGGTCACATTCATCTAAAATTAATTAATAAAAGTGACGTGAGGTGAAAAGTACTATGCCCTCCATCGATAAAAAAATATCTATCACAGTGAAACCGTTTTTCAGGCCAGCTACATAAACAATATAAAACCTTCTAAAAAGTTTTTGCTGCATGTATTAATAAAAATTAAGTAGTTTATACTTAACTTTAAATGCCCGGACTCTAGCCATATTCATGGCTATATTGTATGTATACATTACTGATATTGTGGGTAATTATTTGCTACGAGTAGGTTCTAGAAGAATGTGCTCAGCAAGTGTGCTGTAGGTAAATAATAATAATTACCCACAATAACTGTGCTCGATACCTCAACCACTGCTTGAGTGGCCATGTGTGCCTTCTAGTCTAGAAGTAGCCAGTCCTAGTCAAGGACAGTATAAGGCCATCCACCCCTGCTGAGTGCCATATACCTACTAAGCAAAGTTCGTGACGTCATCTTCATCGGTAGCTACGAAGTTCGTGACGTCATCGGCTACTGCATGCTACGAGAGTTACTACAAGGTTCTAGAAGAGTGAGCTGGATACTGCTTGAGTGTCCGTGTGTGTCTTCTAGGACTGACTCAAGGACAGTACAAGGCCATCCACCATTTTGGAAACACTATCTCAGTCTACTTATTTGATGTGGCAACTTCTACAAGTGGTGCCCTCTGGGAGGCGGTTATGGTACCAGAATAAAGCCATCTTCTAAATATTATGTTACCTACATAATATTATTTTATTTATTACATTTTACAGTGACTGTACAAAGGTTAAATCGTTAAGTAATAAATGTTGGTGGGACGTTGAAGGCATGATACTCGTTAAATTATAAGTAGGTAATCTACAGGCGCATACTCTCGGTCATTGAGAAATAAAAGGACGATCGTATGACCGCTTTGCTTAAAACAGTACTTAGTGGAAAAATACTACCCTATGATAAGACTAAGAATCTTTTTATCCTGGGAAACAGGACCATTAAACATAAAATACGTAGACATAGCCGCAGTACTTTAGTAATAAAATTCTTTTCTCTTCTTTAGTAAGCTGAATTCATTTAAAAAGTTATAAGTTATCATTATCATATCAGCCCATTTGACACCCACTGCTGGTCCTAGGCGTCCCCCGAAGAGGGATTGAGCCCACATAAACCACGCTGGTCAGACTGGTTGGTATAGGATTTTGGGTCGAGTTTTCCTTCTCTAAATATATTTAAATACATACTAAATATACATAGAAAATACCCAAAGTCCGAAACAAACATTCGTGGATCACACAAATATTAGAATCGACCCGGGAATCGAACCCTCAGGACCTCAGGAACAGCAGTCGCATGATACCATTGCGCCCCCGAGGAAATTATAGCAGAGTTAAAAATAACTTAAACAGAGGCGCACTTACAAGGGAATCCAGTTTTAACTCCCAATGAAAGCATGCACGTAGTTATTTTTGTGTGGTTATTTAGGAAATCTCACATTCCTAACTTAAACGGTCACTTAAGCTGTTTAAAAATAGAATAGTCGGTAGAATTCTATAAAAAAATTGTTACGAATCGGATTCCATAATGAAAATCCTATGTAGGTACGTGTCCAAGGACGATAGTATTATTTTTTGGATATTAAGGACCAGTACTTAGGTATACCAAGTGATTGGACAGGGTATGATGATTTTTTGGCGTTGGAGGATTTCGTGGCACTCGGTCATTGGATCCCTGATTACTACAATATGATGAAGGAATTTATTGCAGCAGTATAAGCTAAAATAGTGCACTAGTAGTTGCCCTGATCGCACAGTAGATCTCGCGAAGATTAAAAACAATATTTAGGCTTTCTGCCCCCTGTAAAAAAATCGGGCAAGTGCGAGTTGGACTCGCACACGAAGAGTTCCGTACGACTGTCTTTAAAAAACGGCAAAAACAATCACGTTTGTTGTATTAGGGAGCCCTCTTAAATTATTAAAATTAAATTAGTACATGTTGTGATAGCGGCAACAGAAATAAATCATCTGTGATCATTTCAACTTTCTTATTATCACGGTTCATGCAATACAGCTTGGTGACAGACGGACGATCGGACGCCCGGAACACTCGTGTAGACGCTTTTATTTCGTTCGCTCGACCAACTTAAGAGATGTCATACGACTTCTGTCTACTTTTTAGGTAGTCTTTTTAGTTAGGTATGAGATACTGTCAATCATAATAATATTGTCTTTAGCCAACTTTCGATGGCTATGACGTGTAACCACTCATTATATTATAATTACATTATAATCACTTATAGCTTACATGAAAGGTTTATAGGGAATAGTAATAACTCATACTTGCCATTGCTTGAATTGTTTTTTTAAGCGAATGTCAATGGACAAGCTAGTAAGGGTCGACCTAGGCGGACTTATGGCGACCAAATCGCAGATGTCTTGAATAAAGGTCAGGTTAAAAGCACCCATGACGGCAAGCATGCATGAATATTAAAGAAGTGTGCCAGGATCGCAGCAAGTGGAAATCCGTGGTCTATGCCTACCTCACTGGGAAATAGGCGTGATTTTATGTATGTATGTATGTATGTGGTTTTTTTAAACCGTAATTCGGATTTAAGTATTTATATTTATATTAGACTTCTTAACAATAAGTACCTACCTACCTAATTTGTTTGTTATGCACTTAATATTTTTAGGTTAAACTAATTAGGCGTAATTGGCTAACAAGTAAATAGTACCTAATTAATAAAGATAGATACAAAGATTTAAGTACACAATAATGAAGGTAAAACCTTGTTTTATTACGGTCAGTCTAGATAACACGACGGTTTACAAACATGAAAACAATTGAAACTGTTAGATTCTTGTGGTACGGAGTTAAAATTGATATTTGAAAATTTCGATATTTTGAGATTTGAACGTTTACTGTGACTCTGCAACTTGATAGTTTCGAGACTAACCCTGTAGACTTTTGTCCTTTAAGTTTTAAGCACTCCGCGCAGTCCTGTTTCTATAAAGGAATTTTACCTGTAGCTGTACGCAGTTTTACGTTATTATTTAACAGTCGCCTGTGGAAATAGCCGTAATATCCCATTTATTAGTATGGGATGAGGCATCCGCATCTGTATTATTACGAGTACCTAGTATAGTAGTACCATTCTTTTATTTGTGACCTGGTGGAGGTACGCTAGCATATTACATTCAGGTATATCACGTTGTAGGTATATTACTATCAATCAATACATATAATAAAATTGTAAGTGTACGATGTCTGTACATCTAAGATATAAAAGAGAAACTGTTGTAGGGGGGCTTTATGAACGCAATAGAACCCAAAACAATGGTTTTTAGAATTTTTATCTGTTTGTCTGAATGTTTGAACACGCTAATTTTAGAAACGGCTTAACAGACTTGAATGCGGTTTTCAGTAATGCGTTGTAGTTTATTCAACTTAACATTTAAGGGTTGTTTTATTTCAATCAGTTCATAAATAAAAAAGTTATGTCGATCTAAAGTGACACGCAGGCGGAGCTGCGAGAACCAGCTGTACATAATAAATCAATAACTGGTGATCAGGAAAACTTTAACACGCAGGCGGAGCTGCAGGCAACAGCTAGTCGAATAATAAAAGGCATTTTTAAATAAGGTTTAAATTCGGAACAAAAGAAAATGTTTAATCCTTATCCTTATTAGGGCAACTATCTCTATACTACGTATAGGCACAGAATAGGGAATATGTAGTATGTAAGTACTGTATTAACTATATAGAAACTCAATGATTTAATTATTTAGTTTCAGAATGATTTCATTAAAGTGACACAGCTAAATTACAATGAACCCGACCAGAGAGTAATTGTGCCTATTGTATAATTATAATTTTACTATTGTTATAATTTTAATTAAAATACTGTTTACACGATTGACGATATTGCACCATTTGTAAACGATTTGAACACAATTGTTTCAATCATTTACGTAAGACATAAAGAAACGCGTTATATTCTGTTAGTATGTTTACGTTGACATATTTTAAACAAAACATTGCACGTGAATAAACTTCTAGTCTATCATGAAGTTCCCGTCAGACGCCAGACTCCCATTCTCCGCGCGGTGCTCAGACGACCCCAGGGTAGTATCCTGCAAGGAACGTCGGGTCACCATAAGTTGGGCATCAGTCGCAAATGCGCAACTAAACTTCGGAAATGCGGTCTGAATATACATTGGCTATAGACTACGAGCCCCAAATACTTCATCGGGTCCTCGTTGCCGATGCTAACGCACCGTACAATTATGCTGATGCTGATTAAAAAAAAATGTGTTATAAACAAGGAAATAATTATTTTTTATTTGTTTCTGTATAAAATACGCAATAAATAACTTTATACACAATACTTATGTCAGTGATCGTAATCAAAGTAGTCAAGGTTAACTACATAAGTATCTACCTATCATTAATTTATTGTATGAAAAATATTAATGAATTATTAAATAACCGTGTGAATTCTTTTCATTAGCAATAACGTAAATTATAAAAAAAAAAAACAACAAACACACCTAATACTCGTAGATACGACGGGTGAGTATTTGTTGAATAACTAAAAGATGTGTGAGGTGACCTTAGTAAATAATGTTTAAAAAGCGAATTTAATTCTTTAGTACTTATTTAGGCTACAGGTATCAAATTTAAAATTGTAGAAATTCTAAAATAAAATGCGTGCACCTACAGTTCGCAAGGAACAAGCGGAGCTAAACATTTGTGTTTTCGTATTCCTCCATACATTTCGCACAGTTCCCTGAGGTTACCGCAAGGGGCGCTGGTGTGAAATGTATGAGGAATACGAAAACGTATTTCGAGCAATTAACGTAAGGAACTGGTACTAGACACTCAGGTCAAGAGAACCCATAACCGGAAAGCGTGCATGAAGATAGTTAAGAAAGTGAAAGAAGCGAAAGAAGTATGCCAGAATCGTAGCAAGTGGAATTTCTATTGCCTCAGCCTAATCCTATTGGAAAGAGGCGTGACAATATTTATGTATGTATGTATCTATGTAATTCCAACTGCGAGGAGTAATTTTATTCTCCGCAGTCCAGGCACTAATATTAATAAATGTTTGTACCTATTTTATTCTTTGTTGTATCTGAGAAATATGTATACCTATCAGGTATAAATACATGCCTAGGTATATTCATCAGATACCCACAGCTACGTAAACATAGGTATAACTCGCGTCACATAAGAAGAACGCTGACCTTCAAGCTGCGGAGTACACGATTTATCGATATAATATGGCGGTAACAGCGAGTAAGAGCGAGAGTACCGATGCGCAAACACACCTCTCCACTTCCCCTCAGCGTTCTTTTTACGTGAACACTAATATATATATACCTTGTGTCTATCCCACGTTCGCCCAGCGTTCGTTTAACGTGAACACCAGTTTAGCTACCTAAATGTTTACGTCGATACGGAATATTGTGTTTACACCATAAATATATAATATAAATACTTAAATGTACAAGCAAGCTATTCATCGAAAATCCAGAGCAAGAACTTTTGGCAGGAATTACGTTGATGAAAGATTGAGAAAAGTTTCATCATCCACTTGAACATTGCAATCGCGACTGAAGGTTTTGCATGATATTCGTTGCCTTCGACATACAAGATGTTTCACTCATATTAGTTCAAATGGTTCAATGGAAGATGTGCTTGTTGATAAGATCATCAATCCTATTGGTGTTTAGTTACAACTTATGCGCAATAGGCATCATGTTGCATGTCAGCATTTGTTGGTTACCTCGTTGGAATTTTATCCTCGTTCAGTTAATTGTAAACACGTTCTCTACTTTTTAGGGTTCCGTACCGAAAGGGTAAAACGGGAACCCTATTACTGAGGTTCGCTGGCCGTCTGTCTCCAGGCTGTATCTTATGAACCGTGATAGCTAGGAATATGAAAAGTTTACAGATGAAGTAGGTATTTTTGTTGCCGCTATAACAACGAACTAAAAAAAAAATAAAAAAACATACTAAAATCAACAATAAATAAGTTTACGAGACAAGATACCTATATTTATTCTGTACATGATAAATAATAGTAGTTTAACTATATTCAGAGATCAGTGCTATTGAATATATTATAAATAGCAGGTAGGTATGCAATGTATGCTGCTGTTGCAAAAACTGAGCGAAGTGTTATGCAGAATGGAATTTTTTAACGACATCTGGAGGGAAAGTACTCTACATGCTGGAGATAGACAATTTTTCTCAAAGGAAACATTCTTTTATTTTTAAAAAGAAACAGAACTGCATTCGCGGATTTTCGATAATTCGTTTACCACACCAAGGAATCGAACCGGGTAAAATCCGAAAAAATAACAGCCTGTACTTTTATGGCATCGACATCGATAGGGTCAAACATAATGATCAAATCTCTCTAACAAACGTGGTAAATTAAATGAAAGGAAAACCGTGAATCTAAACTTTTTTAATTGAACGAAAAAAAAGGGTACACTAACTAATTATTTGCTCGAAATGAGCTCCATTTTGTTGGATACAGAAATTTATTCTTTTAAGGAATTCATTTTCAGTAACTTTTAATAGCGAGTTGTGATGAATATTCGAAATCGTATTGTGTACCTCAGTTCTTAACTCATTTACAGTTGCATAGGAATTTTGGTAAATTAGATTTTTTACATATCCCCATAAAAAAAAACCTAAAGGGGTGAGATCGGGTGGTCTCGCAGGCCATCTGATTGTGCCGTTTGTACCAATCCAGGTATTGAAATGGTTATTAACATAGGCAGTGGTGATTCTGCTGTTATGGGCCGGAGCACCATCTTACTGTACAATTACTTAGTTTCGCACTTCCTCGGGTAAAACATTTAACTCATTTCTTAAGCGGTCCAGTATTTCAAGATACTTGACAGTGTTTAGATGACCTTCGTACACGTGGACTTACACAACTGTATTTCTCATAATTAAACGAGAATCACACCAGACGTTAAAAGAGAATCTTACTTGACTGTTAGTTTCATGAACACGAACAGGATTCACTTGAGACCAATAATGTTTATTGCTGTGGTTGTACATGCCGTTATTACTACCTAAAGTTGGTTTCGTCAGACCATACAATGTTATTCAAAAAAGTGGGGTTACGGACAACTTCAGTCAGAATGTTTAGACAAAATTGTAGTCGTCTCTCACGATCCCCAGGATGCAATTTTTGCACCAACCGACCCTCACGATAACATTTATACTTATACTTTTTCAGGACTTAAGTACGCGAGTGTGGGTGGTTCCAATTTCTTCGGCAGCTTCTCTGCTTGAAGCCTTTGGATATGCTTCGAAGTACGTATGTTAAAACACTTACAATCAAAATCAGAACAGTCCTGCTGAGGACGTTGCCTTTTGTAACTACCAGTATTTCTTAAATTATCAACCATTCTCTTCAAAACAAATCGAGTTGATATTTGTCGATCCCGATATCTCTCTCCATACCACCGCAGAGTTAATTGTTCTTGATAAGCCACTATTACGGTGAGCTGACAAGTATGAAATAATTTGTATAAAAAAATCAAATGTGAATAACAAAAGACTATTGCAGGGCGATCTATTTCACTATTCTATTTTCAAATATTCCATATTTAATTAAAATATGGAATGTCTCACGCAGTTGTGTCCAGACAGCATTATAAACACGTGCAAAATAGTTTATCTAAATAGTTCTTAGTCATTTTAATGAATAAATGACGTCAACGATAATTAATAATTACTAACATAAGTAATCTGATGGACTATTGAGTAAAAGTGCTTTATCTTATCCCATTGAATTTACAAGTTTAGATTTCAAGGTTTTCCTTTCATTAAATTTACCACGTTTGTTAGAGAGATTTGAGCCTTATTATTGACCCTGTCGATCGATGCCATAAAAGTACAGGCTGTTATTTTTTCGGATTTCACCCGGTTCGATTCCCGGGTGTGGCAATCGAATTTTGAAAATCTGTGAATGCAGTTCTGTTTCTTTTTAAAAATAAAGGAATGTTTTCTTTGAGTAAAATTGTCTATCTTCAGTATGTAGAGTACTTTCCCTCCAGGTGTCATTAAAAAATTCCATCCTGTATTTTCGAACGACAACGATTTATTTTTTTATGTTCAAACTATTTTGTTTTTTTTTTGTTCTAACCACCCTCACACCACACGTTATCACTGGTAAGTTTGAAGGAGTACGGTTCAGGCGTTTAGGAGGAGTATGCGGACAAAGGAAATACATGAGTCGCCTAAGATTGAGCTTCGCTCAATAAGAGACGAGAAATACGATAAAAAAAACATTATGTAAAACTATTTTAATAACGACCAATTTTGTAATGAACTAGCGGACGCCCGTGGCTCCACCCTCTTGACAAATTAAATACATAAAAACCTTCCTCGAGAACCACTCTATCCATTGGTGAAAACCGCATCAAAATCCGTTGCGTAGTTTTAAGTATCTAAGCATACATATTGAACGGAAGCGACTTTGTTTTACGTATGTTATGACCCTTTACTAGATACGAAATGAGTCCTGTATATATATACATATAAGTAGTTATCCTATTTGGTTAAGTGCAGTCGGGTTTTTTACTATTTAATGACCTACTTACATGTTTTTATTTAGATTTTGTTCACCATTATTCACCATTACGTACTACTAACATATAATTTACTTACTTATGTCCATAAGATTAAAGAATAAAACGGGCCTCCAAATTAATTTAAGAAAAACCAATGACGACTATAGTGACGTATATTAACGCCAAAAGCCATGGAACTACCTTATTCTAGGAAATAATTATTCGGTATGATAACTTTGTAGTACTTTCGACATTTCGAATGAATCGAGTCCATTATTAAATGATATTCACAGAAATGGTTAATATCAACGAGTAGGGTAACCATGAAGTAGAGCTGAACATAAACTTATTTGTCCCTTTTAAGTAGGTAGGTACTGGTAGTACCTATAAGTTTGTATTTTTAAACACAGTTTAATTTCATACTACTAAGGTTATTTACATTTTAGTTAGGAATTCTCTGGGGTATAAGTGACTATACATGCAAATAAACAATTATTATTTTATTATTATTATTGTCAAAATACATTAACATTAACGTAACGTAATACATACCTACTTACCGGTACGCATGCTTATCAGTGTAGGTACCAAGTGTAATAAATGAGTATCTGTAATATCAATGGATCAGTGGTTCAGAATCATGAATCGCCTAAACATCAACGGATTTGTTACATTACTTACGTTACAGTTAATGACAGTCATTGTTCCGTGTCGGACAAGGACGGCTGATGTAATATCCACGCGAGTTACACCAGATGGGGCGCTGGCGCGGGCGCCGGTCAAAGACCTTGCTTGTGTGCATCTGTCAGTGGCTAGAAATTATTATAGGTAGTAGAAGAAATGTGGGCCAAATTGTGACCTAGAATTATGTAAAATAAAAAAATATTTAATGCCACTCATATTTATTCTAACAGTACAGTTACAGTAGGTACATATATCCTGTAACTAATCATATTTACAAGATAATGTTGAGCTAATCTTGAGTATATAAACAAATGACCCAAACGATAAATAAGAGATTTGCGGTCAGTCCATTTTTTTTTGATCCGCAGCTCTGGGCCGCGGCCGAACCTAAGTCCATTGCCGAGCGCCTCCGGTGGACACTGAACGAATTCCCAGTGGCGGGCGCCCGGCGGGCGGTCAGTCCATGGAAATGCTAAATCAAGGACCCCGTATTGCGAGAGCAACTTTATTAATGGCATAGATTAATAAAACTAACATAAATGTATACTGATTAACTAGAGTAGGTATCTAGGTAACATTTATGTAACTAAACAATAACATTTGTACCTAATTTGTAATGTCTGAGCTGCAGTAAACGTAAGGGCAGAACACCTAAAGATACTATATAAAAATAACTCAAAAAAACAAAAGGTTAAGTACCTGTAAAAAAACTCATTTTTAGCGATTAGTCATCATTATTTTGTAGGTGAAAAAAAAACGTTAATTATAAATCAAGTATTTTTTGTTAAGTTAATTACTGATTAATTACGTTAATTTACTGAGCCCTTTCCCAATGTAGTTGGGATCGGTTTCCAGCCTAACTGCGATTCGGCTGAAGTTCGGTGTTTTGCGTGGAGCGACTGTCATCTGACCTCCACAACCCATGGGTGATATCGAAGTTCTGTAGTTAGACAGGTTGGATTTTTGATTTAGGGCTCCAACTGAACGGAACAACGGAACAACGACTGCCTCGGTGGCTCAGTGGTATGAGTATGCGACTGCCGCCCCTGAGGTCCCAGGTTCGATTCCGGGTCGATTCAAATGTGATCCACAAATGTTTGTTTCGGAGTTTGGGTATTTTCTATGTATAATATGTATGTATTTAGAAATATATAAGTATGTTTATCAGTCGTCTAGATCCCATTACACAAGCTTATATTAACTTCATTTGGGCTACATGACGTTGTGTAAGAATGTCCAAAAATATTTATTTATTTATTTTATAACTACCCCTAACGACTGCCATAGATGTTTGTATGACAACTGGGACCGTCGGCTTAACGTGCTCTCCGAGGCACGGAGGGGTCTCCAAGTCTTAAGAAATGGTCACCAATCCTAATACCGGCCTGACTAGATTTCGCTTACCTTTGCCATGTGATAACATTAACGGTTACCTCTAGTAAAGTAAAGTAATCTATATATTTTTCCCATAAAAACCTCCAATTGCAAGTGTCCGTCTAATGCTGAGCGTAGAGCTGCTGCACCTCCACACACCGCACTTAATGTAGAAATCGTGATCTGCATCTGTCAAGGATTTTTTACAGAATATCAGTTCCAATTACGATTAGAAGTTGACAGACTAATCTCCCAACCGGTTTACATATAAACAAACTTTAATGAGATAGGAATAACAAGTGTAAAACTAGGCTAGTGTGTCAAATGTCATGATTAATGTCGCCACGATGTGATGGTCATTGATCTAGGTTGTTGATTATTTAGTTTAAATGACTACCTACATGTTATTTGAAGAATTTCTTAGTATACTCACCTAAGTAATTACCCAGACTAATAAGCAATTAATTATTAGTTTTTTTTCATATATTATCAATCAAGCATGAACTCTGGGCATCTAATAAAATTATAGTGATCTTTGTTTAATCTCTGTTTAATACTTGTTTATTAATTTAACTAGAAAGATGGACTTCGACCTAAACTTCAGTAACCAGAGTTAGGTAGGTACCTAATAGTTGTTGCGTGATGGTGGGAACACCTATGTGGGACTTATCGCGGAGCGCTGACCGACGTAGGTATATAGGTATTTGGTACGTGAGTCCCACACCTACATACTGGCTAAATGCTGAACATTATGTCGCTACCTAGGTAGGTACCTAACTACTTCCCTCAAGCCCTCAATCAATAGCTACCTACCTATTTATTAATAGATTAATACTTATTAAAAATTTATAGATCAGATTCCCTGCTAATGTTTATTCAAAGAATCAATTTCGTTTATTCAGTTTAGGCACATAAAGAGCACATATGAATGGTAACATAATACAATTTTATGTTTCCTATGTATACCTAATATGTATGTAAGTATTTACAAAAAAATGTATATAAGTATTTATATCAGTTTATCCAGTACTCATATCACAAGCTTTGCTTAGTTTGAGACTTGATGGCGTTGTGTGAATTGTCCTAACATATTATTATTATTGACTCGGACTTATCGATACCTATTTATATTATTACCCATCTATTTATATATTTGTAATTGTAAACGATCATTTTGAATTCAATCATTATACCTACCCAATTATGTCTGTCGGTATATAGGTACTTAGGTACCTACCTACGTAATTATGATCTTACAATCTGCTTAAGTATTCTTTATAGGTTACAATATACCATAGTAGGTAGAACCCTTCACTGTTTAGTTGACGGAAGTAAATAAAAGTAGGAAATGTTGTACGTAGGTAATCTAGACGGAAATACGCAATAAAATCCATGTGTAGACATAGATAGGTAGGTTGTATAAAACAAGACTTCATTCTCTCGTCACATAAATCACTTTAATTAAATCTAATTAAAACAAAATTAAAAATGTTTGTATTTGCGCAAACAAACAAACAAACATCCTCTCACCTCAAACGCATAAACCGTCTCGGTCGTGGGTAAAAAAGTTGCCACCTACTTAGAAATAGCAACCTTGATTTTGGATTACGTAAAGGTATTCCCGTTCCTAAAGATAAGTAGATAGGTAGGTACGTATCTACCTAGGTACATATGTTAATTAGTTCAGAGGAATCAGAGGTACTTGGACCAAAGCACACATCTTATTACCAGGATACAAATTCGAAACAATTACCTATTAATATAATGTAGGAAGTAGGTTTATCTACAACAAAAGCAATAAAAAATCAAAAACGTACACAAGCCGCCCTTCAACGCAATGTATCTACCTACTATTGAAAGTGTTGAACTGCTGATGTAATTAATTAACCCGTGACTACAGAGTACAGACGCCTAGACGGTTGGAGATCAATTTGTGAGGGTCAATACAATTGTACTGATCATTTCGCCGTTACTTATTGATATTGAGTGATAGACAAACAGTACGACAGACGGTCGCCCTACATAGTACGCGTGCAAAATTACAGTTGTAAGAATCGGTGACTCATTCACAGTAGGTATGTAAGCAGCTACGAGTAAGGCAATAATCGAGTTGAATGTATCGTTTTTTTTTAATTCCGCGGCCAAGCACGCGGCCGCTCTCACGTCTGTTGCCGGGCGTCCCTGGTACACATGCAGAAGGTATTTCCAGTCGCGCCCGGCGGAAAAAGTTGAATGTATCGTAGTGTATGTATGATGCAGTGTAGTAGGTACGTAGGAGCTGAAATTGCCTAAGACTAGGTACCGAGGTAGCACTACAATAGCACCTACTTACCAACCTAATAATTAAAACTCGTAGGAGCCAACAATTTTTATATAAAGCCACAAAAAAGGAAACGGTATCATTTGGATTTCCGAAATGTAGTTCAGTTATTAAATAAATTATTCGACGTTTAAAATTTTCATGGTTATGAACATGACATTGTTATATAATACTGTTGTAGTGACTGACCTTTAGGTACGTAAATCACACTGGGTACATGTATTTGCGGTATCCTCAAATGGACTACACTACGACGCGAGCTTCGTAATAGGTAGGTATATATACCTACCCTACTTTGGCGGATTCCCGAATCAGTCAATGAGATTCTCGCGACTGGGCGGACTCTAATTTAACGATTCGGGTCTATTGTCTGTGCGTGGACGTTTGAAACGTGTGTACATCGCCTAAAGGTAAGCGTCCACATGTCCGCATTGTAAGGATCGGACGTATCGCATCAAACTGATTAATTTTTCACAGTGCGTCCACTGTATCGGTAGCGATAGGATTTGCCGACGCAAGGACTTGCAAATGCGGGACGATGCATCATCGGCACGAATCGCAAAAGTTGCTTCTCGGAGCAACGCAGTCGGCATTGCCGATGAGCAGATTCGTGCGATGCGTACGATACGCATTGGTGGACGCACTTGTTTGACTTTCTATACAAAGATTACTACGATCCGTTTGATGCGATGCGTCCGTTGCGTACGATGCGGACATGTGGACGCTTACCTTTACAGTTTCCTTTACGGCTTCATCTTATGATGATTGAGTCGACTGAATCGCACGGTGTCTTTTTGTGTCTATGACAGTCTGTATAATAGGGATACATGTAAAATTGTGAATTTTCTTAGACTTCGAAGGAAAGGCGAAATGATGGCACCATTTATTTCGGGATCGTAATCACCCTGTAAAAATATCAGCTGTAAGAAATAAAACTGCCAATCTCAGTCATCATTATAATTCAATGAATCTATTATTTACAAAAGATTTCGGTGGAATTGTCAAAAATAAGCTTTGTAACATACCGTTGGAGCTAGCGAGGCGTGCGCGTAGCTTCACTACATTTCCTTCATTTGTGTATAATTATTGCCATGACAGAAAAATAAAATGTCAATGTTTTTTTAATTATAAGTTTGTAGGCCATGGAGGGAAGCATTATTGTGTATCATTAACTACAATTAATTTGGGAACATTCACTTTTCTTTATCTACAGCAACCTTGCACACTCTATTGGGTAAGGTATGTGTTTTATTTTTTAAATTAGTTATTAAGGTCTTAAGCTTTGCTCTTATGAAGTATATTTTTTTAAATTAATGACCAAACTATACACCGTGAAAGTACCACACATAACAAAATACGTGTCTGAATGAATAGTTTTTTCAAACCCATTTATTACCTTGACTTTTTTTACTATTTTATTTTTCTGAACATGCCATTTAATTTTCTAAATTATCTTTAATTATTAACAAAATAAATTTAACATATCAAATGTCGCAAATTAATATACGTTTTATATAAACCGTTTCGTAAACACATTTTCAACAACATACGTAAATTGTTTACATGTTTCATATAATAGCACAATAAATAAGACATTATGTATATAATTTACATAATTTTATAATATGTTAATAATTTAATGCGACGCGCAATCATAATAATTAATATAATATGTCCAAGACAAGTAATAAGTAAACAACGCAATTTAATCTGAGCCAATACTGAGTTATGTATAATTAATTTAGATACATACACGTTAGAAATTAAAATAGCCAACCGTATTTAAGTTCGCTCTGAATTTGAATATTAGCCAATAGGCATACTGCAACTTCAAACGAAACTTTAATATGGCAACACCATGCATGAACGTTATATTTATCAGTGGCAACATTATTGCTTATATGTGTTGACCGTACCAAAAAATTACATCTAAAAATAATTTGGTGTTGTCCGTGGCCACGTATTGACCAGAATATAATTTAAGTTTATTTTAAATGAGCATTACACTATCAAAATATATTTTTATAGATAAATATATAATTATTCGAGGGTTTAATAACGCGAAGCGTCCAATAATTATTGCTGACAACCCTGATTTCTAAATTATGTAGGAGTCAAGTCTGGTTCACGTTATTACATGCGAGTAATCCAGCAAATTAATCCAGTCCAGATCTGGACACAATATTGCCCATATTATTCCAGACTTGTAAAAAGTGTTGTATTGGCAACACGATGGAGACGCCGTAAAGCTTTGACCCCTTTGTTAATATGTAATACCATTGAGTTTGACCATATCTTTTTGATAGATGCCGAAACGAAAGGACTTAAGCTCCAACTTATTGGCAGATTCCGGAGTTTGTCGACAATTACGAGAATTTAATAGACCGATTCCCGGAATCTGCCAGATTTGCCGGAACTGTCCTTCCCGCAAATCAGACTTCTTTTCCTACTCTTTTACCGTTCATGCCGTCAGACTGTGGAACGCTCTTTCAACCGATATAAGGAACTGCAGAACTGTGTCAAGCTTCAAGAAGAAAGTGAGGGAACACTATCTCGCTTCTTTACCTTAATTATTCTACGTCTATTATATAACTTTTTATGTATGTATTTGTGTATTTATGTAGTTTATTAACCTGTACACACTTCAGCACTTGTTTGCATAAATGATCTCATCTCCTCTCTTAGGCCCATTGGAAGAGATCTGTTAGATATAAGAGGCGCCTTTGTATACATGTGTAATATGTATCCATTTACTGTGTGTACAAGAATAAATAAAAATAAAAACACTTGTAGCGTAAATATTTTTTGTACATAATTATGTAAATTGTTTTTCTTATTGTAAATAAGTTGATAGATACAATTGAACGCTCAATTAACAACTAGTATACTACCAATAAAAATTAAATAAATAAAAGATAATATTATAAGATATATGGTTGGAGCTTACGTTCCTTTGTTTCGGTATCTACTAGTACCTACACGAGAATCAGCGTCTCCATAGTGTTGCCAGTTCAACAATTTTTAAACGTCAAGAATATATAGGTTACATAATCGTTTCCAATAATCGACTACTAATGGACTACTAATGGACACAGCTTTAGGAGAGTTTATCTGTCAAAGAACTCATAGATCAGTTTGTCTTGCGACTGACAAAATAAATGGTGGGGTCTTAATGGACTAGTTGGGTGGAAAAATTACAGGCTGGCCATATTTCTCAGTGGACTCAGAAAGTTTCAGTACCTACCCGTTTCTATTAAGGGAGAAATACACAGTTTAAAACGGCTGTTTGAAACAGAGATTTAAAATCGTATAGACACTGGTTTTAAACCAAATTACGTCATACTACGCGTTCTATTGAACACTGATGGTTTTAAACTGTGTAGCCAGCAAAAATCTGTTTCAAACAGCCGTTTTAAACCGTGTATTTCATGGTTTACCTCTGGATTCAATCGCTGGACTGTATTACGGAAATAATATAAAAATGACCTTACAACAAATTCGATAAAAAATATATTTTGATAGTGTTTATATTGATAGTAACTATCACACAAAGCTTTTACGTCAAGTATAATTCCCATTACACCTTCATCTTATTGTTTTCTAAACAATTCTTAATCTTAAAAAATATAATAACACTTTTGGTTTGTACATAAAGCTATACAACAACAGTAACATCAATCCATAGATAGTTCTTTATTCTGAATTTCTGTTTTTTTTTTTAATACAATTTCATATCCAATAATTACCCTTAAAGTCGTAGCTTCTGTAAAATTATAGGCATACAAGTGTTAAAAACAAATATATTCAATACATTTTTTTCGTATTTATCACATGACACCATCATCTAACACTTATATCTATTTCACAATACTAATTATATAATATTTTCTAATGCTTAAAGCTAAATTATGCAGTTTATAGACAAAAATATCTATGATATAAATATATATCTATAGTGGTTAGGATTTCAGAGATATATATACACTAATGTGGCAAGTACATAAGCCTACACTCGACGGCACCTAAAGTTAAAATATTTGAATTGAATGGTGCATATTTATAAAATTGACTGCGTTACATTTTTTCACTTCTAATCAGATTCCACTTATTAATAACATATTTACATGATGTTGTTAATTATAAATGGCATTAGGCAGATATTTTTCGAAGTTATAATATATAAAAAAGTATCAAAGTGTGCCATAATGCCTACGCGTTGTGTTCAAAGTGTTTATTATTAATACAATAGTATATCTACTTTACATTTGATAGATTATATTTAAAAAAACGAATCAAGGTCTTTTTTATTCATCATTGCATTCTTTCAGAGTATGTATATGCTTTTTTCATCTGAAACATGTAAGTGAAGAGCCAAATATTATAAATATGTTTTTGTAAATCATAGTTTTTTGGAGTTTTTTACAGATTTAATAGCAATTAATACAATTTATTAATTCTTAGTAAGTATGTAAAGAAAAATAAATAAATAATTTTAGAACATTCTCACACAACGTCATCTAGCCCAAATTAAGCTAATATAAGCTTGTGTTATGGGATCTAGACGACTGATAAACATACTTATATATTTCTAAATACATACATATTATACATAAACAAACATTTAAGGATCACACAAAATAATTTGATTCGACCCGGAATCGAAGCTGGGACCTCAGGGACGGCAGTCGCATACCACTGCGCACCGAGGCAGTAAAATGTATATTAGGCAAAAAAAAATGTATATTTTACAATCTTTTAGAATATTTGTTAGAAAAGCTCAATTTGAAATGCCCTAGCAAATTGTTAAACACTATCTATGACTATTTACTATATACACCAATACTTTACACTTTAATTTGTAGAATAAAACACATATCCAAAATCAAATGAGAATTAAATATAGTGAGTATGTCTAAAAGTTGACTTTTAGATAACTATACTATATTACATACGCTTTTGTAATCTTGAAGGCAGTCGGTTAATACCTACATATTTTCAAGAATATATTTTCTAATAATCTAGGTTCTACGTTTAAAAATGAGCTTATCACACGTGTTGTTGGCCATTAAAAACAATTTCTTTGCCGTTAAGTCTTAAAACCGCTAAAGTAAAGAAAATTTCATATTAAGTTTATATAAGCTGAGATATATTTACATAATGTCAGTTATTTACATTGAATCGGTAAAACTTCTGTGTCAATTTTATACAATAACATATTTCGAATTCAAATAAATTTATTGTCAAATACTAATGTATTTTGCGATAACGTTGTATAGAAGTTTAAAATTATCAATTTTATGTCTTGTGTAAGTACTTTATAGTCTATTAGTACCACAGATATATATAATTTTGTTGTAAAATGGTATTTTTTATTGCACAACAAAATTTGTGAGCGATTGAGTATTTGTTACATCGATATTATTGACGCTAGCACCACGACATATATATATGGCACGTAGGAATATAACCACACAAAGCGTTCCCTAATTTCAAAATGCAACGCGCGTAAATAGCTTTTATTGCTTCCAGACAATTCCAGTTATTTGTTAGTGTAACTTATGGTAACTTTGTATAAAGGCAAGTCTACATTAGCAAATGGCAGGGCAATTTAAATTTACCAGAGTTAACGTGTTGGTAATAAAATCGAACGATGACAGGGAAATTAGCTGATTAACGAAACTTAATAATGATTTTGACCATAATGCATGTTTTATGTCTTTATGAATTATAGTGAGTGAAAATTGTGAAAATTTTAAACATTAAAATAGGTCAGATTAATTCAGTTTTGATATCTACTATTCTAATTATGAAAAGACTAGAGTTATTAATTTCGATATAGAATGTTACGAGTGTATAATTATTCTTTTAGGTTAATAAATTAAAAATGTACTGCCCTGCCATTCGCCGGTGTTCACGCCTCTGTTTACTTCATTTCGAAGTTTAATTAGATTATTTTTTCTAAATTGATTTATTTTCCAATATGTTAAACCTTAGCACTGTACAAAACAATCGGAGAATAACTCAATACGTCGTTTAAATTAACATAATTATGGGCGTAAATATTTACAATGATTCCATGAAACCTTTAGCACATTGCAGTGTCCCCAATGTTATGAGATCGTATTTATCTTAGTTATTGAGGAATATAAAAGGATTCGTGAAATTTAATTTAATCTAAAATTAAATAAAACCGTTCAATGTTCGGAAATAGAATCGGCTAATGACCTGTTCATTACCACAGCTATTATAATGGCTGAAAAAAGGTGTATGTATATATTACGCGAACGACAGGGCAGAATATTTGAATATAAAGAAATTATAAATCATAAACACTAAAATTTCAGTGGTAGGACTCGAACCCGCAGCCTTTCTCTAACAAGGGCAATGATCTGACCACTGAGCTACGATGACCATACCGATATCATCCAATCTTTGCTTGCCAACTATGCTCGTTCGTTTTACGGCCATTAGAATCTGTGTTATTGTCAACCTAACACCCTAATTTATATTGCCCTGTCATTAGCAGTCAATTCTGCCTAAGATTATAGGAGGGCCTCAAATAATTCAGTGAACAAATTCAATCAGTTTTATTTACTAAAATTATAAGCATAGCTGCTATAATACCAGTCTGAAATCAATCATACAGGTTGGCGAGTATAAGTTGGCTTTCCAATGGTGGCGCCACATTACATTGAAAAACGTCAGAAACGAGATTTTAGAACAACGACTCCATATAATTTTATTAGTTCAGTTTTTTGCCACGCACCAACTTACACTTGGTAAGCTATACCATAGCTAGCTATGTTAATTACCTTTTGATTTTTCTTGAATAAGGTAAAGTAATTTTATTTCGTTTTTTTTACTATTTTGTTATTTTATTACTAGAAATAAATTAACCAAATCTAACGCTGGTGCTTAATATGGCGGGTTTGTGCAAATATTTTCAGTTCTTTGGTAAATTAAAAACCAATTCTAAATGCGTAATTAAAATACTGAATTTAGTTTAATATGTAATATAAAGCCAATATTTGCATAAACTTGATTTGTGTTTACCTAAAGAGAATTGAAGATTTCGCCCGATTAGCCGATAAATCTTCACAGACGTATAGAATTGTAACTATCTACAAAAGTTGTGCGACAATAGTATTGCCAACAACTTGAAATTAATTTTTCACCACAAACATAAATAAAATTATGCTTTTAAACCGTAATCGTAAATATTATTGATAGGACCCTACTGCATACGAATTCGTCATTTCAGATCCAGAGGTTGCCTGCTTATGGTAGAAAACAATGTACCATGAAAACACTAAGTATATAAATGAATGTAAAGATTTCTAAATAAAAATAACTGTTTAAATATATCTTTGTAAAGTAAAGTTTTTACTGTGACATGTCATAATAATAGAGAATGGGCGCACAATTTTTGTAGATCGTTTAGTTGATATCTAAATTATTTAGTAGTAATTAGACATTTTGGTAGATAACTACATTATATTGTAGTAACATAAACAATTTGGTAGAAATCAACATTATTTAGTAGTAATATACACAATTTGGTAGATTTCCACATTATTTATTAGCAATGTAGAGAATTTGGTAGATATCTACATTATTTAGTAGCAATGTATACTTTATTTCTCAAGGTAGTAAACTAAAGATAAACAATAAAAATGGCGCCTAATTAACAGTAAACTGTCACGAATGACAGATAGAATTCGACTAAAACTTAGTGGAGTTATAAGCCGCGCAAGATGACATGATGGATTGGCGGCCGTGTTGGTGACGTCATAGTGACGTAGATTTACCTACAATACTGTTTTTATCCGTACTTTTCAGTGATTGATGACGTCACCTAGCGGTTATTGTGACAAGGTTCTATCTCACTCATATCGGGCGCGGCTTATATACGTGATAGTATCAAAAGCACGTCAACCGCCATTTTTATTGTTAACCTTTAATTAAAAACCTAAACAAAAAGAGTAAGTATACTACAATTTGGTAGATTTCTATAATATTTTGTAGCAATTTAGTATATCTATGGTTTACAAACCGTGCTTCGGAGAGCACGTTGTCGCGTCAGTCCCGGTTGTCATACTAACATCTATGGCACTCGTTAGGGGTAGTTGGAGCCCTAAATCAAAATTCCGACCGGTCTAACTACAGAACTTCGATATCGCCCATGGGTTGTGATGGTCAGATGGCACTTCACGGAAAATATCGAAGTTCAGCCGAATCGTAGTTAGACTGGAAAGCCGACCCCAACTGAGTTGAGAAAAGGCTCGGTGAATGATGATCTATGGTTTACAAAACACTTTCTCTCTGTGGTTCCTGTGTGTCATGACTATTGGGTGATGGAGGGTCAGAGGGGGAAGCGGCCGTGCGAGTGATGGCGGGAGGTCTGTTAGCGAGGGCCCCCATAGTGATGGGAGTGTCATCGGGGTCGTCCTCGTCACCTTCTTCGAGATCCTCGTCTATGGGGGTTAAGATGTCGGTGTTGGGGACTACTTGTTCTTGTTTCCTGTGGATTTATGAAGATTTCGTAAGGTATCGAGTTTAACGAAGCTAAGGTAACTTTTGTGGTACTCTAAACTTCTCAGGACCAGTTATGTCCTGACTCAAAGAATAAGAAACGCCATCCAACATGGCTACGCAGCCATCATTCTCCGCACCTTTTGTAAATATGGTCAGTATTGTTAATTTTTTTCCTTTTCCGTCCTAGATTGCTCTTTAGCTATAAGCACGCCTGTTGTACGTTATATGTTTTAGATATAAACACTATTTGTTTATTATTTTTGTGTTCAATAGTTTTATCTTTTTTTTGAGAATAGTGTAGAGTATAATGAATAAATTGACTAACCTTCTAAACAAAGGAGCAGCAAACGACGTCAAAGTACTAGCGAGAAAGAAAGTGGACGCCATATAGAATGATGCGTCGTAGTTCTTAGTAGCGTCGTACACCGCACCCGTCATGTCTAATCCTAGGTAAGCCTACTAATGTTTGTGAGCATTTTGTAGGGATATTAAATGCACTAACCTTCTAAACAAAGGAGCAGCAAACGACGTCAAAGTACTAGCGAGAAAGAAAGTGGACGCCATATAGAATTATGCGTCGTAGTTCTTAGTAGCGTCGTACACCGCACCCGTCATGTCTAATCCTAGGTAAGCCTACTAATGTTTGTGAGCATTTTGTAGGGATATTAAATGCACTAACCTTCTAAACAAAGGAGCAGCAAACGACGTCAAAGTACTAGCGAGAAAGAAAGTGGACGCCATATAGAATGATGCGTCGTAGTTCTTAGTAGCGTCGTACACCGCAGCCGTCATGTCTAATCCTAGGTAAGCCTACTAATGTTTGTGAGCATTTTGTAGGGATATTAAATGCACTAACCTTCTAAACAAAGGAGCAGCAAACGACGTCAAAGTACTAGCGAGAAAGAAAGTGGACGCCATATAGAATGATGCGTCGTAGTTCTTAGTAGCGTCGTACACCGCACCCGTCATGTCTAATCCTAGGTAAGCCTACTAATGTTTGTGAGCATTTTGTAGGGATATTAAATGCACTAACCTTCTAAACAAAGGAGCAGCAAACGACGTCAAAGTACTAGCGAGAAAGAAAGTGGACGCCATATAGAATGATGCGTCGTAGTTCTTAGTAGCGTCGTACACCGCACCCGTCATGTCTAATCCTAGGTAAGCCTACTAATGTTTGTGAGCATTTTGTAGGGATATTAAATGCACTAACCTTCTAAACAAAGGAGCAGCAAACGACGTCAAAGTACTAGCGAGAAAGAAAGTGGACGCCATATAGAATGATGCGTCGTAGTTCTTAGTAGCGTCGTACACCGCACCCGTCATGTCTAATCCTAGGTAAGCCTACTAATGTTTGTGAGCATTTTGTAGGGATATTAAATGCACTAACCTTCTAAACAAAGGAGCAGCAAACGACGTCAAAGTACTAGCGAGAAAGAAAGTGGACGCCATATAGAATGATGCGTCGTAGTTCTTAGTAGCGTCGTACACCGCACCCGTCATGTCTAATCCTAGGTAAGCCTACTAATGTTTGTGAGCATTTTGTAGGGATATTAAATGCACTAACCTTCTAAACAAAGGAGCAGCAAACGACGTCAAAGTACTAGCGAGAAAGAAAGTGGACGCCATATAGAATGATGCGTCGTAGTTCTTAGTAGCGTCGTACACCGCACCCGTCATGTCTAATCCTAGGTAAGCCTACTAATGTTTGTGAGCATTTTGTAGGGATATTAAATGCACTAACCTTCTAAACAAAGGAGCAGCAAACGACGTCAAAGTACTAGCGAGAAAGAAAGTGGACGCCATATAGAATGATGCGTCGTAGTTCTTAGTAGCGTCGTACACCGCACCCGTCATGTCTAATCCTAGGTAAGCCTACTAATGTTTGTGAGCATTTTGTAGGGATATTAAATGCACTAACCTTCTAAACAAAGGAGCAGCAAACCACGTCAAAGTACTAGCCAACAAGAAAGCAGACGTCATAATACTTTGAAGCGTCGTAATTTTTAGTAGCGGCGTACTCCTTACACGTCTTGTCTAATCCTGGTATGTCTACTAGTCGTTTGTGATAATATTGTAGGGTATAACAAATTGACAAACCTTCTAAACAAAGGAGCAGCAAACGACGTCAAAGTACTAGCCAAGAAGAAAGCAGACGCCATATAGAAGGACGCGTCGTAGTTCTTAGTAGCGTCGTACACCGCACCCGCTAGGGGAGACCCAACCATAGCGGCCGCGCCACGGAATAGGATTAGGAGACCGAACGCGTTCGTCAGCTTGTCTAGTCCTAGTAGGTCTACTAGGATTATTGATGTTAGTGAGATGTAGCCAGCTGGAAAAATAAACAAGAAATTAAAATATACCTATAATTCACACACAACAATTGGGAATGGGTGCGTCTCATAAGGTATAAACTCATCGTTTGTTATAATTTCATTTTATTATCGTTCATAAGATACGAGTATAATCAACGTGAGATCTACCAACTGTTGATATAATTTCTTTACATATATATACATATATATTTACATATATATAACATTTATTTATTCTAAAACTTAATTAATATAACGTTGTTTGATATAACGTTTATGTAATCGAAAATCATTAGGTCTAACGTTTAATATATATAAAAAACGTCATTATGGTTAACACCCCGACTCAGAGTACAAACAATCTTCAGACCATAAACTTTTGGTGAAAACAAAATGGGTAGGTTAGGTTAGGTTAAAACTGTGACCTCCTATGCACGAGCCGAGCGAGCGAAGCGAGCGGTGGTGCGGCAGCGGCCGGCGAGTGCCAGAAACAGCTTGCATTAATAGAAAAAAGAGGTTGTTTTTAGTTGGTTACCCGGAACTGAACTATTTAGATTAGGATAATTACTTATTAAAAATAAATGGTAATTTGACTAAGTAAAAAATGTTAAAAGTATTAGTTGGTAAACAAGTTATAGTTTAAACGTTAATTTCCCAAACATTAGGTTTGCGTTACAATTTTTTGTGAATGGATTTTTTGCTAAGTAATAACTTGGCAAATGAAATTATGCGAAAAATTTTTTGGGAAGTGAACATTTATCAAATTCCTTTCGGTCATACAAGGGAGACCCGTTTTCATCATATTAGACCAAATAAGTTTTATATCTTTTGAGTGGTATCTCAAACGATTTTATATTTAATGTATGTTATGCTTATAAAAATTAGTTATTTTAAAATTATATCAATCGTTCATTATATTAACTAATCGCTATATTAAATAAAATTATAGGTTCCGTTGTTATATGTTGTTAATATTAGAGATTTTGTTGTTATATCATCTAGTACTTACCCGTTGAGATTGAATTCTGGTGTCTTACATGTCTGTCGAGGCTTTCGATCCCCAGGTCAGACCAAATCTAAACTTATTATTATAAAGATGAAGCGTTTCTTTGTTGGGTTGAAAACGCTAATCTCAGGAACTACTAATTTGAGTTTAAGTATTCCTTATTTTAGGGTTCAGTACCCAACGGGTAAAACCGGAACCCTATTACTGAGACTTCGCTGTCTACCCGTCTGTCTTAGGCTACAGCCTAAGACAAGACTGTCTTAAAGAGAACTTCTCTTTGAGGCATTCTCAACACTGTCTCAAAGAGAACTTCTCTTTGAGGCAGTCTTGAGAATGCCTCGTGAGTAAGTGAAACATATGTCGACGTTTATAATGTCTTCTATTTAGCGAAATTAGTGCAATTATATAAAAATTCAACATCTTACCCCATTGTTTTATCATGGACTTTCGCCAGGTAACTCCTGATTCCATTCAGCATTGCCTAGTATTTGTTCACACGGCAGCGGTTTAAATCGCGACGGATTTTTCAGCGCAGTGTTGAATTTTAAGTACTGGGCGTTAAGTGTAAAGGTCAATTTCCCGCTCAACGCCCAGTTGGCGTCAAAAAAAATGTCGCGATATTTTATCGCTAGTGGGAACGGGGCCTAAGACTTATTTTATTGATAATACTCACAAATAGCAATTCCAAAGGCTATAGCAATAGCTATAAATGTGGCATAGTTAAAGGCGAAGGGAGTCAATCCAACGGATATCTGAAAACACATGCAAAGAACAATAATTACTAATTATTTAATCACAAGAGAAGGAGAAGTTTCTCAATTCGACTGTTTTCTTTTTTAACCGACTTAAAAAAGAGTTTCTCAATTCGACCGTATATGTATTTTTTATGTTTGTTCGCTTCATGAAAACTTCGTCGTTTATGAACCGATTTTATTACTTTATTTTTGTTGGAAAGGAGATAATTCCAAGGTGGTCCCGTCATAAGGAAACCAGGATCTGATGATCGGATCCCGGAGAAATCCAGGGGGCGCATCAAAAATTGTAAGGGAGACTAGTGCGTTTGTTATTTTTTTCATTAGGTATTATAAAGAACTACCATTTAATGAAGGTTTGGAGTCGATCTGATGAAGGAGCCGAAAGCCAGTCGAGGGAACTTATCAACGATTTACAGCAGTTAATTTGTGTTTGGGTTAGATTAATTTGTATTGAGGAGAACTTTACATATCCTAAATTACTTTTTAGTTTACGGTTGAAGTCGTTTTTTGTTCAAAATTATTATGTTTATAACTTCAGAACGTTTGTCTGGGTGAACCGAACCTTTTCATGTGATCCCATTTTAATTTGGTCTAGTTCTGACAATTTGCTGTTGCTTTTTTTTCTAAAATTATAAAATATAATAATAAATATGGTATGTACTATTTTTCAATTTTTTTCTGTTTTGATGTCCTTATTGAAACTATATTAAAATCTCTGATGATGCCGTGAGGTGAAACCGGTCAGTAAAAATATTTTTTTTTTACTTGACTGTCTCGGTAGCGACTGCTGAGGTCCCAGGTTCGATTCCGGGTCGAATTAAATTATTTGTGTGATCCACTTATGTTTGTTTCGGAATATGGGTGTTTTCTATGTATAATATGTATGTCTACATAATCATCCACCGAGCCTTTTTCCCAACTCAGTTGGTGTCGGCATTCTAGTCTAACTGCGATTCGGCTGAACTTCGATATTTTCCGTGAAGCGACTGCCATCTGACCTCCACAACCCATGAGCGATATCGAAGTTCTGTAGTTAGACCGTTAGATGTATCAGGGGCGAAGCTTCATAAGCTGAGGACTGCATGCCCGATATATGAGGTAACAAACATAAAAAATAAAACAGTCGAATTGAGAACCTCCATTTTTGAGGTCGGTTAAAAATCAAAGTTAAAAGCAGTCGAAATGAGAACCTCCTCCATTTTTGAAGTCGGTTAAAAATCAAAGTTAAAAGCAGTCGAATTGAGAACCTTCTCCATTTTTGAAGTCGGTTAAAAATCAAAGTTAAATTACTACTGATTTTTTCTATTTTATTTCATGCGCTATTATATCGAGTGAATAATATCGTTTTGAATTGTAGATGATAAATAACTCGGCCCGGGTTTGTCGTTTTGTTGATGTTGCATATGCTTTTCTAAAACGCTATCATATTTCGATAATAATAAAACTAATTCTAAAAGTTACCTCTATTTAATGAATCTTTGGACTCGTCATGTCCTCTAAAAGGCAATTCCTGTTGCGCTAAATGGCAAACTACATCTACAAGTCTTTGAAAAATACTACGGTTTTGGTCAACTTGCTGATTGTGTTTTGAAATCTCTTCAGCAAATTGGCGTGACAAGTGAGTTTTACTTACTTTAGAAATACACAAATCTGGCGTTGGTTTAGGAGAAACAACTAACGACTTTCTCTGATCAAAATATAATGATTTTACCCTTTGGTCTTTTAATAAAACGTTACAGCACCTCAAATCACAAGGCACAATTTCTTACATATTTAATACTAAAATAAACTAATTCACAACTTTTAAACAATAAAAAACAATTTTGAAAAATTCTCCACTCTTAAAAGCAAATTACTACGCGAAACTGAAGTAAACAAACGCGAACATAGCATAGGTCGCCACGCAACCGATGTGCGACGAACTTCAGAGCAAAAACCAGGCTTATGGGCGACTAGATTTTGCTATAACAACCTACTAAGCGAAAATATCCATAGGTGTGAAAGAGAAAATGCAAGCCCGATTATAACGGGCATGCATTGCGTCTACTTACAACTTGTGCGAGCGAGATGGCATCCGTACGCTCAACACCGTACAGAGTACCAGTCAGTACCACAACGCATAGATAGAGGAACGGGTTGTGTCGGCGGTATAGGTGATTGACCCTAAGCGCGCGAAATTTAATTTTGAAATAATAGTTTTGGACGCATTCGACATTTTTTAGGGTCAATATTAATATTACAATACACAATATTATTTTAGGGTCAATGGTACAATATTATTACGGGAATTCCGGGCTTATGGTAATGTATGGAACATTCGTCACTGAGATGTATAATATGTATGTATTTAGAAATATATAAGTATGTTTATCAGTCGTCTAGATCCCATAACACAAGCTTATATTAGCTTAATTTGGACTTTGTGTAAGGATGTACAAAAATATTTATTTATTTAAAATTATAGTAGTGGAAAAGTATATGTTTTTGTGTTCTGATTGTATTTACTTACAGTAGCGATAATAAGGCAAACATTGTTGAGCAAGAGCGAGTCCATCCAGGGGAAGTCAGCCACCCAGCCGCACGCGATACGTCCGAACGTGTTCGTTATACCGATTATAGACAGGAGGAAGGACGCTTGAGACGGCTCCACACCCTGGAAACATACCATTTGTTATTTTAAATTATACTAGAGGACGCCTGCGACTTCGCTACGTGACAAAGTATAAATGAACACCTTCCTTGGGAACCACTCTATCCATTGGTGGAAATTCTATCAAAATCTGTTGCGTAGTATTAAATATCTAAGCATACATAGGAACGGACAGACTTTGTTTTATACTATGTTATAGGGTTATGAGGTAAATTCTTATAGCGACAAGGCCACCCTTTGAATATAGATTTTAAGGTACTTGTGTTCTATTATTTAATAGCTAGCAGACGCCCGTGGCTTCGCCCGCTTGGCAAATTATATACTAAATAAAACCTTCCTCGTGATCCACTCTAAAGTCTTCTCCGTTTCCTGTGTATGCTTAGACCTTGGAGGATTTTGATGCGGATTTCACCAATGAATGAGTGGTTCTTAGAATAGAATAGAATATTTATTTATTTGCATAGAATGTAGGTACATAATTACAAACGAGATGGTTAATACAGTTATTGTTTCCATATAATTATATTCTGCCGTTTGGCATACAAATATTTCATCTGAGCATAAATTCGTGAATAAATCTTAAATTCAACAATACCTATAATTCCAATTTTTTTTAAATTAATTTAGTTAATTAAGTACCTAGTTAATTAAGTAGTAAGAAAGTTTATTTTTAATTAATTTAGTTAATTACTTTAGTTATTAATTATACCAGTTCATGATGTCATGTAACAATAAAATCTGAAAGTCAAACAATAAGTCAATCAATCAATCTTGAGGAAGGTTTTTGTGTACATAATTTGTCAAGCGGGCGAAGCCGCAGGCGTCGGCTAGTCTAATAGGTATATAAAATAACTAACTCTCCCGGCGAACTTCGTAACGCATTTTTTTTTTCATAACAACTGCCGTGACCAAGTGAAATAGGGACTATTAAAAATAGGGGTTGGTGATAGAAGGGTGAAAATTTAGGATTGTATGTATTTTTAATGCCACATTAATGAAAAAAAAGTTTAGGGGTAAACAACCCTAATATTACTAAGGTATATAAAAAATAGATAGTAGTCTACTCTCAGACCTACTGAATATGCATAATAATTCATAAAAATCGGTCGAGCCGTTTCGGAGAAGTATGGTAACTAACATTGTGACACGAGAATTTTATATTTAAGATTAATTATACTTACACGAAGCCTCGCAGCATCAACAATATACACAAAAGGCACGTACAAGCCCGCCATGCCGAATATGTTGGACACGCCGATGAGCATGAAGGCGGGATCGCGAAGTAAGCTCACGTCCAACATGGAGGCCAGGGCTAGCTTGAAGGAGCTGGACAGACCCAGGCAAGGGCACAAGTCGTACTCTGAAATATACATATACAAGGTGTCTCAAAAGAAAGTATATATTTAGTGGATCGATAAAAAAAAGTAATAATAATATAATACACTGCGTATGGAACAAATGTTTACTAATTATTAAAATATACAATTTGGGAATTTATTTCTAAAAATTAATATCGTCCAAATGTAGACCCTCGAGTTTGCGGCACTCGTTTAAACGAACAATAAAATTGTTCATGACGGCTCAGCAGGTTGACTCAGTAGAACTAATATTAATCCGTAAAAAAATACATGTTCAGTCAGTTTTTGTAGGAATGCATGATGATCAAAAACACTTTTACACTGTTCGGGCGTCTCCGCTAGACATCGGCCTTCGTCGGAGACCGTTCGGCTCACCGCGATGCAGGCAAACTCGTTTGATACCTACTTACTCAATATTAACGCCATATTGTGTTACTTGATTCTAGAATATTATATACCACCCGTGTTTGATTGAGTCCACCCGTGACCACGGCTCTTGTAACAGGGTCGAAACGTCGGGTAATAAAGAGGTATGTATATATCTCAATAATCGCGTAAAAGACCCGTTAGTCTTAAGTTTATAATATTATAAACCAGTTCATACAGTCCACTGAATTTCAATTTAACTACTAGCTGAGCATCGTAGGAACAACACTATTCCACTGATTAAATGATGTACACTTGTACACGAATTTCGACTGATTTATAACATAAAACTGACCGGTTTCGCATTACAGTATTATCAAAGTGTTCTATTACCACTGTCTTAGACATCTTCAAGCGGTACGTTGCGGCATGGTGCGGGTTGCCACGGCATATGTACCTACGTGCCGCGGTAATATGAATTCTAAAGTTATGAAATAAGGACAAAAATTAGTTGATCAAAATATAAAACACGTCAAACATTGACACAAAAACCGACTTCAAATTACCAATTTTTTTTTCAAATTCGGCCCCAGTCGAGAGAACCTCCTCCTTTTTTGAAAGTCGGTTAAAAATCCTTTATCGTGCCGTGAACTGCCATACCGCGACGTCACTCTAAGATTGCCTTAAAGTACTAGGTTCTGCTACTAGATAATAATAAAACTACTTACGTTCCTGTCTCTCCAAGTCCCCAGTCTGTCTACTCTGCGGTAAACTCAGCACTGAGTTCCTGTATCCTTGCAATGATTTCTGACTCTGGTATTGTGGCAAATTGACCACTGACCCTGAGTAGAAGATGTCTTTACGAGACATAGGGCGAACCATACGAGGCGGTTCCTTCACTGCTGATACTGATAATTTCGAGTTGTACATCATACTTTCCGTATCACCCTGGAAAAAAGACCGAACAACCGTGAATTTATGTAAAGTAAGGACAACAAACGGCCCGTTACTCAGTTGCCTTGCTATAGCGAGCGTTTATAATCTCTGCCCTTATCACTCGTACCCAGTAATGACGTAAGTTGGTCGACAAGAGCTGTCGTTTAGTGTTTCATGGTACAGGTAAACATTTAGTACCGTAGTTGTCAACCATTTGTCAACATAGATGGTAGAATAGATATTTCTGTCATAAATACTTCGGATTCCGACGCTTATAACGAATCATCCATGTCTAATACAGACGACAGCGTTTAGAATAGGGAATTAAACAAAAAATAGGTTATAAACCCCCGAAGCTTTGTCACCGATTAAATAGTAGTCCAAGTGTGTGTGTGTGTGTGTGTGTGTGTGTGTGTGTGTGTGTGTGTGTGTGTGTGTGTGTGTGGCTTTATTTTCATTTTTTCTCTCGTCTCGTTTACTTTACGTATGTATCAGTTATTTTACTTTAACACGGAAATTAACACAAAATACGTCCTTTTATTGTATACTAGCTGAACGCCGCAGCTCCGCCCGCGTGATTTAGTTTACGTGATTCGTTCCCGGTTCCCGCGGGAACACATTGCCGGGATAAAAAGCCTATGTTACTCAGGTGAATGTAGCTTTTCAATGATGAAAGAATTTTTGAAATCGGCACAGTAGTTTTTGAGTTTAGTCATTACAAACATACACACAAAAATACAAATCTTTCCTCTTTATAATAGTAGTGTAGATCTACGACGTAATATTTGTGTTAAAGTAAAATATGGATAATGAAACGCGAAAGTTTAAAATTCATTCCACTGCATCCAAACTTTTGTGTGTAATAATTTTCTCATAGTTAAGTATATGAACTAATTAACTTCAACAGAAGTGAGTCATCTATGTCTGTCTGTATGTATGTATAATTTGTAATTAAGAGTTTGCGTGTTTGACCTAGCTAATCACTTGTTACCAACTTCATCGGGTGAATTTGTAGGAACTCATCACTACATTTTATAAAACAAAGTCCGCCGCGTCTGTCTGTTTGCGTTAAACTCAAAAACTATAGCACTGATTTACATGCTGTTTTCACCAATGGATAGAGTGGTTCTCAAGAAAAGGTTTAAGCTATAATACAATTTCACGGGGGCAAGTAGCAAGTTGTAGTGACACAGATAAATCAATGAATACGATTGTGTTACTAGGTAGGTATTTAAAAGTAAATATTTTAACATTTTAATATAACGTAAAAAAATACACGAAAAAAATTGACACATCAACCGACTTCAAATGACCGAAATGGGACCAAATAATGGTCTAAATTGGACCAAATTGAAATGTGAATGAAGTGAATGTGAATGACCTTCGAAGTAGTAGCTTTCATTTAAAAAAGAACAAAATCGGTTCACCTAATCCAGAGATATGAGGTAACAAACATAATAATAATAAAAAAAAACATACAGTCGATTTCAGAACCTCCTCCTTTTTTGAAAGTCGGTTGAAAAGGGTTACTTTTAACAGCTCTTTCTCTCTCTTCCTTAACATAAATGAAACGTGAAAGAGATGTCTTGAGGGTGTTGTATAAAGGAAGTGGAATCACAATGCATGCGAGGTGACAAAGTAGTTTAGTATACAAATAGGAACAAGACGATAGAGATACGAGTCTATTCTTGTGTTTACTCTATGTCGATTATAATGTCACTTCTATTACCACATTTGTTCAGTTCATAACGTAGAACGACTTGACTGATCTTGAGAAATTTGGTACCTACCGACATAGATTGAAACTCTCAGCGAAAACTTTTTGTGCAACAAGAAAAAAGTGTAAAATTCTCGAAGAATATTAGCAATGTATTCCGGTAGCGATTGTCAGAAACGCGTTGGATGCATGCCAGTCGTTCCGTTTATTTGGCAGGATGCGTAAAAACCGAGCAAGATGAGAATGGCATTGGCGGCCATAGTGGTGACGTCATAGTGACGTAGACTTACATACGATACTGGTTTGTCATCCGTACTTTTCTACGATTGATGACGTCACGGAGCGGTTATTGTGACAAGGTTCTAGCCCACTCACATCGTGCGTGGTTTATACCAAAAGTTCAAGGTTGCAAGCCCAACAGTAGTTGAACACGAACGCCCTTGGTTACAATTTATTTATTGTCATAAAGGAAATAGGTCAATTGGTTTGTACCAAATAATATTTCAACAGGGGCTGGTGATTGTTTGTTTACATGAATTAAGCTATGTATTTATATTTGTGTAGGTATCAAATTATAAGACATAGTCCTCCGCCGCGTCTGTCTGTTCGCGATAATCTCACAAACTACTGGACCGATTTTCATGCTGTTTTCATCAATGGATAGTGTGGTTCCCGAGGAAGGTTTTAGGCTATACTATTTCAGCCTAATACTATTTCACGCGGGCAAAACAGCGGCCGTCCGCTAGTATACTATAAAATCCCAGAATATATGTTGTATGTAGCCTCTTAACCTACCTAATTAGCTTGAATTATCGTTAAAATACAAAAAAAAAAAATTTACTACCATGTAAACTTGTTATGGCTACAAACTTAATGAAAAGAAGAAACTCCTAACAAAATGAAAAAATGCAAAAAAATCTTAACTATTGTTTCTTGGCTTGTTCAGAGTACTTTAATACCTAACTTATCTATTTGCTTTTATTGGTATATTTAAATTCATTCGGCCATTTTGGACATAACCCATTATAAATGTGCCCGGTGACGGCAATAGGCTTGCCCCCTATTACGTGGGACTAAAAATACTGGCAAGTTGAGGGTGTGTTATGCACCTCTGCCTACCCCTTTAGGGATATAGGCGTGATATGTTGGTGTGTGTGTATTTCCAAAGTGATATTATATTTATACACTAAATCAGTCAAGATGTGGGATATTGTTTTAACCAATACTTTACAAAGATGATGAATCTTGTCTATGGTCAATACATAATATAAAATGAATACTTACTTCCCCGTGGCGATAGTTCATGGAAGCCTTGGACGAGGCTTTGATAGCCGCTAGGGACGGTTTGAATCTGTAATTGGTGGAAAACAATTAGAATATTTTTTACGTACTATTAATATAATAAATTATTCTATGGGTATTTAAACTTTCAAGGTCATATAGGAAACGCCCAACAATACATTATACATATTCCGAAAATTCTTAGGGCACTTTTACTGTCAAGCATTTTCTCGGATGTCAACGTCAAATCAGTTCGCCACTAGCCCGTTACCATAGCAACCGGAGCGCGGGCGGCCCGCGTGAAAAGAAACGCATCTCAATTTTGTATGAAAGACATGATAATTATTTATTATATATATAGAATTAAAATGTACAAAATATACATAATTATATACAAAATATTTACATTACAAAATATCGTTTAAAAAATCCTCCGCGTCATTGCCGACTGGGAAGGTTCCCAGAATGCTGGCTGTGTTGCCACGTTGGATGGCGATACTTATTCTTTGGGCCAGAAAATAGCCAGCTTTCTGGTCCTGAGAAGCATCGATTAGGCGTTTAGCAATTGACATTGACATCCACATGCACTGCGGACGAGATCCACACGCCGCCGGCGAAAGAACGCTTGACAGGAAAAGCGCTCTTAATACAAGCCGCGCACGATGACAGTGGGACGTGAGTGTGACGTTGTCTAAATAACGGCTTCGTGACGTCATCAACCTCTAATAAGTGCTTATAAAAAAAGGTATCCGTACTTTTTATAGACTGATGACGTCACGAAGCTGTTATTATCACAAGGTTCCATCCAACTGCCGTAGTGCGCGGCGTATAATTTATTCTATGACTAGTTCTAGTATTAGTCTGTGCCTGCGATGCCCGAGTCTGAGAGTTTGATGCCCGGATCGGAAACATGACGTGTTATCCGAAGACTTGATTGGGGTGTTTCCTATGCTTATTACAGGTAGATGACATAGTATTTACAAAAAAGTATTTTAGACCTGAGAAATTATTATTAACTAGCTGGAAAAATTATAATTATGTTAAAACCCTCCTCAAGAACCACTCTATCTATTGGTGAAAACCGCATCAAAATCCATTGCGTAGTTTTAAAGAACATAATATTGTAGGAATCTTCAGCGCCGTAGAAGTCCGGCAAACAGGGCAAACAATTAACCTGAGCAAATTTTAACTATAGGCAAATACAACAAGCGTTCATCTCTACCATAGATCAATTTCTAATTTACTACAGAGAAAGCAAAGCCCTGAAAATGGTTAAAAAAGAAAATCCCTGCCTCCTCATAAAAAAAACTAACCAATAGAAATTAATTTTTGTAACTTTTTTTTCTAAATAATAAGTTATTGTGCGAATTATAACAAGATATTGTTATATCGTAGTACTGCAGGGTATCCATCCACCGTTTTGCTCCACCACCTATAAACAAATCTATTCTACTACCTATCTCCGGACCTGTCTCCTGTGCTCTGCTTGCGTTGTCGGTCGAAGAATGGTACGGAACCATTCTTGGGTAGTCCCGGCGCTTGGGAACTGAAGGCTGGCGACGATACGTTGCGGGATATCTGATGTTGTGGGTTCACTGTTATGTTGCCGTTTGTTGTGTCGTTCTGTGGGTAGAAAGAAGGTAAAAGATAAAGTTAAGCAACTCTTTATTATACACAAAATTGTAGCAAAATACCGACTTCCAATTGTCAGAACTAGACGTAAGTGAAATGGTACCCCACACGGTAAGCACCAGCTTTCAAATAATAAAAGAATCATCACAATCGGTTCACCCAGTTTTAAGTTCTGAGGTAACAAATATAAAAAAATATTGTGGAATTGAGAACCTCCTTCTCATGCCTCACGTCACACATGCCTTAACATTAGGTGACATTAGGCAACCGAATAAAGAAGAGAACATGGAGAGAATATGGTAAGTGGTGATATGTTTTAACTAATTGTTAAGTATTTTATTTGTATCAGGATTAAATAAATAAATAAATATTTTTGTACATTCTAACACGACGTCATCTAGCCCAAATTAAGTTAATATATTATAAGCTTGTGGTATGGGTCTAGATGACAGATGAACATACTTATATATTTCTAATTACATACATATTATACGTAGAATATACCCAAACTCCGAAACAAGCATTTGTGGATCACACAAATCAAATGATCCGACCCGGAATCGAACCTGGGACCGGACGGCAATCGCATACTCATACCACCGAAACTTTAATGCCATTTAAATAATGGCTAAAGTTTATTGTTTAAACTTAGGTACATCTAGAACGGAACTACGATAGCTTTTTTTTTAATTCCGCTGCCCAAGGCCGCGGCCGCTCTAACGTCCGTTGCCGGGCGTCTCTGGTTACTAGCAGGGGGTATATCCAGTGGCGCCCGGCGGAACTACGATAGGTGAGATATTAGAGAACCCTATAATACTTATGACTGTGTAAATTAAGATAGTAGTTAGTTTATTTGTAGCTCTAACTAAATAATTGGTGTACAAAAACCTATTTTTTTTTAATATTTGGTAGATAGCAGAAAATATACAGGTGTTACATAAGGGTTATATCAACCTGAAGACACCCCCATCAGCTGATCGCGCAGAACGCCTTTTGATATGTGTCGAAAGCCAAACAAGAAAAAAAGTTCATCAAAAAAAAAAATGCGTTATTTCAAATCAAAACAAACATGTCCCAACACTAGTGCTTGACGTACTCGTACCTACTAATAGACAATGGCGGCGCGGCGTCGCTCAGGTGTCGGCGTCCAATACTATGAAATTTCAAACGGCGACCTTGCCTTGCCGGCAGAGACAAAATGTTCCAACCAGGAGAGAGGTTTTTCACAGGCGCGCATTATTTGTAATACCTACTTGCTGTCGATGACCGAATCAGCTCATTTTAGCTAGTGTTGTTCAAACAAGAGCATTTTATTCGGTAATAATATTTTGTTCTGGATGATTGTTTTTTCTTGTTTGGCGGTCGGCACATATTGAAACGGGTTCTGGTCGACCAGCTAATGGGGGTGTCTTCGGGTTGGTATATCCCTTGCGTAATACCCTGTATTTACTAGGTGAAAATAAAACTAAAGTTATCCTGTCTTATGCAATATTAATGTATACAACCGTTATTGTATGTTCACTTGTAAATAAACATGGAAACAAGCTAATTGTCCGCTCTAATTACAATGATTCAGAGACAATAACATTGAATTGGAACTTCGTACTGAAGTAAACTTTACAATATACTCTCTATATAGTCACGTGTTAGAATGAAATGCATGCGTCATAGAAATCTAAATTACGCATTAGATTACACAGGTATGTTACGGTCATGGTAACTGACACTCAAAATCTGATCCCGTAAAACGAGCCAATTTGTACTATGTATAGGCCATAGATACATACATAGTTTACTGGTGTTCACGTAAAAATAACGCTGGGCGAGAATGGGAGGGGTGTGTTTGCGTATCGGTACCTACTCTGGCTCTTAAGCCTAGTTCGCACTGCTTTAGTAATTTAGTAGAGTAGCGTGTAATTTAGTGGCTAAACTACTCGCTACTACACAGAAATCGTTCGCATTACGGTTTAGTACAGTACACAAGTGAGTGGTGTTGTGCAAGATGAACGGGCTGCAACGCAATAGAGTGAATAAACTGATTAAGCTAATCGTATGCGGCTTGTTTTATTTGTTTAATTTTATAATACGGGGACTTAATATTCCACAAGCAAACATGTTCTAAATATTTGGAAACAAATTTTAAAGTTGTTTCTTCGGTCCTGCGAAACGACATTTTTGCGGCCAGGCGGCTACTAATGAACTCGACTAATCAACAGGTTCGGACTTGTTTAGCCGGTGAATCAGTGAGCACGGATGCGTGGTGGGAGGCGCTACTCGCCCGAAAAAATAGAGTAAAATGGATTGGCTCGACTAAATCATTTACTAAATTACTCGACTAAATTTTTGTAGTTCGCACATATTTAGCTACTAAATTACTCGCTACTCTTCTAAATTACTAGCCTAATCCGAACTAGGCTTTACTCGCTGTTGTCGCTCGATCGGTAAGTCAGCGTTTTTTTATGTGACTCGATGATATCAATTGGCTCGTTTTAGAGTGCAGGTCCTAAATTTGTTGCTCTGTGTTTTAGAGTCTTCATGCGACGCGCTCTAGTATAATATCTTACCTTTTTATCAACGTATTTATTGATAACCGCAATTGATATGATGATATTGTAAATAATCGTGTAGGTTAAATACTTATGTTTGGTAACAAGGCACAAATAGTGTCCTCTCGTATTTAGTTACACTAGTTGAATACTTTGTAACCACAGAGATTATAAGTAGATTTCTGAGATACTATATACACATATTATCACGTCTATATCTCCAAAAGGGTAGGCAGAGGTGCAGGACTCACTCTTTTTTTGGTACCAGTTTTGACCCACATTTTAGGGATCTATTGCCGTTAGCGGGCCCCATATACAATAAAAATAATTTTCTTCTTTTTTTAAAGGCCAGGTTAAAAGTGGCTAGTATGTATGAAGACATTAATGAAAGTTGAAAAAGCGAAAGAAGTATGTCAGGATCGTATCAGGTGGAATTCCGTGGTCTCTGCCTACCCCACTGGGAAAGAGGCGTGATTTTATGTATGTATGTATGTATATTCTTTTTTTTCTTGGACATTCCTCACACAACGTCATCTAGCCCAAATTAAGCTAATATCAGCTTGTGCTATGGAACTAGACGATAAACATACTTATATATTTCTAAATACATACATATTATACATAGAAGACATCCAAACTCCGAAACAAATGTTTGTGGATCACACAAGCATTTTATTCGACCCGGAATCGAACCTGGGTATTTACCACGGCGAGTGATCTGAAGAGCTCTTCAATCTGATCCCAGCCTCTACCTTCCGATCCCGAACAACGCGTGCCGGGCAGAGATGCCACTCCCACGAACGATAGTGGCCTGGAAGGCCCTGTCTGTGCACGTGTTTCTTCCCACATATAATCCTGGGTTCTTTAAGCGGAGCGTGAAGAGGCACATCAGTAGGTCGTCAAGTTGAGGGCCACTCTCTATAGTATTGTGTGCCGTGAGAGTGGCCCACAATCGCCAGACGTCGTCACGACTTACCACCAGGCGGGCGGAGAAAACGATTGGAGAAAAAGATTGTGGAAATAGGTAGGATAAAAATTGATCATGTGTTTCAAGCGAATTGATGTACCTATTATGTGTTATTTGTATTTATGAATGGTTTTGTATATTTGAAGAATACCTATCATAAGTGCGTATATTCGAATCTTTAAAAGAAAATAAACACATTGCATTGCAACACTTATTGACAAAAGCTGATGTGCGTCAGACCCACACGAATAAAACGTTATACTCGTATTATTTCGTCAACACATTATCAATGAGAGAGGAACGGATGTGCCATAAAAATATTGTGATTTCATATTGATTGCGTTTATTTATTAAACATTAAATTTCCCTTATTTCATTTAAAAGACCCGGTGGCGCCCTTTGGCCTCCGTCACGTGGTTGGGTCGGGTCACGGGTGTCATCCCGCATCTCTGGGTGTCGAGTTTTATCCGGGCGCTTCGGTGAGTGAATTCATGCGTGGGCTAAAACCCCACAGCCAGCAACCCTTCAGTTATGGGCTACTTCTGTGAGGGCGGTGGATTACCAACCCACCCTCAGGACCCGATCATGGGGTCGGAAATTTCCCTCATCAATACATATATAAAATTATACCTTTTTTATATGTTTGTTACCTCTTTGGACTGGGTGAAACAATTTTGAATTTTTTTTTTTAAATGAAAGCTAGTTCCCATGTGGTCCCATTGGTCCCATTCCATCAATTATTTGGTCCCACTTCGGTAATTTGAAGTCGGTTACTGTGTTAATTTTTGACGTGTATTTTAATCTATGCCTTAGCCGAGACTGCAGAAATTGTAGGATTTTGTGGATGTGCTAACATTGGTCTTGTTGGAATTTAGGTTCAGATTACATAATGGTTATTGATTGTCGATTGTCTTAGGTTTTAATGGTTTTTTTTATTTCCTATTGTAATCCACATCTGCCTATCCCCGGCGATATAATTTTGATTACAACTATATTACCTTATGTTAGTTGTGAGAGTTTTAACTATTCGACACTAAGCAATATTGTACTTATGAAACATATTTTTTTACCTTTTTTTTCTGCTGAGTGTCATCAGTAACTTTGGCTTCAGTGATCGTCGGTAATGTTGGCACGGTTGGAACACCAGGCATATTCGGTACGGTTGGTACTCTTGCTAACGCTTCCAAGTTCAGGGACGAGTGTACGCCGGGATCAATATTCAGTGGCGCCTGAAGACATTAATACTTTTTCGTTAATAAACATTACATATTTTAGGTATTCAGGACTATGGGAGCTTAAGGGTACAAAGCTTCTGCCGAACCATTGTAATGTATTTCTGGGGCTTTTACGTACTTTAGGACAGCAGGGTTGTTACTACTTTACCAGTTTAGTAAAAAGCTTCAGTGACGGATTACTGCTCGAACAAAAAATAATCTTTATCCTTAGGACAGTATTACATTATGCAAGTCTTGCATGCAAGTATGTTACATTTGCAACCTGCATACAAGTTGTATGAAACTTGTATGCCAATTTGTTCAAATTGTAAGGAAGTTGCAAATGTGACGTCATACATACAAACATGCAAGACTTGCAAAATGGAATAGCGCCCTTACTTTTTTGGGTGAAATTTGGTACACATGTAATAACTTGGAAAGAAACATGATACGTTTACCCTAGGGGATCTTATGAGAAAAAAAATCGACATAACTCGTTCACTTGTAGAGTAATAAAACCCATCTAACCGAATTCGCAATTATTTCCAAAGTACATACATGAATATGTCCCAGTCTCAACTCATTAAACACAAGAATGTCGACATTGAGTAATGACACAGAGTAGAACAAACGGAGCAGTTTCAGCTTCCTAACGATGTGTAAAATAATTGCACAGAAAGAACGTTCGTCGCACTAAAGCATGAAATACACGGTTTAAAACGACTGTTTGAAACATAGTTTTTACTGACTACACGGTTTGTCGCACGGGTAACACATTATTTGGTTTAAAACCACTGTCTAAACGATTTTAAATCTCAGTTTCAAACAGCTGTCGCGTAGAACAGTGTATTTATCCCTTCAGTCTAAGATTGCCGCTTACACGACATGCCCGGCGTGCCTTTAGTATTGTGACCGATTTCAAGATTTGTTCTTAGTTGAATCTCTGTTCCGTTTGATCTTCTCTGTGGCAATGAGCAGTTAATGTCAACGTCCATGTCGCAAAACGTTTTAGTAATTCCTTGAACAGCTCTTACACAATAATGGCATAGATAACACTACATTTCACCCTCTAGATACTATCTACGAATCCAACTATAAGCAGTGTTAGCACCAAATCAAGATACCCTTTGAACCTATACAATTTTAAAACACCTTGTCTATATCTGTCTAAAGATTAATTTCAGTTAGATATTTACGTAATAACAACTTGTCCTTGTGAAAAAAAATAAAGGTTGTTTGTATGCAAAACTTCAGAGAAATTAATTTAACCACACACTATCTCAATGAATGTTAATAAAAGCATATTCAAAACCAAGTCTCCAAAAAATTACTGTCTAAATATGAGTGTATTCATGTGGTGCCTTTCCCGCAGGAGACACGCGTATAATTCCAACTACGAAAATCGAATTAACTTATTCTTCAACTGAAGAAACATTTTCCTTTTATAAATTCAACTTAACTAAAACTTTCAGTACATACGAGTTCAAAGGTTTAAATTTCTGAGAATTAAAATCAATAACACTACACTACATTGATAAAAACAGGGTGAAAGCAAGAGGGGAAAACTTGGATCAATTGGAGGCATTGCCCCTAATGACGCATATTTATTTTAAACCATTTCAATTCACGATACCCAGAAGTGCTGCCATCGTTAGTATCAGGCATTTTATATATTAATATCATGACTTGACTCTACTTTAGTTTACGTAGAATGCTCCCCACACCAATTCAACCAAATGGTTTAAAATAAAGTTTAAAGTTAATTTACACACGGTAAACGTAAGCATTTTGAAGAAAGTTGTTATTACACTCAAGCGATGTTATATTGACGATTAAAAATCAAAAGCTTAGTTAATGTATTTTTTAAAAGTCAATATTAGCACACATTAGAAAACAACAATACAAAAATACAACATATAGAAAAAGATATATTGAAGAATAATTTTCTACTTATATATTTATCTATGGTGGTTATATGTGGTTTATAACCGTAAATACAGTCGAAGTGTCTAAAGGACTGAGCATATAATTTATAACTTTTATGATCGGTCAATATCTTTCATAATTATGTGAAAATTGGAAAATGTTTAAGTTTAGCTAGAGACACCGCTATAATAATGTTTTACATAATATTTAGTAAATTATAACGCATTACGTTATTTTGTCCTTCAAATTGTTCAGATTCAAAAGCAAGGACAAAACACCTTGGGCCTTCTTTTCGCTTTAAAGAAAACTAAATATTTATCTTCAACTACAAATTTACGTATTTCATGTCATCAGATACTCTTATCTTATCATGTGAATCTGTAACCATGATACCGATGAGATACATCTCATCTATTTATAGACCATCACCTAAATAGAAATAAAAGTTAGTAACAAGCAGCTACATACAGAATCTTCTACAACGTTCACCTTCAGCCTCTTCTCCATTGTACCATCTGGTAACTGCACAACAAAATATGAACCACCAATTGAACCTCTTTCCATTTGCAATCTCTTTTCTTCCGCCATACGCTGAAGCAGAGGTTTTTCACCAGAAGTCTGAAATATGAAATTTTAATATATGACGTTATAGGTGCAGAAGTGAACAATGAGTTGTGAAGTGCTAGTTAATCCCAAACATTTCAAATGCATCACAGACAATGGCACACGTATGATAAATGTAGGTATGAATTATTGAAGATATTATTGTTTTTCCTTGTTAAGACATTAACATAAAGGAATTATTACCGTTACAACGTTTCCCGTTAGGTAAATCATATCATAAAATTATCAATCGTTTAGGTCTCACACACATCATACATGATAATGATTGCCTACTAACCTTGGGGTAAACCAGAGGCCTCATGAGCGCACCGAAAACAGCGCAGTTGAGGATTAAACCAGCTAAAAGGAGGTTAGCACTTTGCCAAGATCCAAAATTTTCGAGCAAAAGTGCGGCGAGAGGAGCAAAACTAAATGTTCCTACGCCTGACCCGCATACGGCTATACCCGTGGCTAACGAGCGTCTGGTTTCGAAATAGTATCCCACAGCCACAACTGAAGGTAGGTAGATCATACCGAAGCCGAGACCTGTAACAAAGATTAATGTGGTGAAGAAGTTTTTAATATGCATGAGACGTCGTCGTTCCATTAATTCTCTCTCTACTCTACTCTGATATGGTTGCTAAGTTGAAATAGTTTCAACATATTTAAATAGCAAGCCGTGATATCTTGTACATTATGTATTTTTTGGTGATGACCAGTATCTAACAATATATCACAGAAGACTATATTTGAAGTTTGAAGAAATCGATTAGATCACTTCAAATGAATGAGATCGTTTCGAGAACCGTTAGCCGACAATTTGGACTAGACAGTCTCCACATGATAATACAAAACAAATAAATAAACACCATAATCGTCATGAAATGATATCTAGATATATAAATTTCTTACAACTAAACAGATGATCTTGCGGGCATAATGATCTATGTTTTAATGAGTCATAGTGACCTGGTGACAGTACTCGTAATACAACCAGAGGTACCTATAATATTATGATTAGTGAAAATTGTGTACGTTTTGGCGAATAGCTAAATTATAGAGAACTTTGGTCAATTTGCCTGATGCAACTACGTCACATACTATTTGGCGTGTAGTCACATTTCAATTCTTGTATGGGCGTTGACACCTATTAGTTCGTATCATATATTAGACAATACCATTTCATCTATTACATCTCCACACAGTATGAATTTCGGTACAATAAGACGAACCCTATTATAAAACAATGGAGTATATGATGCTGGATTTTTTATATATAATTGCACAATTTTAAATATATTTTTTATATATTTTATATATGCGTCGCCTTTATAGAGATATTGCTAAACGCCTAATCGATGCTTCTCAGGACCAGAAGGCTGGCTATTTTCTGGCCCAAAGAATAAGTATTGCCATCCAACGTGGCAACACCGCCAGCATTCTGGAAACCTTCCCAGTCGGCAATGACGCGGAGGATTTTTAAACCATATTTTGTAATGTAAATATTTCTAGTCTACAATTATGTATATTTAAAAAAATAATTGCACTAATTTCGCTAAATAGAAGACATTATAAACGTCCATATGTTTCACCTACTCACGAGGCATTCTCAAAACTGTCTCCAAAGAGAACAGCTGTTCTCTTTGGAGACACAATAATGTCTTCTATTTAGCGAAATTAGTGCAATTATATATAAAAAATCCAACATCATTATACTCCATTGTTTTATCATGGACTTTCGCCAGATAACGCCTGACTCCATTCAGTATTTAAGAACCCTATTATTACAAATTGTTGAAAAATCTTGAAACTGCCCTTTTGATAACATTTCGTTTGATGACCTTGGATTATTTGGCTATATTAATGGACGACGAAAATAACAACGAACATTTCTCTTGAAATATGCCAGAGATGTGGATGGAAAATCTTACAGTTTTTTAATCTTACTTTACACGATGTAAACAATTCTGAATACGATACGAGTCACACCGTGATATCGGCCCAGTGATCGCTATTTGAAATCAGACAAAGGAACATATGGGTTGTTGCCTGGTGCAAAAAGGTCGTCGGCATTCATATAATGCGTGCGTCATTTTCCGGCACAGTATTCCACTTTTCTCGTCAAATATTTAATCATCAATTTACATTACACCATAATATTGGCAATTAGAAATGTTAAAATGGCATATTTATTAATGATACTCAAATTTATATGTTGTTATACGATAGAGAGCGAGGCGCAAACTTGATAAAATAGGAGATTGTAATACCACCATAGTACCATGCACCTCTTTTTGGAGATATTTTCTAGTGTCTCTTTGGTAGGTATGTAAAGTATAAACTGATACCTACTTTAAATTACACTTTAGTTGTATACTTTTAGTATTTACAATGTTCATTAACATCTACTCATCATAGCAACTAACGGAGAACAAAATGGAAAATTTTGATATTTTTTTAAACAACATGCATCACGTCGAAAGTCACCTACGCGTTAGTAAACAAAGTCTTGGCAGCTAAAACTCGGTTGAATTAATGTTTTACGATCGAGAAACGCTAATAGTTTTAGTTATATCGATTCCACTTTACAAAAGTAGTGATTTTAACTGCCTCGGTGGCGCAGTGGTATGAGTATTCGACTGCCGTACCTGAGGTCCCAGGTTCGATTCCGGGTCGAATCAATTATTTGTGTGATCCACAAATTCTTGTTTCGGAGTTTGGGTGTCTTCTATGAAAAATATGTATGTATTTAAAAAATATATAAGTACATTTATCAGTCGTCTTGATCCCATAGCACAAGCTTATATTAGCTTAATTTGGGCTAGATGACGTTGAGTGAGAATTTCCAAACAGTCCTCACAATAATTAGGTTTCAATTTGAGTATTAAAGAAATATTAAGCAAGAAAAAATAAACAAGTATCGACTAATACAGCTGTATTTGTTTAATAGGTTTATCTCTGTTTAATGCTCTGTGTATAGGCTTGAATTTCATAATGAACAATGCGTTTAGTAACTAACCGATAGCGTGAATAAAATGGTCCTCATATCACTTATTGCTAAGTACCTCCATAAACAATGGATAAACATTACAATGTATTGTGTTCATTTCATACTCTGTAATGTCATATTGTGTTATCTATTAGAATTAGACTAATAAATGTACTTATTGTATTAGTTGTACGTATATAGTTTTATTTAACAGATTATTTTCTAGTAATACTTGGGTCGTATTTTTTGGGAATGGGTGCCTTAACGTTCTCTGCCGGGTGTCCTGGGTAACCTCGTCAGGATAACCCCAGGAATGACGGATGACCATTCAACAACGGATTTAGCCAATTTTCCAAAATTCCTAATATTAGATGATGTGCAAGATGAATAATATAGTATGAACGTATTGTTGTTTACAAGTGAAGATATATGTATCATTCAGATATCATCAAAAAGACCCTTAGTATTCTCAAGGAGTAGGTACTGCTCTAATGAACACTGGTCTTCATTATAATGTGTATAATATTCAAACAAATTTGACATTGAAACTTGATGATCTCAACGATTGGCAGCCAACAGGGACCTCACTAAAATTGATGCTAAATGGACTTGCTAATTATATTAGCGTTAAAATAAAAAAAAATTACCTACGCAGCTGACAACTACAATATTAGATAGATATTTATGTGTGTATTCTGAAGATTTCCTGAAATCGTGATAAATATGATAACTTTACTTCATAACTTAATAATTCTTCATTATACATTGAAGACTATTAATATTTCTAGATCACACAGCTTTGTCACACAGTCTTTATTTAGATCTACTAGGATCTGCTCACAAAAGGTCGAAGGAGGAACAGGTAAACTAGGTGATTCTGGCGAGATTGAGAGTTCGGATTGTAGATTGTTTTAAGTTTGTATTGGTTTATAGTAAATTCTTTTAATAGAAGCGAGTTCCAGGATCGGGTACTATGTGGAGAATACTCGAGAATGATAACCTTTCTCGCGAACTGGTAGGTATGTAGGTAAGTACTTACTCTAAGTCAATGTGTCAATGGTACATAAATATGACACGTAATTCAAACGTGAGCTATCTGTCTTATCCTCTGCGAGACCTTGAATATCTAACATATACTACCAGAATTAGGTCAAACTCTATTAAAAACTCGTATCTATATAATTTTTATTTCGGGGCCTCGTGGTCTAGTGGTAACCAACAATGTTAACACATTGCTAAGGTTAAGCTACATCTAGTCAGGCCCATCTTAGGATGGGTGACCATTTCAGACACTGAGACCCCTCCGTGCCTAGTCGCGTCGTTTGGGGTAGTTGCGAGCCCTAAATAAAAAATCCGACCGGTCTAACTACAGAACTTCGATATCGCCTATGGGTTGTGAAGGTCAGATGGCAGTCGCTTCAGGGAAAATATCGAAGTTCAGCCGAATCGCAGTTAGACTGGAAAGCCAACCGAGTTGGGAAAAGGCTCTGTGTATGATGACCTATATAATTTTTATTTGTTCTCGCATAGTTGTACAATAATAGATGACAATATACCATTAACATAGACCAGTAAGGCGCCACATAGTCTGAAACAATTGGCAAGTAGCCAACGATCCAGTTTTCTAATGACCTTCAATTGAGCTCCAACGACTGTACCTAAACTTCACTTGTAAAAAAAGCCATAATTACATAGCAATACATGAACATAAATAGGCAATAAGGGAGCCGTTCCGTCCTAGTTTAAAACAATTCAGCAATTAATATTAACTCTTAAAGCAGACAATGTGTGCAAACAACATAAAAAATATTTTGAAAACCCCAATGATGTACTCTTACATGTCAAAATAGGGACATATACTCGTAATATGCATAAGTAATGCAGTCGTTGCCGCGTCATGTGAAAAACCCATTTTTCACATATGCTACTAATTGGTTGAAGGGTTCTACACTATACGAATGAAAGCGCCATTTGACCGTTCACATTCGTGTCTCTTGGCAAAATTCCAATTTAACACATGAACTGTTGCTGTTGTTTTCAAGGCGATTTGAGAGCACAAAGAAGAAGCCAAAACAGTCTGTATGTGATGTAAATATTTTCAAAGGATGGCGAAGGAAAGGTTAATAATAAATGTTTATCACTTGTAGGTATTAAAAACTATTCATTATCCGAGTGTGTATTATCTATCAGTAGATTCCAATTGTCCTGACTTCACAATGAAGTCGCAATTTTATTCGTAATACATGAATTAGGAACTTTCTGTGACTTGATGTAAATGTTGAAGGTCTCGTCAAGTACTAATATAATTAAAACGTCAATACTTGTATTAAAAGTATGATTTCATTCTTGCACATTTCAGTAGGTACCACGACAAAATTATTCTGGGACACCACGGCCTTTCTTGCAGCAGAAGCGTAGGTCAAAGGCGCAGGATGAAAGGAGACAGGACGAGACATATCTTTGCTACCATGGAAGATGGGAAGGCCTTAAGTGTTGTCGCTAAATGCGTTGACACCTGAGCCCCTTTACACTTCCAAGCACATCTGGATGTACCGGCACTGCAGCTGTATCGACTGAAGGAGTCTGGGGTCACAGGTTCCGGCGCCCGCCGCCTTTATAGAGACATTGCTAAATGCGTAATCGATGCTTCTTAGGACCAGGAGGCTGGCTATTTCTTGGCCTAAAGAATAAGGATTGCCATCCAACGTGACAACTTAGCCAGGATTCTGGGAACTTACCCAGTCGGCAATGGCGCGGAGGATTGTTTAAACGAATATTTTTAGTACAAAATTAATAATTATTTATTACATGGATTTATAATTTATTCAGTTATTATTTGTGACTTCCCAGTAAAGAATGGTACAAATTTAAAGAAAAAAGGTGTCCGTGCTCAATGGTTGCCCTAACTAGGTTCCGTACTTTTGCGGTCATAAACAATCTAGTTCAACCGCATGTTGTACATCCAATACGATACAAAACTTAGCAACAGATTTCTACCTTGAAGATTGATAGAAAACAGGTTGAATATGTAAAACATTTCAGTGTTATAAATAGAAAATCCGTATTCGTAGTTCCGCTGTAAACATCATCATAAAAGATTATCATTAGTATTCATATCTAAGACCTATAAAATAATATTAAACCCGGCGGCGTCAAACTATGACGTCAGTGAAGTCCTTAAAGGAATCTCTCTTTGAATATTTATTAGCAATAAAACGGGGTGCTATAAAACGCTACATAACACTTCATTGTGTAGTTAACATAAGTGGCCGTTAACGATTTCTTTTAAGGAAATAGTGTATGGAATTTCCCCAGTACCTGAAACTAGAAAAAAATCTTGCAAGTCAATACCTATTACGAGATGTAGCAATTTAAAACTTACATAACATTTGTTGTAGGACTTCGCCTGACTAAATACTTAAAAATGAAATTATAACAGAGTTGGGAACAATGGTTCCATTACAGTTGAAATGATAACGTTATTTCACTTACAATATAACTAGTGGTTCTGTGAACCGTAGACTTCGGGAGCGGCTTTGTTTAGAAAATTTCTTCTTCAATTTTCTTTATTACTCTTTTATTTGTCATCCAATCCAAAAAAATATCATTAAAATGTTATTCATTGTAAGCAAGGAGTGTGTGTGTAAAGTTTCATGCAAATCGGTTGATAAATACGGCCTCAAATATGATCTGACAGAACCCGTAGATGGGTACAGACGAAAGAAATTCTCCCTAGTATGCAAGTTGAAACGGAGCCTTCGGTCGCTTCGCTCCCTCAGTCAATTATCGTGTCAAGTCTTAGAATATGAATGAGCTGAGTCATTGTGCGGGTGCAGCACAAAGAGTTCTCAATATAGGGATACAAGACATACAAAAATACCTTTACAGATGTCATCCTTTTTGTTCTCCGCTAATGTGAGATAGGGAAAACACACTAGTTGAACGATTTGCACCAATTATGATACTCAGGCGCTTTATATGATGAACAGAAACTGTAATATGACCTCGACCTTCATAGTGAAATGATAGATGTAACTGGTTACCAACTGCTACGGGCTACGGTACTCGTAGCACTTACGATATATATTTTCCAAGGAGAAAGGACATAATTTAAATATTTAATTATATTGTTAATAAAAAAAACGTTAACCACGGGTAGTTACAGTTATAGATTATTTCTATGAAATACGTTAAAAAGCCATTGATTGAGCCATCTCGTTGCTGCATCAAAAACACGCTTAATCACAAAGAAAATAATAGAATGTAAGTATATGTCCATATTTCCATTTTCCTCTTAAATGAAAGGTGGCAAAGAAGTTTTCTCTTGAACAAAAAATATTATACTAGTGGTTTTGTGAACCGTAGACTTCGGGAGCTTTGTTTAGAAAATTTATTTTTCAATTTTCTTTATTACTCTTTTATTTGTCATCAAAAAATATCTGTCCTTTTATAAAAACAACATAGTACCTAACCTATGTGACTGAAATTACTAACACAATAATAAGATTTCATATTTAATATATGTACAGTGTCTGTTTTATTATTGACGTTGACCATAAAGGTATAACTTAGATAATGTAAAGCGATTCCACCAGCGTGTTAGAAGAAAACGTGAGTTCAGTCTATGTTGAGTTCACTTGATTGAAGTTGTATCTATTCTGTGGTAAAGCCCTTGAGGGTCTTACTATAAAGAGGTGCCCAATATATCCCGAATATTTTAATTGACTAAACTCTTGTTGTTTTTGCGAATGCAGTTCATAACATGTACCTACACAAAAAGATTTTTTTTACGATTATGATTACTTTGTAGCAGTTTTTAGCAAAAATATTGACTGAGGTCGAAGTGTACATTCAATACAGAGCATGGTTTCGTGTTATTATACTTCCACATGTATCATTAAAAGCCTCTAAACCTACTTATTTGGAGTATTTTTAATTCAGTAACTAGTTATTCCTCAATACTTTGAAGCCAATAATATATACATAAAGCTATAGACTAGTTTTGAAGATCGTCATGGGCACGTCCTTCGAGTTTGTATTACCTCAATGTTTCGAAGGACGTATGGCGTGTATAATACGACTATACGTCGCCAGTTTCTCGTTATTATGCCAAGGTCGGGCACATTTACATACCCAAGTCTCACGTTCCACCACTCGTTTTATTACTAGAACATACAAAATATATGAGCAGTAACTGCTTAAAGAGAAGTTATAATACTGGCAGACTATTGTCACTTATGTTTAAGTTTTAACTGTGTTGCTCGTAAATAAACAAACATACGGCTCGTTCCACGTGAGATATTAAAAGTTAATAAAACATCAATGGCTGATGAGTGTTTACAGAACTTATCTTATTAAAATATGTACTTTGTTACAAACTAGTATAAATAGGATTATTTAAACATTTAAATACGTTTTATATAGGTTCATAATACGAATATAAACTTGAAATATACAAGCACGAATAATAAAAATAAAATATTTCGGAAGAGTACATAACTGTGAGTATACATCAAATTCATTAAACCCAGTGAAGTCCAGAAAAAGGACTTTCAACGCTGTTATCAATATTCAAAAAGCAACCCCACCAAGGACCTAGGAATTGAATTAAACGAGATTGTGTGCTTTTAACATTTGACAAAAATCTGTCGAATAACGCATTAGGTGTGAGGCAGGCTCCGATGACTTTTTCATAAAACTGACCTCAGTCTCCTTAGAGACCTGATCTCAGTCAGAAGCCGCTGGATGCAGGCAACTCAAGACCTTAATGTTGTGGGGTTGGTTAAGATGGGCCCATGCCGTGGGCGCCAATTTACTGATGAATGATGATGATTATCTCAGACGACTAAAAATCTATTATATCTAAAAGCTATTTACCTATTTTTAGTAAACTGTGGATAGTTAGGTAGGTAATAGGATGCGAATTACTTACAAACACGGTATTACTCTGTGTTACTGATACATGATAAATGATTCATCAAATCTGTTTAACGCTGTTTACGATAGCATTCATACACCTACATAGAAATATATATAATTGCGATTATATTTCGGTCAGTGTGCTGCCATAGCAGCACGCTCGTTTTACTGTCTTTCAATAGGAATTTCAAAAACCGAAAAAAAAATGTGATTTTATGCTATGGAATGATTTACATATTTTGGTTACGATTTATTCCGAAATGAAAAGTGGCCATGTAGAAGAACCCTTTTAGTGATTTGTTTACATTTGGTACCTAAAGAAAAGTATAGGTTGTTCGACTCAATCATCACAGGCGGTGTTCAGAACCAGTTTCGTCAGAGAGCTATGATATTGTAACTTACATATTATTAAGATAGAATATTAAAACATGAGACAGGTAACAAATGATACAGGAAAGTCACTCACCTCCTATTAATCCATAAGTAATCATCATCATAGTGACACTTTTACTAAACGTAGAAAGCACGAAGCCAATAGCCGCTAATATTGAGCCTGCGACACATACCGCACGACAACCGTACTTGTTACATAACGCCGACACCACTGGACCTGTTGAATGAGAAAACATTATATAAACTTGCCAAGAAACTCGTAACTAAGGGTGATATTTAAGTTGACGATAGTCATGAATATTGGATTATTTTACACATACTGTACTCATACTAATAACATAACATGAGCAATATTAAAATTGCATTGCCCATGTGACGCGAACAAGCTTTTAATTGAGAGAGCTTTTTGAGAAACAAGGCTATAATTTGGTGCATTTTTTTATCGCCCATAGACGGTTGAGTCGTTAAGACCGACCCTGTGACCCTATTTAAATAAAAAACAGTATACCATTAAAAGCATTATTTGGGCTTATCCCCCTCCCACCGGCAATAAAAAAAACTGTGGCCGCTAGCTCGGAACAACTGTAATATACAGACTGACAAGGCTGATGAAAGCAAAATGGTCCGGTCTCGAAATGTAGACGCGATGTCACTCGCGCGGTCAATTAAATTGACGCTTAATCGATGCTTCTCAGCGCCAAAGGCCGGCTATTTTCTGGCCCAAAGCTTAAGTATCACCATCCAATGTGGCAACATAGCCAGCATTCTAGGTACTAGGGCATGTATCTATCGATATTGATCCATTCTACTCGTAAATAATCGTAGCTACCACCTTGTTACAAAGACCTACATTTGCAAACTTGATTATGGACATTTATTTATTAATACAGGGTTACTTTCTAACGGAACATCGTTCCACAAAACGCTATAGGTTTCTCTTGAAAATCCTATCATCCTTTTGCTTATAACTGTCTTATAACTGATTTACACATTGACTTTGTTAAGCGTGAGTCCAACTGATTTTACTTATCACTTAACAATTGCAACTAGGAAATGTACGAGTATGAAAAGATCAAAATACTATAGACATTTGATTCAGTACAAATACAACGCGCAATCTTGGCACTCGAATACTATATAGGTAATTGTTACAAATACCATCTATAAAATAAACAAGATTGTACATTGATGGTTGATATAGAAATAATTCGTAATAATAAATACAAAATCATCAATGTACAGCGCCGTTGTCGCATCCCTCGAGAGTCAGCAAGCGGAATAGGAACTTAGTACGGAAGCGGCTGAAGCGCGCAGGTGTGCAATGACCGAGGTGAAGTGGTGCCATTTTGAAAGCACTGATCGGTAATCTAGGTATTTTGGATCTAAGGAAAGCACTAATTAAAGTGTAAAGGGATCTTTATTCTCTGGTAAGCTGTACGTTATTATAAAGGTCAGGTAAGCGCTTATTTAAATAAGTACCTACTTCAATCTTATATTCCTATACAGCCTTGGACTGGATGCGAACATCCAGTTCAAGGCATCATCCGTACAGAGATTAATCCATATCATTAACTTTTTTATGTAGTGATGCGGTCAGCGATAATGTATGTAGTTGTATCTCTGCACTGCTTTTATACTTCGATTATGATTTTTATTTGAAGTCGTAGATCTACTTAAAAGCCTAAAGTGCATTCGGGTAAATGCAGGAAATTCCGCTTGACACTTCGGTCTGGTAGTAGACTAGGGTCTCCTAGTCTTGCTGTCACATAGAGTACTTGTACTATGAGCGCGTTATATGCCATTTAACCAAACGTACTTTGATTTTAATTAGGTACTTATAGATATTTTATTAATTTATCTCAGTACAAAAAGGTTTATTTTTAACTATCAGACGCCCGCGGCTTCGCCCGCTTGACAAATTATAATACTTACACAAAAACCGTTCTCGAGAACCACTCTATTGGTGGAAACTGCAGCAAAAACTGTTGCGTAGTTTTAAAGATCTACGCATACATCCAGAGCGGGCGACTTTGTTTTATACACCGTGAATGCCACCATTTACAAAAAAAAATATTTCTCAGTTTCGATAACAGAACCGATGTAGTGATAGTGATAGTGTGAGCTTAGCTTAGCGTGAGAGCAATCAAATGTCCACCCAAACTAATCGCGACATAACAGAATAGGTACAAGCTTAAAAACGGTTGGACAAAAATGCAATAGTACTTACAAACTGTAAGTTCAATGCACTGAACTGATAGACAAAAACCAAAATAGAAATAACCTATATCATGTGTGCAAATTGATAAGAATGTGAAATATTGGGGTTACTGGAACGGGTCTCTTGTGATAACTCCCGCATATGCTTACCTACTATTAATTATTTTGAACTATCACATTTGCGGAAGGCAGGCCAAGTTGAATCACTAATAATAACATAAAATCTCCAAATGCATATCTTGTAAGTTTTAAAACGGCGCAAATAGGAGACAAAACTCTCGTCAACTCTATTTTTATCGCCAGTGATTGTATTCATTATGTCAATCTTGCTAGGATTAGTTGTAGTCTATGGGTATTTACAATTTACGGTGACATAGTGAGTTTTTAGAGGTTTAGCCTGTAAGAGAAGAACCCGGAAATAAATACTCACAGCCACTCTTTTCCAATCGCCAGTAATCACAATCATGCGAGACAGATTACAATCCAGCGATATTTACAACCTTTATTATTTGTATACATTAGCTACACATATCCATATACAGAGTACAGACAGACCACATGCACATGCTTGTATATATATGCGCACTAAACTGTATTCTTACCAAATAACTCTTTAGCTGGAGTTCTGCACAGTGTGTGTTTAGACTTCACATCTATAAATTTCAAATTTTGTAAATCTAATTTGTCAACCTTGATACCTGTTGGTCTGTCATAAAATTGTAATTTATGGAGATAAATAAATAAATCCTTACTTACACCACAGATATAAGAATACTATACTAGTAGCTTACACTTACAAACAAACCGATAGATAGCACACTGATAGATTAATCTGCCAACTTTTTTACTTGGTTCTACAAGCTTTGACTATTTTCAACAGATTTCCAAGACACGAGGAGGAGGTTCTCATTTCGACTGTATGTTTTTTTTATGTTTGTTACCTCATATCTTGGGACTGGGTGAACCGATTTAATTTTTTTTTTAATTGAAATCTACTACTTCCCAAGTGGTCCCATTTTAATTTGTTCCCATTCCGACAAATATTTAGTCCTATTTCGGTAGTTTGAAGTCGGTTGCTGTGTCAATTTTTGACGTGTATTTTTTGTACAGCTATATACGAGGGTGGATTGAAAAGTAATCGGCCTAACCAAGAAAATAAATACATAATAAATGAAATACATTTTTATTTTTCAACGTAATCACCATCAAGTTCAGTGCACTTTAGCCATATTCCCTTCCAAGCATTTAGCCCGTTGAAAAAATAAATTCTTCCTTAGAGTCAAAATATGCGTCTACTGCTGCTTTGGCCTCGTCATTTGTCAAAAAACTTTGACCTCTGACTTTTTTAGGTTAGGGAACAGAAAAAGTCTGACGGTGCCAGATCAGGTGAATAAGGTGGATGCGGTAACAGTTCAAAGCCACAGTTGTGAATTTCTGCCATTGATTGGACAGACGTGTGAACACGAGCGTTATCTTGATGAAACAGGACTTTTCTTCTGATCATTCCTGGACATTTTTCTTTTATTTCCTTTCGTAAACGACGTAGTAAGGTGCAGTAATAATCAGAGTTTATAGTCTGACCCCTTTCAAGATAATCACACCCTTCGAGTCCCAGAATACTGAAGCCATCACTTTACTTGCCGACAAAATAGACTTAGCCTTTTTGGGGGGTGGTGAACCAGGACTTTTCCACTGTTTTGATTGTTGTTTTGTTTCCGGTGTACAGTAATGAACCCATGTTTCGTCCAATAGTAACAAAACGATTCAAAAAATCACATTCATCAGCTTCAAATAACTCCAAACAGTCGCGTGCAATAGTCAATCGCATGCTTTTTTGCTCAACTGAAAGCAGTCGCGGAACCCACCTCGCAGACACCTTGTGGAAACCCAACACGTTGACTATTATGTTTTGAGTACGTTCATAAGAGATGTCTATAATCTCGGCTATCTCTCTAATTTTCAATCTGCAGTCTCCCATAATGAAGTATTTTTTTAACATTTTCGTCAGTAGTGGACGTCGAAGGCCTTCCAGAGCGGGGTTCGTCTTTCACTCTCTCTACCACGCTTGAATTCTGCTATCCATTTTTTGACGGATGAATATGAAAGAGCGCAATCCCCTAATAAACTGACCATTTCATCATGGAGGTTTTTGATGACAGCCCCTTCTTATGGAGGTACTTAATGACGGCAGGCTGCTCGATTTGCTCCATTTGCGGAAATGATGTCAGATTGCTTTGTTAATAAATTTATAAAATTAAAATTAATTATCGCACACGTTTCAAACTTCACACAATTAACAGGTCTGAACTGAACTAAATAATGTGGGTAGATTTGATTTTTAGAACTAAATGGATCAGTGTTAGGCCGACTACTTTTCAATCCACCTTCGTATTATCACGAATTAAAAAATGATCACTCAATCCAAATGCACACTGGACAATATTATGAAAACCTTGGTTGTACCTATCTAAGAATGAGAATGCCTTGAGTGTGACCGAGTACCTACCTAATTGATACTGTTTGTACCAATTTGAAAACAAGAGATAGTCTTGCTTGACTTCTAAACTACATTACCAATATCCCAAGCAATTCAAATGTCAATTACCTAGTTTTATAACGCAATGGTTATTTAATTTGATGATTTCTTCAGTGTAGACATTGATACGGGTACACTATGTACATAAATACGAATAACTTTATTCCGTCAGTCACAAATACTCGTACGAATTTCAAAATACCGATTTTCATAGTTCCGACTGGTTCAAAATTCCGAACATAACAACTCCGATTGATCATTATTCCTATTTTTATAAGTCCTAAATTTCAATATTTCTAACGTTTATAATTACTACTCTCAAAATACCGAGCTTCAATAGATCGAATAACAAAAAGTCCGACTTAATGATATTTCGAAACATCAACAACACGAATTCTGATTATTAAAATACCTAAATAGCAAGACACATTAACACATAATTGCTCATCAGAGAGAAGTAGGTATAATATTATCTTTAGTATGAGGAGGTAGAATTAAAAAACTAATAACAGATGCGTTGTCGTAGTTGTTGTTTCCCTGGTCACATGCCAAAATATAATACAGATCAATTCCGGCGCAGCCGCGGCACACTCGCTTCGCTCGCTCGGCTCGCGCGTTGTTGTGGTCACAGTTCTAACCTAACCTACTTGTCTGGTAGCATCTCGTTTCTGGTAGCAATTTATCTGGCGCTTCGCCGGCCGCTGCCGCGGCACGCTCGCTTTGCCCGCTTGGCTCGCGCGTTGTTGTGGTCACAGTTCTAACCTAACCTACTGGTCTGGTAGCATCTCGTTTCTGGTAGCAATTTGATTTTCACTGGAATATAGACATGGATGAAAAACTTATGATTAAGAAATTTATAAAAACAAATATTAGAATAAAACACATTTATTAATATTATAGTTATTTATTCGAATGACTATGAGTCATCATTAGTACGATTCGATCATTAGTAACAAATATATTAAAACAAATATTAGTAAAAACTTAGTGTACAATTTGTGATATTATGAATTTAAATGATTATGTTTTTTAATATTTAGTTGTAATTTTTTTATGAATAACGATCATTATAATTTTAAATGGTATGAGAAACATTTTCGGACCTCCGATGATAGGAGTTGAAAAGTTATGTAAGACAATGCGCACCCATGAGAGACAGCCTCGATTTCAATGAAAAAAGGTGGACGAGGATGAGTTTATAAAACTAATAGCCTGAAGAAAGGTAATCCTCGATATCGGTTGGTCTTCTTGGGTGGAACTGCCAATGCAGCTCAGGACGTCCTGAGACGAGATGGGGTAAGGGTGCCTTTCGACCAGAGATGTGCTGTGCTACTTTGCTATGGATGCGTATGACATCCACCAATCATATTCATTTGTCCACGGAGCACGTCATAGCACAATCATTTTCATTGGTCCAAAAGGACATCCTCGCAGCATAGCTACATAGCACATGCAGAAATTACATTGTAGTAACTTAAGGAGATCAGGCGCGCGATCTCACATACAAAGTGAAGATTTCAGAAGGCATTACTAGATGACTCATCTCGAGTCGGATCTCCAGTCCTAAACCGGACTACCGACAACTAACCGAAGCAGTTATTTGTTGTTATTCTGTATAGACATTTTATAAAAATATTACCCTTCTAACAATGTTCTAAGTTAATTAAAAGCAACGGGTAAACATGTGACACACATGACCCCAATAGATAGCAAATGTACAGTCGCACTCAATTAAAATAGCCAAGCGCTTCGTAATGCAGGAAATATACAATTATGATTTGATCAAAGTTTTATTTACGATATCTTTGTTCGTAAACTGACATTTCACAGTTGAATTTCGATGTAATAGACGGCCAGACACGTCATTTTATAAAAACTGAAAGGGGATTGCCCACATTTCAATAGACCGCCATTTCGTAACAAATAATTTTGTAGGACAGCGAAAATCGGATATTAAATTGGATTGATATCGTACTTTCATAGGAAATAAATAATATTCGTTATTTTGTGGGGTTTTCTCTCATTCTTCGTTTTGCCGTTAAAATTAGAGGTTAGTTTTGAAGCAAATGTTGTCCATCAATCCGTAGTATTGTATTCTCTTTGCATCAATCCGTCAAATCAATTTTGTCCATAAAGTGCTAATCGTTACATGGATGAACATGAATTTAACTCAAATAAGATAGAAGTAACAGTTAAACCAACACACTTATAAATAACCCTGAAAATGTAATACCTACCTAGATACCTACACATCAATGTTTATATTATAACTCTATTTAATGCATGGTCCGGTAATGGACAATGGGGCGGCCACATCATTGGGTATACCCACTTGTAAGTGATGCACCTGCCGATCAACGGACAAGATACTGGCAAATAAAGGGCATGTACGCCCCTGGTGAAAAGTGGATGTACAAATGCCTCTGTATACCCTTTCTTAGATATAAATATTTATTTTGGACCTTCTCACACAACGTCATCAAGCCTAAGCTTCTATTACTTATAACCAATCAACTCAACAATTAAAATAGATAACTGATAAACATATATAGGTAGGTATATTTTTTTCTAAATAGGTACCTACAAACGATATACATAGAAAATATATTTAAGTAAAAGTAGTAATTAAAATTAATTCTAAGTTCGACATCATTTATTATTTAAAAAATTAACTCATAACGGTCTATAACAATATTCCTCCTTCCTATTGACTTTTACATCCACTGCCCTCCTACTAGGTAACTCGGTAGGTATAATGACCACAGCGCACTGCTTCATTTTGTTCTCAGTGTAATATTAAATGTAAACCAATGCATTTACCATCTACTTATTGCAATCATCCAAGAATAATTCATCAAGGTAAATCTTGGTATCACTGAAAAATGTAGTGTTGAATCTTGGTGTCGATGTTGTCACTTTTCATACTCCATAGTAGTCCATAGCAAGGTCTTAAGTAATACTCTTAGGAATAGTTTGCATAACATGGACAAAAACAACGAGTCGAATAGTATTTTGTAACCAACGCTTGAAACTACAATACTAAAATACGATATTCATCACCAATGTCTATGAATTTCTACGAGAAACATTACATATTTATCCCTTAGATTTTATAATAATTTAGATTAAATAAATCTAACTACTTTGCAATATTCCGCCACATGCAAATTACCCAACTCTCGTATTTATTCATGCACAAGTCCGCCCTCCAAACCCACTTAGGCCGAAAGCATAGAGAAAATAAAATGAAAGAAATAATTTTGAAAATAGAATAAATATGAGATTTGTGTTATCGTGCAAAAATAATAAAAAACCTCGACACGTGTTTCGCCCCCAACCAGGGGCATCATCAGGAGATGTCGATGGCTCGGCGCACGGCGACCGAATGTGCCACAACTCGTAAACCGCACCTATTTATATCCTAGGTTTTTTATTTCTACCCACAACCATTACACCAAATTATTTGATGTCTACCCACCACCGTTGTTTGAATGACGTTGATCATTTAAAATATTAGGGTTCAAGCGTCTATGTTTGTAGATTTCTAATTGTTCCAAAACCGAAAGCCTCAGTCCTTTGTTGCAGGTGTGCAGAACGTCATAAGTGTGAGGATTAGGTAGGGAGTGACCGGAATCCAACAAATGTTTTGCGAAATGAGACCGTTCTGGGCGATTGTTTCTAAAAGCTGATATATGTTCTTTATACCGCGTTGCGAAGTTACGGCCGGTTTGGCCAATATAAACACCCTCACAATCCCCACACTTAAGCCTATACACACCTGACTTCCTGTCATCTCCTTAACATTGCAAATGTTTCTCCGGATAGTGCTGTCCGTTCTAAACGCGACATGAATATTATTTTTACGCAAAATTTTGGCAACTTTATCAGATATCAGACCTAAATAAGTTAGATATATACTATACCGATGGACGTCACGATCCGGGGGAACAGCATATAGTAAACTACGCGTAATTGAGGCTCGCCGCCTTCCAACTAAGTTGTCCACAAGCTTGGTACTGTAACCATTAGATTTAGCAATTTGATAAACAATATTTATCAAATTTTAATTCGCGGTTAAAATTTATTGGAGAAAGTGGAACCGAAAAATAGCCTGTGAACATAGCTGTGGAAGGCGGCAAGCTTGTGCTGCCAAGGATGAAGGGTCCATAAATTTCTTAGATTTGACTATTATTAGAAATGAGGGTGGGCATGAATTCCGGATCTTCTCTATTCTTTCGGCCTAAGTGGGTTTGGAGGGCGGACTTGTACATGAATAAATACGAGAGTTGGGTAATTTGCATGTGGCGGAATATTGCAAAGTAGTTAGATTTATTTAATTTAACTATGGGACTTCCGAAAAGTAACGCCTGATAGTATTAACTTTATAATAATTTAGAATAAATAATCTAAGATTAAGAAAATTTCAAAAAAATACCAAATTGTCAAGAGGACATTTGTTTTGATTTTTGATTTAATTGCTTTTTATTATTTGTCAATTCAGCCTGGACTTTATGTAAATCTTCAAAACATTGCTTTACATTATTTAATTATTAAAACTTGTAAATTGAGTCTGTTATTAAATTTGCTTTATGAAAAAACATACGTTTACTTTAAATCTGTAGTTTTCTTACAAAAATACAGAATTTCAAAATGTCGATAATAATATTTTCAAAAAGTTTAGTAAGAATCACCACCTCTTCATATGATTCGATCCGATACTCTTATGATATTTGTCTATGAATTTGATTTTACTGTTAATACGTTCGGGTCGGTCGGACATCCGACGCAACCGATTGAATCGTATTTGGCATTTCAGAGTAGCACTGCTGGATCGTAAAATTCGAATCATGACATCCGGTCCGACATAGTGCATTTAAGTAAGAAGACAATTAAAAACGATTACACCACGAATTATATCAAAGTTTAAACGCCACATACGATTTTGTTCGAGTGAATTAAAAGATTGTTAAAAAAATATTATATGATTTATCAATTTATACCATACACTTTTTATTTAGGTTTTTAAAAAATAAACGGCTTCTGAACATTCTCCTTTCTCAGAAGATGTCCCTTAACAAGGCAAGAATGATCAGTGAGTTTAAAGTTAAGAGTTGTGGTGACAGATAGTAAAGGTGTATAAAATAAAAATAGTATCCAATTCAAATTCGTTATTTCATAAAGCGTATGTTTGTAAATATTATCTTCGGAATAACATTAAAAGTCATGTCATCCATTACCGGACACTTAAAACGGTTGCAACTTGCAACCCCCTACCAGACACTCTAAAACTTTAGTAAGTACATTATAGCCATTATTATACCATCGTTATAGTACGAAAGCTAGGTTTTAAATAAAGGTACCTACTTGGGGTTCTTAAATCTTACAAGTTAAATTTAACACACTACTTGGTTTCCGATTGAGCTGAAACCTTGCCCGCGTATGTAAGTCGCATGACAATGCAATATTATGATGCTAAGGCTTGATTTAAAAAAAATGAGATTATACTATGATATTACTAGTAGTTCTGCGAACAGTAGACCTCGCGTTATTTTCGGGTCCCTAACATCCTTTTGGGACGTGGTCTGGGGCTGACTTTCCATGCGCACCAACAGTGGTACCAGCAAAAAAGAAAATGAGAAATGATCATTTTCTCCGCATTTCTTCCCCATTTTAAAATGGGGAACACTGACAACACATCAAATTCGCCAGTTGAAACATATCCCACTCGCCCTAGCGAACACGAAAAAATCCCTTTATTTGAACATGCATTTAAAAAAAAAAAACATCGTCTTATCAGATGAGAAATGATAATTTTCTCCGCATTTCGACCCTATATTCCCCCCATTTACCCCCTTTTTGCCCCCATTTTTCCCCAATCGAAAATCCCTTCGACAAAGGTTGTGCCTTGCAACTAAGAACACTTGTGTCAAATTTCATGAAAATCGGCTGAAAAATACGGCCTGTAGACCGGAACTGACACACATGCATACTGCAGATACATGCAGACAAACAACGCCAAATCGGCCAGTCCTCGAGTTGAAACTGAGACGCTTCGCTCCCTCGGTCAATAATATTAGTTAATATAGAAAGACACGCACATTTCATTGACAAGGGAATTGAGATAACAATTGTTTCGTTGTAATTAGTGTAAAGTGCATGTAGCATACCTATTCACTTTACACTAATTACAAGTATAATAGTATTAGTAAAAGTAGAGTGAGTGTAATAAATCTTACCAGCAGCGAGATAAACTCCAGACAGCAAACTGCCGACCCACGCAACAGTGCCTTTGCCCTCGCCGAAATACGTCACCAGCTCGGGAAGGAATATACCAAATGTATACGCTATGCCATCAACAATCATGTTACACATGAATGAGGCGAATACCACGACCCAGCCGTAACCTCCGTCAGGAGGAGGCGGCAAGGCTCCATAGTCATAAGCCTCATCGTCATCGGCATCAGCAGCTGCGCCTTCCGCTGTTAGTCTTGCAGCCTCTTCACATGAGGTCTCACTTTCCGTCTGTAACAAAACATATTGGTATTTACTGAATGGAGTCAGGCGTTACCTGGCGAAAGTCCATGATAAAACAATGGAAAATATGATGTTGAATTTTTAGATAATTGCAATGATTTCGCTAAATAGAAGACATAATAAACGTCGACATATTATGTTTCACCTACTCACGAAGTCTTGATGATAAAAATAATAAAAAAAAATATTATTTAATATATTATGTACATACATGTATATATTATATCTCTATATATAAAAATGAATCCCTATTTCCCTTGGTCACGACATCACGCGTGAACGGCTGGACCAATTTCGCTAATTCTTTTTTTGTTGTGTTCGTAATTACCAGGAGAAGGATCTTATGGAAGGAAAAAAAGTTGTGCGGAACATTAGAAAAATTGATGCGGTACGAAGTTCGCCGGGACAGCTAGTTATTAATCTTACGTAGTATTGTATTCTCTTTGGTTATTAATAAATAACCTGGCAACACCACTACCAAGAGCCGTCAAATTTTTTCATCCTATTGTATAAATAATTTTCTAAAGTATTTACAGTTTTACATTACAATAAACAAGAAGAATAGTTAAAAAGTTTCCAAATCATTTGAAAAACCATGAAAAACTTACAGGAAGATCTTTACGATATAAACTACATTGTTTTGCTGAAAATGACGTCTGTCATATTGAAGATTGCATTAATACAATAACAAACAATAAGCTTGAAACATGATGACTAGAGCTCGTACCAGGGCACAAACTGCACAATTACCAACCCGGGACTCGTCGCATAACTCCGCCTCACATTCGCCAGAAACCGTGGCTGCTGGTGAGGCGTCGAGCTCAAGTAGCGACTAGTATTTCTGTCCACCGACGTCGCCTCCACCTGTACGTCGGCAGGGGAGAGGCCGGCCACCGACCTGCTTGGGACCCCGACGCCCTCGGGCTTCGATTAGGGACCCCGCTACCGGTGGTAATGTGCACCGTATGCGATGGACTTCTTCCATGAACGAGAACGTCATGCGGGCATATTATGCGGCTACAGAGGGAGGAATTACGTATCGCGTACGAATGCTGTCTCTGTTTCAGGAGCTCGAACCAACTGTTAACGTATCAACGCAACGTCTATCGGATCAAGTGCGGGTTATACAACGTGGTCTTATGTTGGATGATGCCGTGCTTGAGAGGCTTCGCTCAGATTTGCAGGGTAATCCTGATATCACAATACCTAAATCATCAGATACACCTGTTCCTACTGTTCACACACAATGTCCCACTGATGATGATTTATTGGATACCAGGGTTACAGATGTAAGTACTCATTGCAATGTACAATTAGGGAGCTTTGGAATGTGCACTGAGGGAATATCGAAACGTAACACCTAACGAAAGACCTCGTCTACCACGTTTGCCTACGCATAAGAAAAATATAGCCCTAATGTGTGCCCTGGATTCACTACTGTCAGACTTTTTTAACAGTAGTGAAAATCTCGGTGATACACATTCGATTCTGTACTGTGGGGCTGTTGCGGCATGTCGAGTAGCAAATATTAAGCTTTTATCCAACGATAAAGCTACTCGACCGAAATTTGTTACACCAGCCTGGCAGTATAGGATTGAACGTCGTATTGTCGAGACCAGGGTACTCATTGGGAATCTTATTTGCTTCAGGTCGGGCAATACTCGCCCTAAAGTGATGCGCTTTGTGAACCGTCCTTTCTTGGGGACTAATATTAAATCCCAAGAATTTGCTTTTCGGGTCACAGAGCGCATTGACTACCTGAAGCAGAAAGTGTATACGTGGGCAAATCGTATAAAAAGATATAAAAAAGGAGTGTAAAACTGCATGTTCCAAAGAGATGAGAGATGGGTCTACAGAGATTGGGAGCGATCTGATTCAGGTGTGATTGACGGGCGCCGGCCAGATGATGATGCCACCATTGCATTCTGGAGTGGCATCTGGTCGGCTCTTGTCAGCCACACAGAGGATGGTTGGATGCGGGATGTTAATCGTCTGTGTGAACCGATACAAACTATGGAACCATTAAATTTCATAGATAGTGATGTCACCAACGCAGTCCGTCTGTTACCGAACTGGAAATCAGCAGGTCCAGACGGACTGCACAATTTTTGGATAAAATGGTTCCGAAGTTCACACGGGCGGTTGGCAGCTCAATTCCAATCATGTTTGGAATCAGGATCGCTTCCCGATTTTCTAACTACTGGTATGACCCATCTCTTATACAAATCTGGTAGTGCCATATAGCCTAAAAATTATAGACCAATTACATGCCAACCAACGGTCTATAAGCTTCTCACATCTATTTTGAGACAAAAAATAACGCGCCACATAACTGACAACAACATCATGTTAATCTCTCAAAATGGATGTAGAAGTGGGGCTCGTGGCAGTAAAGAGCTCCTAATTATGGATATGGTTATTAACCAACAGGTACGCCGTAATCGCAAGGATCTGGCGACATGCTGGATAGATTACAAGAAGGCCTATGACTCTGTGCCTCATTCATGGCTTAGGAGGGTGCTGGAGTTGTATAAGATTGATGCAACTTATGTACCTTCTTAGGGGCATGCATGGGGCAATGGAAGACCGTCTTGTGCTATTCAGGATTCGGACAGAATTGTGGTAATGGTGGACCGATAAAGATCGAGTCCGTTATGGTTTTGTCTGGCCCTGAATCCTCTCAGCGCTTTGCTGGAGAATTCAGGTCTAGGGTACCGGTTGCGGAAAGATTGCTAACCACCGGTAACTTGGTCCTTGTACCCGATGCCGGTGGGTGATTATTTTTTAAATTTTTAAATATATTTGTATTTTTTTATAGATTTATTGAAAAATGTATTAAATATGTATTTAAGTTAAATAAATGAAATATTAATATAATATATAATGTTAATATTTATTTTTATAATAAAAAAAGAGGTCCGGTGACGCTCGCTCTGGGTCTTTCCTGGTGCAAAGATTGTCCATTGCCATTAAGCGGGGCAATGCTGACAGCATGGCACCTTTGCACCAGGAACGATGCAGGACGTATATTTGTGACTTTTTTATTTTTTTATTTCTGACTAATTAATTGTTTATTTTGTATATTTATTATTAATTTTTTAAGCAAAAAAAAATTTATGTACTGTACACAACGCTAAGTAGTTTTTATAATAAAATAATAAAAATAAAAAATTATCTAAAAATTCAACATCATACTTTCCACTGTTTTATATTGGTATTTTTACAAGCTCACAACTATTGATTTAAGTGACGCACGCAGACTGTACTTAAATGCAGCTACGATGCAGTATTGTTTTCGTACTTTGAACGTTTTATAATACTAGAGAACACAAAGGATTGTCCACCAAACCGTTTTCTCAAGACTTCTTTGTTACTAATGTACCGTCAATTGCCTATCAGATGGCAATCAGCAGAAGACGTTTCAAAATAGCTCATAATTGGAGTTGGGTCATGGGTTTAACTGTAGATTTAGATAGGTAAGCTTACAAGGATTTTTTAAGGCTTTTAATCTTCTGACAATAAATTTCTCGATTTACGAAAAACGAGGAGGTTGAATTTAACTATATTTTTTTATGATATCTTTATCTTTTATCATATCTTTGAACTGTATAACCAAATTTGATTTTAATTGAAAGCTATTGCTTCTCAAGTGGATTCCGACAATTATTTGGGTCCCATTCTGGTAATTTGAAGTCGGTTTATGTGTCAATATGTGACGTGCGGGGCGGGGGTCATCGACACGCACACATTCTCAGACGCTCAAACCCAATCGGGTGCCATTACGAAATTCACACATGACAATAAGAATAACACATTAACATTTTCACAAACACATACATATACATTTTATATCATAACACTATAATGACACTACCAAAAATTACCGCCCATTATTGATGTCGATACACGTTATCGATAAATTTGACAAAATCGACTATTATAATCAGGTTTCAAAAAAGATACAAAGGTGGATATTGTTTATAAAAGTGTGACTTTATTTGCTATTTGTAACTTAGGGTAGGTATTATATCAAACCTATACATCATATAAATCTAAACAACTAAATAAAATTGAAGAGTCTGTATACAGGGTATATCTATAGCTGTATACAGTGGACTATGTATACAGGCTGTACATTCAAATAGGTCAGTGTGGGAAAGTGTGACACTATAAGACAAATGAAGATCTTTTCTTAGGAACACCTACTAAAACAATGCATTTCAGACGTTTCGTAGTAATATTTACTACTTAAGACGTAGGACTTAAGTAGTAAATATTACTACGAAACGTCTGAAAACGTTCTCTTTTTGAAAATCGCTTTTTCCCTTTTGTGCAGACAAGGGAAAAAAGCGATTTTCAAAAAGAGATTTCTAGAGCTTCGATTCCCGAGCTGAATACTCTTACAAGTTTATTTTTAAATCATAATGCATAATGTCATAATGCAGTTTTCTATTTTTAATACAATCGATTACTAAGAACAAATCTTCGTATGTCTTATAGTTTCAGACGTTTCCATGCTGCCCATATGAATATTACACTCTGTATGTTTAATAAATACCTACCTCATAAAAATAAACATTTGAATGAACTTTCGTCAGTTTCGTTAACACTAGTGATATAGTGCATTAACTCGATAGAGAATAAAATGAGGGCAAGGGCACTACGAGTACAACACCGTACAATACAAAACAATACAAGTACAAACCCTTTATTAAAATCAAGATCATAATATACCTACAGACATACGTAATTTAAATAATATTCAAACCAGTAATTTATATTGCACCTCTTTGCATTTTCAAGGTATTTTATCGATACCTAACTTGGTACATCACTCCGATACAGACACTATAACTGTGTATTTGTTGCCATGGCAACACCCATGTCAGTCGTTTGACATGTTTGACTGATTTGCGAATTGTATGAAACGACCGACTCCGTGTTGATAGAAAAATCCGAAACAATGAGATTTTGATTATTATAAACAAAGAAATTTGTATTATTATTTGATTAAAAATACTTACCTATTGGAAGGTAATACCATTGAGTTATTATTACTACGTGTAGAGAAGGCGACCCGAAGTAACGCTTTGCGCCAAGAGTTGTGGTCCACGTCCACGGTCCATAACTCAATTAGTCTCTTGTGAGCACCCAACACAACGTGACGCTTTCATCAGTGACAAAATTTACGTAAAATGCCTTCGTGTGTAGTGAAATACTGTAAAAACCACTCCAGAAAACAAAATAAATGTCATGGAATTACTTTTCACTCGTAAATATATAAGCTTTTCAATATAACACGCATGATTTATTTAATATGTGTTTTTAATAACCGCCATTTTTTTACACTTGTGTTTCCAAGAATTTCATAGACTAATGACGTTGCATCAACGCAGATGTGGCACTGTAGGTAAAATGTTCATTTTTTGGTACCGCTTTCTAATTATTTTTATGTCAAAGATTGAAAGGTGTATTTATAATAGCTATTTGCATATTTTCTTTTTAAAGCCCTAACTGATATTTTTTAGATGGTTAGTGAGCTATCAGAGTAAACCAAACCATTAGATACTGTACGAATTTACGAATTTTTGTTAATTTTAAAGTAAAATTTTTATAAATCTAACAAAAGTAGATTGAACAAAACGCAGTTTTGGCACATTATTTCGATGTGCATTTCGAGACAACGCTTGAATCAAAATATTGCTAGGCACCTATATCAAAGTTAAAGGGCTAACCAACACGATTAATTTTTAAATTTTTGGAGCCGTATCAAAATTGATTTTCATCACAAATAATGTTAACTGCAGCGCCCCCCGTTAGTTGTCACTGTAACATCTATCTAGAAACATGTACTTACCAATCTAACCATAACTGTAAACTGCATCAAAATCGAGAAAGTAGTAATGGAGAAAAGTGGCACCATTGATTTTCATCACAAATAATGTTCGCTGCAGCGCCCCCTGATGAGTTGTCATCGTAACATTTATCTAAGAACATGCACCAATCAAACTTAAACCCATAACTGAAAACTGCATCAAAATCCGACCAGTAGTTTTGGAGAAAAATGGCAACGTGTATTTGCACAAACATCCTCTCGTCGTAGGTAAAAAGCTATGCGTGTCCAGTCTATAGTGTATAATCCTTACAAGTGACATGTTCTTGGTATACGTTGAAGGAAACGCGTAAGCGCCATGAAATTTTTGGCGCTTTTGACCTTTTGGTCGTGAAATAACTATAACTAAGAAGCGATCTTGCGCTTGAATATTTATATTACGATCAGACGACTAATTTATTGTTTAATCGCTGCAACGAACTTTAGTTGTAACTCGTGGCAAAATGCGTTCGTTTTTTGTTCAGGATAACTTCTCTATACGTAGTAATAATAACTCAATGGGTAATACTATCTTTTTGTAAACTAGAAGTGACTGATATTTTTTTGCAACAAAAAACTGAGCAGCTTGGCATTTTTGTGGGATGACAATAGCCGCCGCGCAACTAGATCTAGTCTAGTGAGTTGTCAAGATGCCAATTTGTTTTATTTCTAACTTATGGCCCATAGGCACTAATCATGTGAGCGAGGGGAACGCTTGTTAAGGGGGCGGTGTGTTGTTAGACCACCATATCGATTTATCCTTAGATCTACCTGAGTGGAAGCAAATTTGCATCGCGTGTGTTTAATTTTGCCTGAGGTATAATCGCAACAGTCGACCGGAGAGACTAAAACTGATGCCATTGTATCGTGTATGGTCCAGTCCGTTCAGACCGAACTGCTGAAATCATGCAGATTTGTAAGTACATAATAGGAGCTAACGCTTCATAAATTCGAATGGTGATTTCACTATTATTGTTGTTACTGCACTTAGTTTTATTGTCCTCAAGACATAAATTCATTAAACGCCAGTAATAAACTATTCATTTAATGAGCTTAAGGCATTTTACAATCTGAGTGTTGCCATACCGTACGTATTTCCATGTAAAAAAACCCTACAGTTACAATCAATACTATTCTAATTTTAGAAGAAAACTTCGCAGTGAAAATGTTACTAGCGTATATTTTTATTAAGTTATTTATCAATTTCACGGTCACTGTCAGTACCAAGGTTAGCTTTAATACTTTATGTAACTTTTTAAGGTAAATTTTAATAGAATATTCAAAATAACACAATGAAAAATAAAGACTTAGGAGGATCACACAATCGACATAATTATACACAGTTCTTTCATTTAAATCTTATTCTTCTTTTTTAAAAACGTGGCCCCATCTATGCTGAAATGAAATGAAATGAAATGATTTATTTATTTGTATAGGTCACTAAATGGCTCTTACAAACGTCAGTAAGTACTTAAAATAAAAAATGTCATTGCTTCTATATTTACATGTACTGCCAGATTCGCAAAGCAATAAGTAGAACCGAGAGAAAGAACCTGGCAATAAAACTCTCGGTCTATGCTCTTTGATGATTTCGTCAATGTCAAGGTAATGCTCGATTCGTTAATAGTCCCTACAGAAGAACTGGTTATTCCTAACTAGCTTGAGGTTCAGGACAAGAAACGTTGTTCGGTATGTGAGTGTCTGGGAACCCGATTTTTGCGGAGCGCCAGAGATAACCTAAAAAGCCAACAGCCACGCGCTCAGCAAAAATCGAACTCCCGTTCATTGACTGAGGGAGCGAAGCGACGGAAGTCTCCGTTTCAACTTCCAGACTGGGGAGAATTTCTTTCGTCTGTACCTCTACATCTCTACATCTACGGGTTATGTCAGATCATGTTTGCGGCCGTATTTATCAACCGATTTTCATGAAACTTTACACACACACTCCTTGCTTACAATGAATGACATGTGAATGATATTTTTTGGATTGGATGAAAAATGAAAGAGTAATAAAGAAAATTGAAAAATTAATTTTCTAAACAAAGCTCCCGAAGTCTACGATCTGTCAAGAATGCAATCCGTAACCATAGCAACCCATATTATTAAAATCAAAAGTCATGCAAATAAATACTATTTAAGCAATGATATTTTATACTATTACCTCTATTTTTATATGCAATATCATTGAATTTAAGAATAAACAAAGTTGCTCCTGAAGTTTACGGTTCACAGAACCACCAGTTTAATTAATTACAACTATTACAACAGATAATACAGTGCGGCCATCTCTTTATTACGTGACCGACACTGACATTATCCTTACATTTTATATCTATGTTGTGCAACGGGTGTGTGAATGGCAGTTGTCACTTTCAGTTATTATTATTTTCTTTGTTATGTATTTGAAGCGATAACTTTGTACCTCTTGGTACGAAAATTGCACGGACGGAGGATTATGAGTAGTCGTACACTTATTATCAATACTAATATTATAAAGCAGAAGAGTTTGTTTGTTAGAACGCGCTAATCTCAGGAAGTACTGGTCCGATTTGAAAAAATATTTTTTTGTTGAGAAGTGCATTTATCGAGGAAGGCTATAGGCTATATAACATCACTCTAAGATCAATAGGAGCTGGGCAGCAGTGTGATATGTTTGAAAAACGGGGAAAAGAATATTTCTTTTAAGAACTTCCGTCGCGTGCGCTGGCCAAACGGTTAATGTTATTATAGTCTAAATAAAGTCTGCGGTAGCAAATATCTAACTTTTAAGGTTAACTCACTATAACATATTTTATGGAAATGAAATTAGTTCTAAAATTATTTGCGCAGCTAGATGTTGACGCGACGGGAACAATAATTACAAGCGACGGGAACGGGAAAAATTCCAAATTACCACGCGGACAGATTCGGCGACCGCTAGTAGTTTATATATAGAAGAGCGCAGAATGTCTGTAGTGTACATATTTAAAAATACATATGGTCGGATTTCAATCACTGTCAGACCACTAGTAGGTACCTTATATAATACATTTTTAATAAAATCATCGTAAAACAATGATCTGTGTAGTTCTCTATTCCTTTATCATACTTTGTAGGTAAATGGTGAAGTTACCTACTTATCTAAGTTACTATTCTAAACAATTAATTCAAATGAAGGCAGTCTTCAGTTGAAGGTCATTATTGTACTAACATAATTGGATATCCTTATCAATGATTAATAAAATGCAAGAGATAAATTACCTTTGATTAATAATTAATAATACGAGTATGATCGAAATGTATCTCTAATCTAAATCTACAACTTAAAGACTGCTTAGTAAACTATCGAAGAATCACTGTCTATGTGACTGTGAATTTTAATCCATAATTGAATGAGTTGAGCCTATCTGTCTTTATTTTTATGTAGATAACTAAAGAAGTAGTAACCGGCATAGATTGGGGTGGATTCCGATTCGGCAGCGCCGAAATGCTAACATTCTGTCTTTCCTGTATATTATCCTTCACAATCCTAATTCTCCAACCTATCTGCGTGAACGCTTTCGATTATTTGGTGCCTAGCGACCGAAAATGTCGCGTCTCTTCTTCCTTTCTCCTTCGAGCTCCTGCCCACTCCTCTAGTCGCTGTGACGATTCCTTCACTATTCAAGCTGTCAGACTATGGAATTCGCTCCCACATGACATACGTGCGAGCCTTTCGTTGGACATCTTTAAGAGACGAGTTGGTGAACACTTCCGAACTAGTAAGTAGGTAATGTCTTCCTTCGTTTTTATACACATTTGTGTAATATTTATCCGGCAAAACTGTAAGGTCTGCTGGAAGAAGAAGTCATTATTGACTTAAGTACGCCTGTGTGCATGTTGTAAATATATTAATGTGATGTTTGTTTTCTTCGATGTACAAAAAGTATAAATAAAAAATTATAATAATAAAAAGTAGATAAGTAACATACTCGCCAAACAAGTACGTAAAGTAGAAAACGAGTAACTTTCGGATTTATTTATCTGCAAAACAAGACATAGCTATCCAAGAAAAACTGAAACTAAACTAAAAATAAATAAGCTGCCGTGAACCATTTTCAAATCACTGAAGTAAAATACCCTGCTAGGTACTAAATATTCTCTTATCAAGAGACAATTATGGAGATATTAATTATTTGAAATAATTGGGTGAAATAATTGATAATTTCGTAGTCATTAAATAGTTATCATAATGTTGATTGATTTTTGTAGCATTCCGTTATCAATGTGTTAATTAGGTACTTACTTTAAATTGATATTTTGCTAATAACTACTACCAATACCAATTCACTTATAATTACAAACATTGCTGTTAAATAAAATAAATCTAACTACTTTGCAATATTCCGCCACATGCAAATTACCCAACTCTCGTATTTATTCATGCACAAGTCCGCCCTCCAATCCCACTTAGGCCGAAAGAATAGAGAAATAATTTTGAAAATAGAATAAATATGAGAGTTGTGTTATCGTGCAAAAAATAATAAAAAACCTCGACACGTGTTTCGCCCCCAACCAGGGGCATCATCAGGAGATGTCGATGGCTCGGCGCACGGCGACCGAATGAGCCACAATTCGTAAACCGCACCTATTTATATCCTAGGTTTTTTATTTCTACCCACAACCATAATACCAAATTATTTTATGTCTACCCACCACCGTTGTTTGAATGACGTATACCTACCCGCAGCAAAGGGGAAGAGGCGAAATTAAGTTGATCATTTAAAATATTAGGGTTCAAGCGTCTATGTTTGTAGATTTCTAATTGTTCCAAAACCGAAAGTCTCAGTCCTTTGTTGCAGGTGTGCAGAACGTCATAAGTGTGAGGATTAGGTAGGGAGTGACCGGAGTCCAACAAATGTTTTGCGAAATGAGACCGTTCTGGGCGATTGTTTCTAAAAGCTGATATATGTTCTTTATACCGCGTCGCGAAGCTACGGCCGGTTTGGCCAATATAAACACCCTCACAATCCCAACACTTAAGCCTATACACACCTGACTTCCTGTCATCCCCAATTTTCTCCTTAACATTGCAAATGTTTCTCCGGATAGTGTTGTCCGTTCTAAACGCGACATGAATATTATTTTTACGCAAAATTTTGGCAACTTTATCAGATATCGGACCTAAATAAGTTAGACTAGCTCTATACCGATGGACGTCACGATCCGGGGGAACAGCATATAGTAAACGTTAAAAGAGTTGGGTAATTTGCATGTGGCGGAATATTGCAAAGTAGTTAGATTTATTTTATTTAACTATGGACTTCCGAAAAGTAACGCCTGATAGTATTAACTTTATAAAAACATTGCTGTATCTATCAGAATCCTGGGAGAAGTAAAAATAAAGATAAATAAAGGCTTCGCTCCGTGATAAAATAATATTAGATACTCACTCTATTGTACGGATCGAAACTGTACAACGTTGTAAATAACGCTAGCAAAAGCCATTTTACGTCATCTATTTATAAATTCTGTAAACAATTCGTCCGTTGGCGATCTCGCACATCTGCGGCGCCACGTGGATCTGATACTATCAATGAAATCTGTTGATTCTGAACCAGTCACGACTCCCTATGACATCTAAAGGCATTATAGGACTAGAATAGATTAAATGTGACAGCTAACAGCTGTGAACTTGTTCGTGAAGTATTCTCATGACTTCCCACAGTAAGAACAAGTTTCGAACAAATGATGCGCGAATCTAACATCCATGACATTGCTTACAAAAGATGGATGCTCCATCTTGTTAGAGTTAACAAACTGAGCGAATGATATATCAGTAATTTATTATGTTAGCAAACCTTGTGGACATGTAAGATTATGTGCAATTCCTGTTACTGAATACCTTTTTTTTCTTTCACTTTTATCACTTTGTTACTGGTTTATTTTCCGGATATAATGTTGTAAATGATGGTCTGAAAGTGACAACTTTGGTGCCTTTTTACTGAACTAAGATTAATTAAATTTGAAGTGTGGCTTAGGCGTTGGTCTAGCTAGTATTTCAAAGACTAACACTACTATCGCGAACCCACGCCTAATATTGGATTAGATTAGAACAACACTACTAGACTACCTCGGTGGCACAATGGTACTATGCACGAACTGCCACGCTCGAGGTCTCGGGTTCGATTCCCTGGTCTAGTGGATAATGTTTAATTCTCTTTAGAATTTTACCCAGATAATTATCCCAGAGTCTGGAACTTGTGGCCGGTAAATGGCAATAGGCTCGCCCCCTATTACATGGGACCTAACATAGCTGGCGAGATGTGGGTGTGTTTGCACACCTCTGCCTACCCCTTCGGGGAAAAAGGCGTGATGCTATGTTAATAAGAACAACACACTTACAGCTAGACACAGTTAGTAGTTCCCATTGTTTAAAAAAACTAATGTGATCTTTTTTCTGTTCGTTTTCATACATTTTTTTCAGAATAGCTATTCATAATCCACGGCCTTTCCCCAACGCAGGTGTGGTCGGCTTTCCAGTCTAATTGCGATTCGGCTGAACTTCGATATTTTCCGTGAAGCGACTGAACGTCTTTTAATAATATTTATTCTGTAACTAGAATATCATTCAAGTACCTACTTAGGTTCTAAATACCATTCAAGTATCTTACCTACTTATGTTATTAAAATCTTAAAGCAATTAAAACCATAGTACCTACGAGTACATAACAAACGGTCATAGCTTATTAGGAACAACATGACAAGATCATGACCAATAACATACCTACATTGTAGCTATGCAACTGCCAATAAAATAGAATATGTTTCACACAAACATGAAGGCGGAAAATTCGAAGTACATAAAGTAACTAGGAAACGCAACCGACCTTACATTCTGTACTTCGGATACATACAAATACGAAGTGCAAACATATAGGGTACAACAGACAAAGAATACGGTTGTTTGTGTAGAATCTTAAATATCCTATAAATTACTAGGTAATGTAGTACTATTTGTTCTTATAATAACTTCCTAGTTTGAAATCTAGGTACCTACCTAGGAATGTTGTAGGCATGTCGGTCAATGAAATCAAAGCTTTACAAAAGAACATTAATGTGTATTTATTTGACTCTAGAATTTTCTCAAGCTAAATAATAAGTTTTTCAAGATAAAATCACACTGGTTTCCTTGGAGTAGGCCGAGGCATATAACACCCATTTCTCGCCAGTGTTTGTCCCTCGTAATATATGTAGAACATATTGCCGTCTTATCAGGACGCCATGCATGCAAAGCGATAAAAGGTACTTAGTGGCTGTCAAGAAGCATCACGATAAGAGTGATCGACGGGTGACCTGACGAGAGAAGTGAATAAAAAAATAATTGTTTAATAGATTAATGATTAACATTCAATTAAAACACAATTAATGTACTATAACTATATCAATGAAGATGCGATTATGATACAAAAGATAGCTTCTTTGACCGGTCAAACAAAGAACAAATGCATCACAATGTCGATCCTTAGATATTATAAGGTCATATTCAAATAAAATACTGACCGAATTAAAAAAGTAGGTAAGTTTATCCAAAAAGGTCAATACACTTATGTGAAACAAAGAAAAGTCGAAGACAATTACAATGCATACAGTTATTGTATTCACATTTACGCATAAAACAAACACGTTAGTTCGAAACTTTAAACCGATAAACGCAACCAGTAAATAACTATTGAGGCATATAACTACTTATTTAATTATGCAAACATTAGAACAGTATTTAATTACACTGTGTCAGTACTACTGTTGGCAGCTGATATAAATAAATTACCAGACAAAGAGGTACAAACAAAACGAGAGACAAAGAAATCCGCTATAATTAATTTAGAAAAAATCACACTAATTGAAGGCATTTGTGGGTCTGTGGGTTACTCTTTCAGGCTCAGACGGCTGGACCTAGTTTGGCTAGTAATACGTATCTGTTTAAATTCTGTTTCACTTGTTCCATTGTCAAAAATCAATGGAACTAATGAGAAAATATACTTCTCACTAGTTCCATGGGACAAAGTGACAGTGGAAGTAGTAAGAACATACCAAATTTAGAAGGTAGGTAATTGGCTATTATACCGATATGGGTTTCCGTGGGAAGAGAGAAAACAACTCCACGCGATGGTGGCGATTACGGATATGCTAGTAAGTACTCTGAGTACTCAATCTGTCTTTATACTTACCCCAAGTGAAAGAAGGCATGAATCTAGTATTGTCTTAGTTTGTTTTCGAGTAAATATCATTTAATAACAGTACAACGTGGACGCGTTATGTGTATTTGAATGTATAAACACGTGATCTCTATTGGCATTAATTGATTAGAGGCGCACGTTGGTCGCGCACTTACGAGTTGTGCCTGTGTGAACGTAATAACATGTGGATGTAATAATATGCCTTATTAAAATGATTTATGTTGTGGTAGTACTGATATAAACTTCGCTAGCATCCATTCTGCTAATATTATACCTACCTAGGTATATAGGTATATGCTATGATGATGTCCTTCCTCCAAGACGTATCCGTCGACGGCGACACCCTGTCAGTCGGAACTCTGCTTCCTGTCATGAGCCCGGATGTGACTTGCAAAACCAAATTTGGTTTTGAAAGTGCGGTCACAGAGTGCACAGTGAAGTTTCCCCCGAACATTGTATGTGTAGTGTAAGCGGGCTTAGGTCGACACCTCCGGATTTGCCACCTGGTCTCCAGCTCCGACAGGCGACCACTTTCGAAATTATCGTTCCTTCGTGGACGGCCCTACGCCACTCCGTTCGCTGGGCCGCCTGGTTTTCACATTCATCGGTTGACAAGTTTGCAGCTACTAAGTGGCGCTTCAGAACATCCTTGTAGCGCAGGTAATGTCCCCCAGACTGCCGTTTTCCTGAACTGAGTTCCGAGTAGAGGACAGTTTTTGGCAGTCTATGGTTTCCCATTCGCACAAGGTGTCCACACCAACGGAGCTGCCCCTTCATCAGCATGCTCTCCATACCCGCCATGCCTGTCCGACGCAGGACCTCCGTGTTAGGAACTCGGTCACGCCAACTTACGCGTAGTATTGTGCGAAGGCATCTGAGATGGAAACCATCAAGCCGCTTAATGTCCGCCCGCCCGATCCGCCCCGATATCTCCGACCCCAGACGATTGTCGTCACGTATAAGACTGCCCAAGTATCGGAAAGTACCAACTTCCTCCAGGGCCCTGGCATTCAGGCAAATGGACGCGGTACTCGCGGATTGTCTCCTAGCGGGCTGCTTCAAAATTTGGGTCTTTGAGATGCTGATTACCAGGCCAAAATTCCGACACGATTCCTGCAGATTATCGAGAATCTCCTGGAGATGGGTCACGTTATCAGCCATTAAACAAACATCATCGGCGTATTGGATCTCAGCAATAGGATTGGTTTCCACCTTTCTTTTGGCTCTAAAACGCGACAGGTTAAATACACCACCATCCATGCGAACATTCAAAGAAATCCCAGACTCGCACTTCTTCATAGCATCGCCAATCACCGCAGAGAAGTAGATGGCAAAGAGTGTAGGGGCTATGACGCAGCCCTGTTTAACTCCGCCCGTAACTGGAAATTGTTCCGTGAGATTATCTTCGTGGCGCACGCGAGCAAACATGCCGTCATGAAAGCCCTCCGCCAGTTTTACATGGCGAGCATTGATGATGTGGGCCATCACCTTTCCAGCAACAGACAATAGAGCAATGCCTCTGTACGATCCACAATCCGAGAGGTCACCCTTTCCCTTATATAATTTTGTAATAGACGCATCCTTCCAGTCCTACGGAATTAATTCCGTGTCCCATATGTGTAGTATAAGTTCAAACAGTTGGGACTGGATATTTTGCCCTCCATTTTTAAAAACTTCCGAGGGTAAGTTGTCAGAACCTGGAGACTTTCCATTTTTCAGACGCTTAATGGAACAACAAAATTCCGTCAAAGAGGGTGGGCTTGCGAGGTCCCACGCGGTAGATTTAACATCCAAGGAGTTCCTGATATAAGACATGTCCGCTCCGTGAGTCCCCGGATAGAGTACCTCTTCAAAATGCTCCGCCCAACGAAGAAGAACGTCTGATTCGTTGGTTAACTTTGTTAGTTTATCACGGGCATAAACAGGCGCCGTCTTCCTACAGCGCGGGCCAAAGACAACCTGAGGGTCTCCACCCTTAAAAAAACCACAGTCTGTGCAGTCTGGTTTGTGTCTGCGAAAAGTTGCAGCTCCTGAGCTCTCGCAAGCCACCACTCATCCTTTAACTCTCGCACTTTTTTCTTAAGCGTTTGATGCATCAACCTTTGCTGCTGTTTATTCTTGCTGCTGTTATTTCTAAGAGAGCATCTATACTCCTCAACCAGTTTCCGCACAGCCGCATCATCAAACCAATCCTAGTTTCTCTTGTGCACCCTACCAACCACCCGCTCGGAAAAATCGCGCAAACTGTCAGCGTAACAACGCCACTCATCATCAGTTGAAGGTCCCCCGGCACCAGACTTCGACGCAAGGAATTCAGCATCAAACTTCCACCTGAGATCGACGTCCCGGGCAAGTTTTGCGAAGGCAAGTCTCTTGGGCACTCTATGTTCCGCTCTATGCGGGGCTTAATATTAAGCCTGATCTTCGATCTAATGAGACGATGATCCATCCAACCCTGTGCACCATGCATTGCCCGAGTGACAAGGACATCCTTCAGATCCCACCTGCGAACTATGACATAGTCAAGGAGATGCCAATGCCCTGAACGGGGATGCATCCAAGACGTCTGATATTTATCTGGTAGCCGGAAGAATGTATTGGTTATGCTAAGGCTGAACTCGGCACACATTGTCAGAAGGGAAAGACCAGTAGAGTTACATTTTCCAATGCCATGCCTACCAAGTACATTTCTCCAGACGATGAATTCGGCACCAACACGCGCATTAAAGTCGCCCAGTAGAATGATTTTATCATTTGTTGGAACATTGCCAAGAACCTCACGAAGCCGATCATAGAACGCTAACTTGTCTTCGTCCGAGCAGGTCATAGTGGGAGCGTATACGCTTACCAGATGGACGTATCTCTTGGATGCCATGTGAAGTCGAAGAATCATAATCCTATTACCAAAACCTCTGGGACGCTCCACCAAGGTGTTTGCAATATTGTTTCTTATTGCGAAACCGACACCACTTGCGGCACGCTCAGAAGAGGGCTTCCCGGTCCAGAAATATGTGTACCCGCCGAGCGGCTCACACAGTTCTCCGCTGTCAGCCAGGTATGTCTCACTTATGGCAGCAATATCTATTTTGTATCGCGCAAGTTCACGAGCTATTAACGCTGTCTTCCGCTCAGGACACTGGTTGTTTATGTTGTCCAGTAATGTTCTTACATTCCAAGTTGCAAAATTTATTGTTTTATTTCTATAACAATCTTGATTTTTTCGACCGCAAAAAAATTGGTGACCAGATGATTGCGGTTTACTATCTGGATGAGAGTGGAATGGGCTTTGTTCAGGCCACCTTTTCTAGGCCCCTCCCCGGATTGGGGAAAACAGTGCTATCCCTAAATAGGGCTGCTTTGTCATCAGACGAACTGCCGGAACAGACCTCCCATCCCACTTAAGTCCCGAAACGACCATCACCGTCCAATCGCCTACGTGCAGAGAGCCAGCTAGAGACCCAACTCACCAGCCAAGTCCCCACGACCAGTCTCCATCGCCGCAGGTCTATTAAGAAAATCAGAGTTCCAAAAACTTTGCCAGCGGTCATCAGCGCGGGAATATATTAGAGTGGGTAGATACTTGCGCAGATACAGACCCACTCTCTCGACTCCTGTGTCACGAGACCAGTGGATTGGGTAACCAATACGACTGGTCAGAAACAGGAGCTGCAGCCACCACGTGCAGGTGAGGATAGCCTGGGCCCCGTAGGTCTCCGTAGGCCCCTAGCAGCCCCACCCCATATGCTATGATACCTAGTAGACGGCGAGCTTGTAACCGCTAATATATGCAGGTGAAATTGGGTTGGCCCTCTAGGATCTCGTCGGGGTGGGAGTGGACTACGCTAATGTTTTAGACTCCAAATTTTGTATCGATTCGTGTCGGGATTAATTCAGTCCTGAATGAAACCTAATAATTACGCTCAAAAAATGATTATACTGCGTTAAAGGCAGTTTAATACAACTAAAGCACCACTTGAACTCACCACTGGAAATACTTTAGTTAATAACAGTTACATATGTGGTAGTGAGAGAGAATTCAACTTCAAATATATGTGTGCTCTACCTTTAAGAACAATAGGTGAGTGCTCTTTTAAGAAGAGAACAGTGATCTTTAAACTGACAGGATACCTAATTTCAAGCAGATGTGGCGTGTACTAGCGATTACTACCTACGATTTTCCTGTCTATATACCTACTTCTACTTTTTCCTTGTGTATTTGATGTCGCCATGTCTTTGTCTGAGAATCTATCTATATATATAATACGCCAGTGAAGCCGCTTCTCCTCCTAAACTAAGAGTCGCACAGTCAAGTGTGGCACACCGTTAGAAAGGTCGTGGTCTCAAGTGGTGCGATAAGATTAGAAATTTGACAAAAAGTAAAAAAAAAATTATTACTTGCGCAGTTTGCGCTAAGGGTTGCTAGTTAAACATATTTTCTTTCTTTATTTCGTTTAATACGCGTAGATTGGTCTTACAAAATTATGTAGTCTTTACGATAGTAGTTGGCAACACGTGTTCGTTAGTAACAATCTTTCCACAACAAGAAAATTTACAATAGATTTATCTCTCTAATTAATTAATTATAGGAAATCTATACAACTTAAGTGACACTGCTTCAAATATGACTGATAATGATGACTAAATAGGTCGTTTAATAAGAAGTAATAATCGACTTCAATTACTACTAATGTACCTATACAATTAACTATGAGACTAAGTTTCTTGACCCACTGCGGAAAAACTGTCGTCACCTAAATGGAGTTCAAATTTGTATTTAGCTTGTTTGAGCAAATGGTGTCTCCGCCTCAAATTCCGCCTCAAATTCCGCCTCTCAGTAACCGTAGAGTATAATTTGAAGCAGTAGTTGTTTCGTTTACCTAATTAATTAATTAGCGAAATTTATCTATTGTAAATTTTCTTAATAAATTTGTTGTAGAAAGATTGTTACTAACAAACACGTGTTGCTAACAGCTATCGTAAAGATTATCTTAAATTATTGAATAACAACGAATAAAACTAATATGTTCGAAAGCTTTAGCCTGTTATTAGCAAGTAGAATATTATCATAATAAATAAATATATTTGGACATTCTCTTACAACGTCATCTAGCCCAAACTAAGCTATAAGCTTGTGCTATGGGATCTAGACAACTGATAAACATACATATATATTTCTAAATACATACATAATATACATAGAAAACACCCAAACTCCGAAAGAAACATTTGTGGATCACACAAATATTTGATTCGACCCGAGAATCGAAAGCCGGAGTCGCCACCAGTAAGCAGTAATACCTACATATTAGTAACAGAAGTGCACAATAAACTATACATTTAAAATCACTCACCCTCTTTTTGACAGTCATATTTCAAGAGCACTTTATCAAAACTAGGACTTAAATTACACAAATACGCACTTCAGTTGTAGAATCAACCAACAATACACATCAACCCAGTTTAAATGTCCTTACATAAATTCGATAAGTTACGATAAATCGGCAATTAGGAGATTTTGATATCGTAATAACCGACGATAACGACAATTACTTAGGTCACACTATAAGTTTTGCGTAACTTAAAAAAACAACATGTTAAAACCAAAATATTATATTTATTGCTTTTCAAAATACTCTCCTTTACATTGTAAACATTTTTTCATGCGATCGAACCATTTTTTAATACAGGAGGACCACAGATCTTAAGGCATGTTTTCTACGTGCTGATTGAACGCTATCACTGCCTCTTCGGAGTTGGTAAAAGTGAAACCTCTCATCAAATCTTTGATTTTGGGGAAAATACAGAAATCACAGGGTGCTAGGTCGGGGCTATGCGCAGGATGGGTGACGAGTTGCACTTTTTCGGAAGTTAAAAATGACTTTGTTTTGTTGGCCGTGTGTGAAGAAGCGTTGTCATGATGTTGGAGAACGCGGCTTTTGGGTCGTCTTTCGCGAACTTTTTCTTACACCCTGGGTAAACAAATGGTAGAATACCACTCGGCATTAACACTATTTTAATCTTCAAGTGGAATTGTACAGATGGGACCCGTAGCTGAGAAAAAAAACGCGATCATTTTTTTACCAACGTTTCTCGCCTGCCTCACAAAAGTGCAACAAGCCAACAAAAGTTGGCTTGTTCTCATCTTCAAACACCCATTCACAAGATTGCTGTTTTTTTTCGGGTTCAAAACAATAAATCCACGTTTCGTCTCCTGTGACAATGTCATAAACAGCATTAGAATGTCCGTGGTCGTACTTCAGTAGCATCTGTGAGCACCATTCCACGCGAGCCCGCTTCTGCTCCGCTGTAAGTTCATGAGGGATCCAACGACAACAAAGTTTCCGAACTTTCAATTCTTCGTGTAAAATTTTCTGGATTTTATTCATACCAATCCCCAATAGTCCTCGAATTGTCTCATAGGTAATCCGCGGGTTTTCTTCAATTAACCGCTTAACAGTAGCCACATTATTTTCGTTGACGGCAGTTGAAGGCCGCCCTTCACGAAATTCGTCATGTAAAGAACTTGACGGTGAGGCGATGGTTTGCTGAATTTGAGAGATCAAATTCAGCAAACCATCGCCTCACGGTGCTCAAACAAGGTGTTTGTCTCCCAAAAGCATTTTGAAGACGAGCGGCACAGTCTTGCAGAGAGAGAGAACTTTTAAAATCATAAAAAATCATCGCTTTAAAATCTTTTCGACTTAATTCCATTTTCGTTGCATACGTAGAACTTTGATGTGTGATAAAAAACAATTGACAAATGATTTCCCGTCAATTGTTTTTTTTTATTAATAAGAAGGTTGCAACGTTTAAAAAAATATAATATTCGAAATTCAAATAGTTCCGATTAGCTAGAAGTGCAAAACTTTTAGTGTGACCCATGTATTTCGATTTACTACCTATTCCTCCTATTCCCTGTGACTTCTATTCATAGGGTACTTTTAAAGCTTCAGCAGATTTCCAACCGCGAGCGGAACTGGTCTGCATGCGAGTGCTGTACTAGTGGTACTAGCATGCTCGTCGCAAGAGTGCTGCCTGAATTTTGAATAATAATATAATCAGACCGTATATGTATATACTGAGAATAAATGAATAAGTGAATAATGAATGCATTTTATGACACGTGTACAAGACATCTGAATGTACATTCAAGTATTATGTACCTACCTTTAGGTGTTTATAATATAGCTAGGAAGTATACTGCTTTATGTAACTTGGTTTCTCATCTTATCCCCTCGTATTATAGGTTCTTGCAAAAACAGCATTTCCTATTAGATCCTAATAGCCATAAATTATTGTAAAAATTAATTGAATCAGTATTCAATATAAATTCAGGGAAAATTTTAAAGTATATTTACTGCGTAAGTAAAGATTTTATTCTAGTAAATAAATAATGTTAAGATTTGCAAAAAATTAATAATGGAAAGTTAAAAGCTCTGGCAGCTGGAAAGGGTCCCCGTAAAGAAAACCGGGTTTCTGTAACTGTTACATTATATATATATATATACCTATTTGACTAATAGCTGTTCAATATTACTAAACCTTGATACCAAAACATCTAGGCTATAATTATTGTATGTCTTGTTTTACTAGTTTTAGGAATTATGACTACTTTTATTGAATGGTATTATGTACTAACACTGATTCAATTACTAAATAGTACAAATGTTTTCATCATAGGCTGTGTAAAATTAAAAGTTTATGGGCTCTTAGAAACAGTAAGGTTTGGAACAACATTGCATGCATTTTAAACGATTGAATTGCTTTGAGGCTATCCGATGGCTTTGAGCCAATTAGCTTTTACGTCACTGCTGAAGGTAACGCGAACTCATTTTGTCACTAATCTAAACTAAATGAACCTCTTGGAAAAGTTAACACAAATCGTATAAAGTAGGTTTGTAATAGAATTGAAAATTAAACCAAAGAAGATTAGAGTAGAGTCTAATAGGTAAACAACTAGAAGGGTAGTGCGTGGGCAAACATCAAGTAAACGTTTGTTTATTAGGTTACGTAAACTAGCGAGGGTGAAAATTGGAAAATCTCGTAAGGTGAAGTTGACTCCGAATACCTACTGTAAATTAAGTGCGTAGATACTAAGTCAATTCGTGGACTTGGATTTTTACGGTTTTAATTCCGCGAGACCGCGGCCGCTCCCATGTCCATTGCTGCAGGCGTCTCTGGTGAAACTGAAGGCATTTCCAGTAGCGCCCGGTGGACTTTGGCCACCAGTGTGGCCTCTTCGGGGGTTTGGTCGAAATGAAAATCCTGCGTCGTTGGGGTTGGGTTTTATCCCGCGTCGGTGAGTGAATCTGGTAGCGTGCTGTGGGGAAGAGGCCCCGCAGCACGCAACCCTTCTAGCCTGCTTCTGTAAGGACGGCGGGTAGCTTCTAGCTATTATATTAGGCTAGCTATTATATTCTTATTATATTATATTATTTTAGGTTACCTCTGACGCTGGGCAAAAATCCAGGCCCAAACGCTCAATTGCAATACCGAACAACGTTTCCTTGTCCCGCACCGCAAACTAGTTCAGAGTAACTTGTTTTTCTGTGCGGGGAAAAATCAAGCATTACCTTGACATTGACGAAATCATCGATGGACATTGAAGGAGCCACGCCACGTTTTTAAAAAAAGAAGAACAAGAAGAAGTTAATTTTAATAAAACTAGTACGGTGTCTTGGTTGGTGCTTCGGGCCGCACCACGCCATAGGTTTTGGCCTATAACTTTTAACCCCTTAGGGCTAGGTCAAGTTTTCGATTTTTTGGCTTGCCTCCAGATCGAGGGCTATCCATAGAGGGGTCAACCATCATTGGAGTATAAGCAGTTCTCGAGAGCTAAGGGGGGACAAAAATTACATTCCCCACATATATATATAAATAGTTACAATCCCTGCAGTCGCTCGGATTGCAGATATTCTATTTAGTGGTATGTAAGATGTTCTGGCTGTGGGAATTTTGGTTTGAATTACAGAGTCGTTTAGAATATTCTATAGTGGCCGGTAACGGCAATAGGCTCACCCCTTATTACGCGATACCGATAAAATTACTGGCAAAGTGTGGGTGTCTAATGCACAAATTTCGAACCCCTTCGGAGATATAGTCGTGATTTATGTCTGTATTTGTATAATATTAATATTAAAGATGAGGAAAACAACTCACTAAAATAATAAGTCCTTATTCCGGACGGGGTAGACAGCAGCGTTCACTACACTAATATTTCGCCAGTAGGTACCATGTAATAGGAGAGCCTATTGATTTTTCCGGGCACTCCGGGTTTTTTGCCAGTCTTGTCAGTCTTTTAAACAAGATACGCAATGTAACGGTTGTGCCTCGCACGCCGCACAATATCCCTAGATCCATTAAAAAATATAGTAAAAATTACCAAACTAACAACTTAAATATAATAAATTTAATCCCAAGGCAAACCCGCAGCATAGGCGTGGTATGTGGCGCGGTCGACTTAGTACCGCACTTGCAACGTTTGTCACACCCGACGCCAGCGGCCGATCTCGACGGTCCTACCGTCAGCATCTGGGGTGTGACAGACCACCTTCCACCACCGGCCCGCGAAGACGTCTACTACTTTACTTAGTGCTAAAGTCAATTATCGACACCGCGGAGTTTTAATTCACTTAACTTTTTACTTTGAGTCTTCTATTCAACGATCATATTATCTAATCAACGAGTGCTATATACCCCATCATAATTGGGTGCATACCTAAAATGTAATACTATGTACCTACATGCCTGCATTATTTTTAGTGTGCATAATTGTACCAAATAAGATGTACCTACCTATCTATCTGCAAATGCTTCTATCTACTGCCACAGATTTCGGAATGCTATGCTAATACTTAGTTACTTACTGCTGATAGCTATACAGTGTCGGATCAGATAAATTGTCCCTCATAATTCATCAAATAACTATTGTGTGAAAAATAAGTGAGGGTACTGCTGCTGCGGCTGACATATTATGTACCTACCTACTTAGATGTTTGAACATTAAACTATGTAATTAACTGCCTCACCACTGAATACCGTCCAAGCCTGCCACTGCTTCTGCTTACCCTTGACCGTGTGTTCGTGGTGGGTAGTCTACCGAAACGCTGGACATCATGAGTCCGGGGTTCACCGTTCACCGCTCACGTTCACCGCTCATCGTTGACGCTCACCGTCGACCTTCCCGTTGACCTTCGTCGACGACCTTCACGAGCACCTGCCGACCTGCGAGCGCGCCTACCCGCGCAGCGCCTAGAAGGAAGCCACCACCTACACTACCAGCACCTGCCGACCAGCGGACATCGGGCCGAGGGGACAGTCAGGACAGTGGCATTCCTTATCAATATACGTCAAATACCTGAGTAATACGATTGGGAGTCGAACCTACGTCTGAGATTTAATATAATAACCTACCCTGAGATTTAATACTAATAAATTATTGTACCATACTAGTAATCTCATTTCGACCTACTGCCGAAAAAGCTAGTGTTACAACCAACCATAGGCAATTTTTTTAATCGACTTCTAAAGTAGAGGAGGTACTCAATTCGACTGTAGGTAGGTTTTAATTTGTGGTCCCATTTTAATTTGGTCTTATTCCGACAAATGTTTGGTCCCATTTCGACAATTTGAAATCGGATTTTTTTTTCTAATATAGCTCAGTAAGTACCTATTTCATGTTTTTGGATTTCATTATGTTTTTCGCTCCGTTTGCGTAATATAGAAGCGTAGATGACGATGATTTTTTCCTATCATTCGATTTTGAAGCAACATCACCTATAAATCTTTCTGCCTTACGAAACTTCTTACAACCGTGTACTTACAGACAGACAAGAATGAAAAATACATGTGTTTAATTAATCATTTTTTATCGTGCATACTCATTTATTATAGGATTTCTACTGTTGTATCATAAGTAGTACAGATATAGATTAGGTAAAGTACAGAATGTTAGGATAATACGTTAAGTACTATTAGGATAATTCCTAATCTGAAATAATGATAATGATACTAGGGTAACCGCTAGGCGTGCTCATGCTCAAAAGAAACGACAGCGATAGAGAAGTGACAATATCCTAAGCCCCAAGGTAACTACAGTAGACTATAAAAATAACAACGTGTAGTAGTTAGACCTGATTATAGTAGTACCGAAATATGACGCAAATATTGTCACATGTAGATGGTATGGCAACATGTTGATCTAATATCAGTTTCTGTTTATTATCCTTATCTACGACGAGCACATCAAGAAAGCGTGATATTTAATATCAAAGAGTAGTTACCTCCAGTACTCTAGCAATAGAGCTGGAAGATTTGGATATTTCTGCTCTAGAGTCAAGAGCAGAAATGCGTCGTGCGGTTTAATCTTTGCGGCCTTTTCGCCGAGGGGCTAGCACAAACAGTAGTCTTCCTCTTCGAAGAGATAGAGGCGATTCAAACACTCAAACGGCTAAAGTTTTTGCTGGTCCTACGTAATAGTGGCTAGCCCATTGCCGTTATTACGAACTCTTGGTATTTTAGCCAGAGAAACATCCGTCCCATTAACTATTTTGATTTGGGAGAGGCGACCGCATCGTTTTTGAATCGGACGTCTCAGAAAGGCCCAAGGCAATTTAGCTACTTCCAGTATCTTATCCAGCAGCTGAATTTCTCACGCCCCGCAGTGTCTAAGAATAGTGATTCAACATGATTCGACTATACATTCATTGTCTGAATGAACTACACACGCAATGATTTTATATACAATGGATTTCGGATCATCGCTCAAAAGTGTCTGAACTAAAAGAGAAACAAAACGCTAAAAGAGAAACAATCGCGCGCCAGTCTTGATTTTGACAACTGAACGACAACACGTTACACAATGCCGTACTGTATTGTAAAAACGTGTAAAACTACGAAAAAAAAGCAAATTGAAGACGGTGTATCATATTTTCAGTAAATAAGCTTTTGTTTTATTATTTGCAATTTATTATTTCACTTAAAATACAGTATTTCGTCGATACTAAATTAAAAGACAAAAGTAAATATTGCAATCCAGTCCAATACCGAAGTATCTATCTGTCTCTTTCGAATTCATCCCAAGCTCAGTAAAAAGAAAGATACCATTTCATTTTCACTGAATAATGTACTAACAAAATGACCATTCAGATTTATTCGGATTACCGATAGCGATGAAACTATTTGGAACAAAGATTATAGTGGAGACGCTTTGGCTCTTTATGATTTTTTTTTCGTTATATGAACCAACATCTATTTTAGTTTTCCTCGGGATCCAGTACACTGTGCACAATGGAAAAATATTATTGCCCTAGCACGGCGAGAAGAATATTTTGATCCAAAAAATAACAATCTTGTTTGTTCAGCTCATTTTATGGACATAACAAAAAGAGGTCCGATCTTTATGAAACTTGTACAAGAATCCCTTGATTGAATACAATTTTTTCTTTTGATTGGGATGGAGGAGATAAGCCCAAAAATGTTTTTAATTTTCACAGGGTATCATTGTTTTGTCATAAATATAATTACATAATTACACATGTCATTTTATTTCGTGTATGTACTGTTATTTTTTTTTATTTGGATTCTCGGTAATGTATTCCCACGGGAATCGGGGCCGAGATAACTATATCTCGCGGGCGGAGTCACGGTGATCAGCTAGTAGCCAATAATTTCGTATTCCAAAAATTAACCATAAGATAAAAATAAATTAATGACGCGCAGTTTTAGCAACTAATTCAGTCACTTGAAACACGGCTATCTTGTAGTAGACGTAGCGACATAGCGTTATGAAAATAGTAATGAAAGCGGAAGAACTTTGACACCCACAAGAAGTTTGGCATTTATAATATTATAATTAGTTAAATTCATTAATTCCCTTTTTGTTATTCATACACTATAGTTACTTATCATGAAACTGACTCGAAAAAAAAAAATCTTTGTCAGTCGTTAATAAGTTTTTCAGCTTATTTCGTCTAATATAAACAAGTAATTACAATTTATAAGATTATGGAATTTATTATAGTCTTACATTAATTATTACGCGTACGTAGATACATATCATGGAATCCTTAAAAGACTTTAACAAAATAAACCTACTCCATTGTTTCTATGTTCACGTAATTTTAAGTATAAGCTGCATAAGGTGAATTAGTCAGGCGGACAGATAGAAGCTACGTAATGCGATAAATTAGTGCAAACAAAAGTGAACACTATTCCGTTGAATCAAGGTTTAAATTTTAATATGAAATTTGTTTATATCTATGTATGCCTATGTATAATGTATAGGTCGACTCGGGACATTATTTTCTTGCGATTTGTTCTAGATTCTATGTCCATTGTATTATAAGGTCTTTGTACACACGTTATACAAATAAACGATATCATTCTTTCAGAACACGTACAACCGGAACAGCAACTGATTATTGGTTTATTAAATTATGTATTCCGATATCGTGACTAGTTTTACTATACGAATAGGTACCTATATATATTCCGTTGGAAACCTTCTTAAGTATTTACCATGTGCCGAACATCCACTATCAAAGACAAGGTCCAGGTAATGTTCTAGCCAAAAAAAAATAAAACACTAGGATACCTTTTTCAAATCTACCCCAAAATTTGTTACGAATAGGTTTTCTTTTGTTCCATTAAAGTATTTCACACCAGCAGTGCCAAAACCTAGGTTAAAGTAAAAGGAATTAAACAAAACCTGTCAAAGTTTTATTTTTACGTTACTGTAATTGCACGTGTTTCCTCCCACATATAATCCTGGGTTCTTTAAGCGGAGCGTGAAGAGGCACATCAGTAGGTCGGCAATTTGAGGGCAACTCTCTATAGTATTGTGTGCTGTGAGAGTGGCCCACAATCGCTAGACCTCGTCTCGACTTACCACCAGGCGGGCAGCGGCGGCGTCAATTTGGCGAACCAAATATAAAAATAAAATTTAAAAAATACGCTTCCGCCGGGCGTCACTGGATATTCCCTGCATGTTCCCCAGAGGCCCTCGGCAACGGATGTAGGAGCAGAACGTGCGCGCGAGGAACTCAAAAAAAACCGTAATTGCGCTGTTATCGCTTTGAGACTTCTTATTAGCTTATTGTCAGAACAATATTAGGTACCTATACCGCGGCTTCTTCATTCTTTGGTGCAGTAAACAGTTTATTACGCTATCAAAAACATTCCAGTGTTAAAAATATTTAAAAAACAACTCCGTGACTTGTTAGTGAACAAATGCTACTATTCGATAAAAGATTTCGATAAAAGATAAATCGTTACTACAGTACAAATTGCCTAAGCTGTGATGTGTTTGGTATGCATTTGATTGTAAAGGTAGATACAGATAAATGTGTATTTGCTTTGACAAAGTTAATTACCTAATTGTATTTTTACATTACAACATTACAACTATGCTATGTGACTAAGAAAGACCTAAACTGACATATATATTATAATTAAGATAAGGAGTAGCCGTCGATAATCTGGGACACCATGGTCTTTCTTGTAGCAGAAGCGCAGGTCGCATACCTCGGCACGCTATTCTAAACGACATAATTCGTAGGGCTTTTTCCACAGCAAACCTTCCGGCCGCACGTGAACCAAATGGTTTAGCACGAAGCGATGGAAAGAGACCGAACGGTATGTCGTTGCTACCGTGGAAGATGGGAAGGCTTTTGGTGTGGGGCGCAACATGCGTTGACACCTTAGCACCTTCACACCTTCCAAGCACATCCGGATGTGCCGGCGCTGCTGCTGCATCGGCTGAAGACCTCGAACGGCGTAAATATGCTAACCTAGCAGGTGATTACATATTTGAGCCGTTTGGGGTTGAGACACTGGGATCATGGGGTCCGAGTGCTCGCCGCCTTTATAGAGACATTACTAAACGCCTAATCGATGCTTCTCAGGACCAGAAGGCTGGCTATTTTCTGGCCCAAAGAATAAGTATCGCCATCCAACGTGGCAACACAACCAGCATTCTGGGAACCTTCCCAGTCGGCAATGACGCGGAGGATTTTTTAAACGATATTTTGTAATGTAAATATTTTTAGTATATAATTAAATTACGTATATTTTGTTCATTGTAATTTTTCCAATTGGTTGTTTCAATAAACGTTTTCTTTTCATTAGATGATAATTATTATTATGCGGTGACATTGTTAATTTTAATTAATTTTACATAATATTTTGTTTCTAATTTAGCGACTAAGATTGTATGCCTAATGGTGAAATATGGTGATTCTGTACCTACCTACTGTTTCTAACACTTATTGTACCCATATTTGCAATGATTGAATAAATTAAATTGAATTGAATTAAACACTTATGTATTAAATTTTTCTAGAACATGTTATCTTAAGATATATCTTTATATAAACGCTTGATAATTCATATCTTAATACAGTATAAATATTTTGCAATTGGTACCGAGGGCGAAGATAACAGCGTAAGTAGGTACCCTTGCCCATAATGTCAGAAAAATGCATAATTTTTTTTTAAATAAACAAACGCTACTGCGTAAACAGGATAGATATCGATAATACTAGTGGTTCTGTGAACCGTAGACTTCGGGAGCGGCTTTGTTTATTCTTAAATTGTATTTATTTGCATGACTTTTGATTTTGTTTATATGGGTTGCTATGGTTCCGGATTGCATTCTTGACTCTTACGTAGTATTGTATTCTCTTTGTTCTTGACAGACCGTAGACTTCGGGAGCTTTGTTTGGAAAATTTATTTTTCAATTTTCTTTATTACTCTTTCATTTTAAATCCAATCCAAAAAATATCATTCACATGTTATTCATTGTAAGCAAGGAGTGTGTGTGTAAAGTTTCATGAAAATTTGTTGATAAATACGGCCGCAAACATGATCTGAGAGAACCCGTAGATGTAGAGATGTGTACAGACGAAAGAAATTCTCTCCAGTCTGCAAGTTGAAACGGAGACTTCGGTCGCTTCGCTCCCTCAGTCAATCAAGCATTTATATCAGACAATAGTTGATAATTCAATAGCTCTAAATGATAAGTGAAGAATGATTGTGTAACGAAACTAGATAAGTCTAAACAGAGCGATATTTTAGATGAAGCAATATCGCAAATGGCAAATCAGTTCTAACTCGAGAAACATAAGTAACTACCTACATACTTCTGTCTGGCCATATTACTTTATTAGGCGCTAAGCCTCCCCCACAGGACGGCTTCGTGTGGGACTCCCGGCCCTTAAGAAACGGGCTACTACGGGGACTACCCACTAAACCTCCATGATGTTTCTCTTTCGCCTTAGCCGGGCCACCGGATAGGCAGAATCTGTTAACCTACGGCGGCTTGGCCATAATACTAAAATAGATAATGGACTCTAGGCTCTGCGAGTCTAAAAAAGTGAAAACCTACTTGGTATTCTACACTAAAAACTATATAAATTAAAAAAAAAATGATCTATAAGAGGTTGGATCCCTGACTGAAATTATGGGAAATTTGAATAAAAACCTATGACAATCGTAGGTAGCGGTAGCAGTTATATTGTAAAATATAATGTACAGTGTAAAAAATAATGTTTTCCATAACCAACTCGCTGTGGAATATTTTGAGCGCAATATTGTTTATTACTACAATGAACTCAAATTAACAGACTCATTGAATTTTATTAACATTCACGCATTTTGATGATCTGAAGAGGTGACCATGACATCCCTTGACTGCTAATTTGCCATTGGCTCCAGTTTAAATTTGATCACAGTTCTAAACACTGATCATAGTTATGTAAATATAAACTCAAGCCTCAAAGCAGAACTTTTAAAGAACGTTTATTTGTCAGAATACCAGACTTTCTTTAGGTATTACTTTACTTAATAGAGTATAACTTAACTATTACTTAACAGAGGTACAGAAAGTATACCTATAGGTACTGAATTAATCAGAATAGGTCTGTATACTATTTTCACCGCTATTGAAAGGTAATTGCGGGAAATAGAATGTTATTACTTTATTGCTTCTCTACAGAAATATCGTGTACATTATTACGATATTGTAAAAGAAATCATTAAAGATAAAGAATACCCAAGAACTTGTATCTCAGAGACCCATCAATCCATAGGCAGAAAAATAAAAGTAATTTTGGAATTGGGTTGTGAGTGAATCAAAAAATAAGAAATTGTAATAAAACCGGCCAAATCGGCAAAAACATCACGTTTGTTGTATGGGAGCCCCCTTATATATATATTATATCCTGTTTTTTAGTACTTGTTGTTATAGAGGCAACAGAAATACATCGTTTGTGAAAGTTTCAACTTTCTGACTATCACAGTTCATGATATGCGCAAGACAGATGGACAGCAAAGTCTCAGTAATAGGGTTCCCGTTTAACCCTTTGGGTAAGGAACCCTAATAAAAAAGTAAAACTAAAAAGAAAGATTTTGAACTCACATTTGTGCACTGAACACACTGTGTCTGTTCAAGATTCAAATCCATATCATACAAGCACTTCACTCACACAATGCAACTATTAAAAAAATAGATTTGTAACAAAATTAGGCTGATATTTTCTCACAATTTTATTTGATCTTTATTTGACCTCAATGATTAAATTCCAGAACAAGAAAATCTACAATAATCACTTACTAGTCTCACATCAGCAAGGTATTAAGTGAATGACTGTGAGTCTTAGCAGTATGTATTAGCAGTTTAATTACATTTTGCTGATTGATGATTACCCGTTGATCATAGCACTAATCGGTGGGTAAATGATGTTTCTAGTACAAACTAGATGAGACTGAAGTCATATCCGTATTTGAGTGATTAAATTGTATGAGGCTCCGGATATGTCATTTGATCATTATTAGGCTAATATTTTGTTATGTACGTAAAGTATACCTATTACTATAGTAACATTACACAATACAAGCATCAGTTCTGGCAATAGATATTGGTTGTCAATTATACAATGGCAATAGGTTTATTTTATCTTATTTTTTTTCAGTTCATGTCATATTATTGTTCTATAAATAAAATTACAAGCGGACATTAATGTTGCTATTACTTATGATTCATATTGTTCCATTTAGTTTTAAGTCAATTTTCACTAGGTAATATTCTACACAAGCCATTGTCATTACATTACTTAAGCGATAGGGTGCCTAAGCGATAGATGCCTACAACTAAAATAAATAATTAAAATGTATTTATTAAATAAAGAAAAGCATGCACATATATATTGTAGGTAATCAATATTTTTATCGTACCTACTTGTATTTATTTTGTATCATCAATTGAATCATTAATAGTTTGTAATTTGATGGTACAGAATAGAGACAACATAGTTCATTTTTTCATGCAAATTCCTCTGTGGACTATCGTTTTGACATTTAATAAAAAGAAGCGGATTTGATTTTGCAGTCAGAAAGATCCTATTATTTTGCTCACAGTGGAATGAAATCCATGAGGATTTCACAATTTTCAAAAAAAAAATTCTTTAAAGATATAGTTATTTGTTGTTTACTTCAGTAGTAATTAGTGTAGTAAGTAATTACTTTATTAACTAAACAATGACACCTTCTAGGCAAACGTGTACCATTGTAGGCCTCATCTTCGCCTTCCATCAAGCGAAATTGAGGCCAAACGTAAGCCTATTTATCATAAAAAAAAAAAAAACATATTTTGTATATTAACCAATTACAATAATGTTACAAATGAAAGTAAAAGTACAATAATTAGAGTTGATTATGTTTATTTTTTGCAAACCATCTATTCAGCAATCATTACAGTTAGTTATAATGCAAAATATTTTTGTTAAGATAAAATACCAAAAAATTAGTTTGACAAGTATTCAGAAAAAATGGCTTATTTTTCTAAAAAGGTTGGAAACAATCAATTTTTAATTAAGTAGGTATGTTACTTCTAAAAGTAAAGCTTTGGATGATTTTTTCTAATACAAAGGGAAGAGTGGTCTAATATTATCCATTATTTAGATAGGTATCAACAGTTAGCTAGTCCTAGTTGTAGTAAGCTAATAAGTATGTGATTCTTTCTTTAAATCCGTCATTTAGCTGTGAAGAGAAATCATAAGTACATTATAATAATCTGTCATATGTATATGGTATGTATAGTATGATATACACTCAAATTTTTACTTTGTATATCTCTAGTCATGTTTAAAGAAAACAATGTTAGGTTAATACAAAAATATGACTTGATTATTATTTTTCAAATGTATAACTAATAAATATACCTGGGTATTTGCCGCCCAGAGTTAGGAGAGGCTGGTTAATCTGTAATACAGGTATTCATATCCTAGTACAGAAACCAGTCTCTCACATAGATTGTAATACCTAATGTCTGTTATGTTTTTGTACTCAACATCGGCTATGTGAGAGAGAAAAATAAAGAAATTTATTATTATTATTATTAATTACACGCATGAAGTAAACTTGAAATATTTACGTTCATAAATACTTCGATATAAAACTGAGATAGATTTTCGTAATGAGCCACATTTCAAACAGTATAACCCATTTATTCCACATAACATCATGTAACTTCAGTCTAATATTGGCTAGAGTTCACACATTGTTTACGACTAGTCTATAAATAATATAAACAAAAATACTCACCCTGGAAAACGTTCTCAAGCGATTGATACGAGGATTTGATGGAATATTGTTCAGGGACACCTTCGACATTTTCGTTATATTTTTAATTCGCTTAACAGAAAATAACAAAAACTAGATCGTTTATACAGTTTGCAAGCACTGATTGTTTTCAAATTAAATCAAGTTCAAGGGAAAAACAAATGAGCCTGTAACACTCCACACCACAAATTCTACAATAACAAAAGTTTAATTTTGACAGCACAATAATTTCGAATTGCACTAAATCATGTCTGACAGTTTAACCAACATATATATTCAATAATAGCAACTTTGTGTCATAGTAAGAAATAAACTCAAAGTACCTATGTATGCGAACCACCCAAAATAATTATTTATTAAAAAAATAACAATTTCGTTTTAAAGCAGTTGACAGATTGCTTACGATACGAATCTGTAGTTACGTTTCGTTTCACAATTCACAAAGACAGGAAAAACGCGTGTGTCGAACCGTTCCTTGTGCTGTCAGACGGACAACTGACTAAACAAAAACGCGCGAATGGACTCTGGCGCGAAAATTTGGATTACAAAGCAAGTCATTCTGTGACATGACATTAGTGCTAATCTTCTTCTTCTTGTTTGTTCTTTTGCAATTACCTAATGATAAACGAATGGTAAGAAATTCTTAAGTATCCTTTATTACTGTAAATAGTATATATATAGATAAAAAGAATCGGTGTTTTGTAGTGAATACAACTTACAAGACTTTTTCAATACTTGAACAAAATTATAATTTATACAGGAATATTGGATCATTGGATCAATTGAATCTTAGCGTATTTATTTATATTATATAATGTCGAATAGCGTCAAACGATTCTGAGGTTCCTTCTCATTATGTACCTACTTTTAGGGTTCCGTAGTTCAACTTACTATAGTTTTGTCATGTCCACCCGTCCGTCTGTCCACGGCTTAACTACAAAACGGCTAGTACTAGACAGATAACACTTTGCATGGATTTTTTGGATTTACTACATCGACAAAGTGCTATAATAAAATTGTGAAAAATACATTTTTTGGGGTAGATACCTCTTGTACATAATGTATGTAAACATAAACATGTATGTTAAATGAATTATGATGTCTAACACACTTCAGTGTCTGTTTGTTAAATATTTATCTTTAAAGCAATTTTTTTTTCTTAAAACAAAGTCCCCCCCCCCCCACGGCTGCCTCGAAAAATCTTAAAAAAATAATGATGGTAGTCCATGTACTTACTGAACTTTATAACGGATTAGATAACTCCGTTTTTTTTAATAGACTATCTTAACGTCCACTGCAGTAGGTACCTACCGCCAACGGAGCAGAAGCAGATGAACCAAACTGGTTTAAATTTAAATGATAAATAAATTATGTGCTCAGGGCACGATAAGTACATATCGACACAAAACCCTTCATCAACCAGTTAGGCCAGTGTCGTATATGTAGGCTAATTTCCCTCCCTCTTTGGGGGAGCCCTATGGCCAGCAGTGGGTGTCAAATGGGCTGAGATGATTACGATGACGACCTACATTACTACTTAATGACAATCTCGGGCTATCCCGAACGAAGTTTGACGACAATCGGCGAATGGGTAATCGTAACAAATGTATTTGGAGATGTTACCTAGTGTTATTTTAGAATATAATAAGTTAATAACGTTTCTGATCTAAAATAATATGAAGAAAAGGCCTTACCCATCCACAAATATTTAATAATAGGTCAAGGAGCCTATGCTTCTACCGAACTACTTAATACATAAATCAGTGCTAAATAATTAGCCTTATCCGTCTTTCAATCAGTAACTGCGCTAAAAAAAGAATCGCTCAAGGACAATAAAGTTCTGGCAATAAATGAAGATCCTGGCTGTATAGAAATCATACTTTGAATACTAGACAGTATCCTCTGAAATCGGGAACCCTATCGATGCCACCGCGCCGCGCCACCCGCCTGGGAGTAATGTTAAGTAATGTAAGGTAGCTTTATGTAGGTTAAATCTGATTATTAAGTAAGAATACAATTTCGAACAATGATAAAATATCTTGTCAGTGACTACATCAAAGTAAATATAGAAATAATAAGAATAAAGTAAAATTATAAGAGGGACCTTGGGTACCTATGCTACTTATCTATATAGTTATGAATTTGATTTGGTATTTTTGCAATTACGTCCTTGGTCTCCCACTGATAAACAAGAGCTTTTTGTATTTTGTGCGTTGCCGGGCGCCTCAGAAAATTCCCCTGTGGCTAACGAGGAGCTTAATATAAAGTCCCATGATGTCAAGTTCAACATAAAGCCAATTACATAGAAAAATTAAATAATTTTTTCATTGATTTCTTAGAGAAATACATGCTTTAAATTGTAGATGTTGAATAAAAATATACTTCACCTAAATAATTAATTGAAAAGTTCAGAAGATATCAAGTAGGTAGGTGTACTTACAAGTGATTTTTCCGTTCGGTTTGCAAAAATGTGGGGCTCTGACTCACCATCGTCGGGCGTACATTCGGCGCCAGCTGTTTGGCCCATGGTGGATACTTAGTGGATCAACGTAAGGATAGCAATCGCCGGGAGCCGATTGGTTGAAACGGCACGCGGCGGCGTTAGCCGCGTTGAGCAGCCCGCGCGTCTGTCGCGCGTCCACTGCCGCCAGACGGCTCCGCAAAATTCCCTTATAAAATAATCAGGTACCTAATAGGGAGGGGACGCATGACATCGAAGAATATACTAACAAGAATTTAAAGCTGATTATTTTTTTATATGTAACTTTTGTGCCTGTAAAAAATATGTACTTTGGTTATCACGAAGCGATGGAAAGGGACCGGACGGAATGTCTTTGCTAACATGGAAGATGGGAAGGCCTTTGGTATGGGACGCTACGTGCGTTGACACCTTAGCAGCACCTTCACACCTTCACACCTTCCAAGCACATCCAGATGTGCCGGCGTTGCTGCAGGATCGGCTGAAAAGGCCTCAAACGGCGTAAATATGCTAACCTAGCAGGTATGCATATTTAAGCCAGAGTAGAGACGCTGGGGTCATGGTGTCCGAGCGCTCGCCGCCTTTATAGAGACACGCTTAATCGATGCTTTTCAGGACCAGAAGGCTGGCTATTTTTTGGCCCAAAGAATAAGCATCGCCATCCAACGTGGCAACACAGCCAGCATTCTGGGAACCTTCCCAGTCATCAATGACGCGGAGGATTTTTTAAACGATATTTTTGTTGTGTAAATATTTTTAGTACATCTATATTGTCTTTGGTAAGTACGTTATTTCCACTTTAGCGCTCACGATCTCTCGGTTTAATTTGTCAAAGGTTCGTGTTTTCCAATACCAATTATTGAGCGGAACGAAGCGGAGCTCAATCTTAGGCGACAAGTGTAAATCGTTTGAGTGTCTACTCATCCGAAATGACTCGACCGATTTTGACCAAATTTGGCATGCTGGTCGACATTATACCCGGGAGTGCATATATCTAAAATCATGGAAATAGAGCTGACTACGGAGGAATAATCACTGAAAATGTCCTGGACAACACCGAAAAACCATGGAAACAACATGGAAACACGTGCGTCAACAATGAAAATAGATTTTTTTTTCATTCGATTAATTAATTTAAGTGTTCGATTCTGATTCTGATATGTAACAAAAACATTTGTTATAATTTGAAGAGCAAAAACCATAGTCTTGGGGTGGACTTGAACCATCGGCTATTCCGGGTGGAACGCTCATACCAACATACCTACCAAGACACCACAATAACTATACAAATAATAACAATAATTTGCATTAATACAATGCAATGTTAGATAATATCAATATGATATGATTATCTTAATGCTATTAAAAAAGTTATTCAGCTTCCATTAAATTTGCTTAATAAATAAACACAATCATATTTCATAGAGAAGAGGGATAGCTGGGTGTAATAACGGACTACAAATAAATTCCTAGGGAATTTATTGCTAGTATTGATTCGGTATTTAGAATATCCCACCACAGTAATAGCTGACATTTCATTACACATATTTTGCTAGAATATTGATCCTTCAATATATAATACCTTACTTGACATTTTCGATAAGAGTATGTCCCAGGCCTAGTCAAGTGCGCGGTCGATACGAGAAGCGCAGCTCGGTTCGCACAGCTGGGGACCTCTGACAGTTCCCTGTTGCCAATTATGTTTTTCGTATTTAAAAGAGAAGATACATGCTGTTTTGATAGTAATTAATAAATGATATACATTGTAAATATTAAAAATAGAAATTATAAATCACTAAAACTGAAAATCATCTCATTTCTGACTCAAACGACTCATCGTCATCGACGAAGCATTGCCCCTGTTAGGGAATTGCCGTGGGTTCGAGTCCAGCCGATGACATTTTAATATTTAAGAACAGTCAAAGCAGACTCATTGTTTTGGTTTGTGGTTTTAAATACAGAAATATATCAACAATTTGTAGTTAATTATAGATAAATAGGCAATCTTATGTACAATATTTAGATTTTGTTTATGAGTATGTACCTAAATAAAGAACAATAAAAAAAAATTGGAAAATGTAGATAGACAGATAAATAACATTGCACTGACTCCAAAAGTATAAAATTATATTTAATTATTTCTGATTGAATAAATCAAAATACTTAGGTATATACTTTGCGCTAAGTTTTATTTTTTTACTTAGATACTAGTTTTCGGTTGAAGTAGTTCTTATTTTGTTCTGATTTATTTTATATCTTTTCATCTCTCATGCTCTGAAAGTGGGTCATTGCTTACCTAATATGTGGGTTGAAAGTGATACATTTCAGCCCTAGGGCGGAAAAGTAAAAAAAATCATCGGCATATCTTGAGGCGTTGGCATAAAACGTATACAGCCAAAGTTCGATAGTCAATACAACATTCTGGTTTTTGAATGATCATAAACAAAAAAAGAGTTGGGTTACAATAAAATAAAACGTAAATAGCACAAACAATAACTATTTGGACAGTTATACCTTAAAATACTGAGTATTTTACTCAGAATTTTAAGATTGAGACTCCGACCAAACC